>CM022769.1:9413041-9730541 GCA_012411365.1 Ameiurus melas
TTTGCTTTTTGCCCTTCCTAAATGTTATTTTTATTTCATTTTTAAAGATCTTTTTTTCCTCTAGTGACCTTCCTTTTTTGATTCGCTTTAGTTAATTAATTATTTAAGTAATTATTATATTTACAGACAGATGTGTTGGATTTGAAGCCAAACCATAACACGTACACCTTTTCAGAGGAAAGCGCTCTCTACTCTCTTCCGCATACACGAGCTCACAAATGTCCATGATTGGCTAGTGTTGTTTTGATTGACAAGGGGAGAGAGAGACAGTATACCCCGCCCACCCAGGAGGCACGGCCGAGACCATGTTTTATTATAACATTTAAAATAGTGGGTGGAGTCAATGCAAACAGATGACTCGATTCATTCTCAGGGAAAAAATCAGTGAGACGGTGTAAATGAATACGACTGAAAGGCAGGTATTGAACTTCCAAAAGTCTCTTTCTGCTATTTATAGACAAAACAACTATGTTTTAATAATGAATTAATTTAATTAATGAATCATCTCAAATGAGCTAAATAATGAGTTTTCATTGCAGAACAGTTTATAGGTTTATACAGAATTTATAACTTTTCATTACACACACACACACACACACACACACACACACACATGTTTCAGTTTCTTGTCACAGCGATTGAGACCAACTAACTCACACAAAAACCCCTCACTTTTAAGTTTAACTTTTAAGTCTTTTATTTGAACCATTTGCAGAATTTCACACCAGTAACTTTTTTTCAACACTTCAGTTTTATATAAGTTTTATATATATATATATATATATATATATATATATATATATATATATATATATATATATATATATATATATATATAAATATATATATATATATACTTTATATATATATATATATATATATATATATATATATATAACCTCACACTTTATTTATTCTCATTATCACACTTCTGTGTCCGTCTCTGTCTCTAGGCAACAGGAAAACTCACAACTCACACACACACACACACACACACACACAAACAGTCGCATTGCTGTGGTAAGTGATGTAAAAGGTGGAAAGCTGAAAGTTTCTAAGTTTAGAAGAATGCGACATGGACACATTGATGGACTTCACACTGCTTTTAGCATGTCCAGTTTTAGCATTATCATTAGTATGAGGCTATGAAATGTTTACAAAGGAAGTGTTATAATGGAGTTTAAATGAGTTCTGTTAGCATTAAAGCCACAATACATTCTTCAATGTACTTTATGCATTATTTTGTATTTTATTTTGTTTTATTCCCTGTATGACTTTCCAAGTATTTGTTTATTTCCTTTTATTTAATTCTGACCTTCCTAATATTACGTTCTATTTTCCTTTTGTTTTGTTTCGTTGTTTTATTTGATTTCTTTCCCTTTTTGACTGTCCATGTTTAATTTTTTTATATTAAAGAGGGTCAAATGATCTGTTTCATTTCATTTAATTTCATTTTTGACCTTTCGAGCATTACTTGATTGTATTGTTGTACTTTTGTCTGTTTGTTATTTTTTAATGTTTTAACAATTTTATTTCTAAAAAAAGTAGGTCAGTAGGTTTAATATACTTTTTTAATTTTATTTAAAATTTTGAAATACATTCAAGTATTATTTGACTTAGCGTGGCTTAGCGGTTAGCATGTTCACCTCACACCACCAAGGTCGGTGGTTCAATTCCCACCGTGGCCCTATGTGTGTGGACTGCGATGGGCTGGCACCCTTGGTGTACCCCGCCTTGTGCCCGATACTCCCTGGGATAGGCTCCAGGTACCCCATGACCCTGAAGAAGGAGTAAGTGGTAGAAGATGGATATATATATATATATATATATATATATATATATATATATATATATATATTTCATTGTTTTGACACCCCCCCCCTTTTCCTAGATGGTTCATTTGAGAGTTTATTTTATTTTTATGCTGCTTTAGTTAATTAGTAACAGAAATGTTATAGGTTATTGTATAGTAGAAAGTTTTGGTGGTGTGTGTAATGTTATTCATGTTTTAATAACTTTCTGAAATGTAATTAAACACAACAAAACCTAATTTCTTTCATTAAAAAAATTAAAACATTAAAAATGTTAAAAATAATTTATTAAATTCATTAGAAATATAATGAAACTCGTGTTTAGGCTTTCATTTTTTTGAGTTTTTAAATTTCTTAGGCTTTAATGAAATTGGTAGCAGTAGTTAAAAATAAAATATAAAGATGGTTAAGAGATTAAAACTCTTTACGGCAGAAGAGAAAGCTGCAGCCTGTCCGTGGGAAATTCAGTCGCTAAAAACCAGAAATGACATTAACGCCTCATTTCCTGATTTCATTCTCGGGCTTTGAGTGGAATGCAACTCTTTTATCACTAATTAGCTCTGACAGCTCTCTGTTTAAGCACCAGATGAGTGGAAGATCCGAATGTCGAGTCCAGTCCAGTCCAGTCCAGTCTGTAATGACGGAGCTGAAGAGTTGGCCGAAAACGAAGCTATGACTGTGAAAAGGGTGAAAAGATAACGGCATTTAACTGAAGCCAATGTGAACAGGGAGAAATGTCACCAAGCATCTGTCAATAATAATAATATCATTAAACATTATATAATAAATACAAGAGCCAAATTCAGGTTGGTTCATGAAAATGCTTATGCTAACGTATGGTTTAAAACGCAGACCAACAGTTACAAAAATGTTATACTTTACAATAATATTTAATAACGAATATAATAACGCATAATAAATAAAGTTTTCAAGTTAATTTCTGTTCCCTTATGCTAGTTTTTCTTGCCACTTTAAAAGTTAAATAACTTTAACCTAGCAACTTAGCAAGGCTGCATTAGCACAGTTTTATAACCCTTAATTATAGAAGAACCAATGTGGAACTCTTAGAAAAGGGTTCTTCTATAATTAAGGATTTTAAAACCTCTCTCAAAGAGGAACTTTGTGCTGAAGCTTATACTTTAGTTATGTAAGAGATCATTAAATAAGCGTTCTTAGCTTAAAAAAAAAAAGATTCTACTGATAGGAACACTTCTATGTGGGACCTGAAAACACTGTTGTAGGGTTCCAAATAGAAACTGAAGAAGCCTTAAGGGCTCAGTATAAACTTAAGTTTTAACAGGGTGGTTGTATTAGCTTAATTAGCATCATTCCATTCGTGTGTCTCCATTTCAGTTTAGAGCCACTAGATTTCACAGAGTTTCCCATCAGGAGCTTGAGGAACGCTGAAGTGATGAGTTTAACAGAAATCAGATGAAGAACACGGATGT
Source organism: Ameiurus melas (assembly GCA_012411365.1). Taxonomy (NCBI): domain Eukaryota; kingdom Metazoa; phylum Chordata; class Actinopteri; order Siluriformes; family Ictaluridae; genus Ameiurus; species Ameiurus melas. The sequence goes on from CM022769.1 coordinate 9,416,301, forward strand.
AGTACCGAGTCCACGGTTCTACGACCTCCCATTAATTTGTTCAGTGAGAAAACATTAACATTAATGTCGGTTAGCTCTTAAACAGAACAAAACCTCGGTGAGTTTCATTAGCTCAATAATGGGAGCCAGAGCGTAAAAAGGTTTATTGCGGTTCTGATAGTTGATCAAAGCGGTCAGAAAAGAATATGGGGGAACACTAAAGTGCAACGGCGACCATTACGACAATTAGCGGGCGGCTAAACATGCATCGTTTGGATCGATGTTCATTAGCCTAATGGCAGTGTAAATGGAGAACCTTACACTGACCTCCACCTGGAGAACTTTCACAGCTGTTCCTTAAAGCGAAATGAAATGCGCCTAATCTTAAGTGAGGGATTTGAGATTTGAGACTCGCGCTCATCGTCAATGATATTCTATAAAGTTTTAATGATTTTTACACACAAAACTTTTCACTTAATGCATCAGCAGCTGGGTTTCTGACTCTCTCTCTCACTCTCTCTCTCTCTCTCATGCACACACACACACACACCAATAAAACTAATTATTTATCAATTTTCTGCTCTGAAAATGTAACAGGCCAGATATTATTATTTATTTTTCTTTTCCTTGTAATAAAAATACAGCTGAACCTGATTTTTCTTTCTATTACAATGAGCATATTTACATATGCAAATGAGGCAGTAGATCATTAAATACAACATCGCAAATCGATTTTTCAACTAAATAATTTCACCCTGAATAATTCTCAGGCTTTTAAAAAACACTTACATTTATTAAAATACTATGCATGTGCATTACATGCTGCTTAATTACAAGAATAAATAAATAAAAAATAAAAAAGTGGAAACAATTCAAGATATTAATTCCACCTCAAATGAATGTCTGATTTTTAATATGTATAATCTGGTGTGTGGTGGAACAATGTGGATTTACCTGCTTTGAAGGCAAAACAAACCTACATTTTGAGGTCAAATGCTGGATAAACACCCTGAAGCTCATCCGTTTTCATCTTCTAATTCTAAACATTTTCACCATATTTACACAAGGTTCTTTCTGTTTGTGTATTTTTTTTACACACACACACACACACACACACACACACACACACACACACACACACACACACACACAACACACACACACATATATATATATATATAAAATATTATCCACAAAAGATAAAACATTTATGGAAGGAGTCTCCAGTGTCAGTGTCAGTGTGTTGTCTTATTCATGTGAAGAGAGAGAAATAAGAGAGGCCAGAATACGTACATGCCCTCCTTCTGAAGCATAACAGGGTACAGTCTTGAAATACACACAACTAGAGAAATGAAGGTTCTCAGTGATAGAATACCTTAATGCCTTTACTTATTCACCAACTCAGTATCCATGTGCGATTTTCCTGACTCACTCAGATCTTCGCCTCCTTTTCCTTTTATTATTTGATAAACCGTAAATGCTGCACGGTTCACTTACTATCTATCAGGTTTATACGATTTGTCCTGCTGTCTCCCTCTGTACCAGCACCACAGCGACAAAAAAATGTGTTGCTAAAGGCTTTATGAGTAAACAATGATCTGACTCACAGTCGATTCAGTTCCACACCACAGAACCACGTGACAGGTGCTGTGTTACATTCCAGATGATGGAGCCGGCCGAGTGTGTGGATGGAATGGGGGCTAATGGAGCTGGTCATTTACACCAATGCTGTAAACTAATAAATCCTCAGAGAAGGGGAGATAAAAGGGGTTGTATAGACACTGAGTAAATGCAGGAATTCAGGTTAGAACATTTAGCTTCTGGTCGTCCTTTTAGAGGAACTCTTAAAAGACCCCTGGAGAACCATTTTGAGTGTACTTAGTGTTTCTGAGCATTTATCACTACTATCTTGGTTTTAATTTTGTATTTTTTTTAGGACGTACTTAACTACACAGATGTGTCAATATTACATTTTTAATTACTAATAAATTTTATTTTACATTATTATTTTATCAGTACAAATCTACTTGCAATCATTACAAATGCTATTGTCAATGTTTTTGTTTATTTTTGAATTTTCTTTAGTACAACAATACTATTTTGCTGCCAGTTTGTTAGCAAACCTATATAGTATACTGTAATACACATTGTGTACTGTAGAAATATTTTTGTCAAATCATCCAGCCCGAGAAAGAAATAATAATAATAATAATAAAATCTTGTTTCCGTCTCTGTTATGACAGTAAACTTGGCATGGCTTATGATAATCTGATTAGTTTTTGAGCATTACACAGTGATCATCTCTAAATTCAACATTTTCAATCTCCTCAGAAGATAAAAAAGCCTTGTTCAATTTCGAAATGTTGTGTAGTGTTTGTTGGATTATATAATAACGTATAATAATATGACTGCAACATCGTACTCGCATAATCAGCGATGGCTTTAAACCCACTGCCTTGACTCATGTTGATGAATCATGTACAGCCTTTTAAGAAGACCCAGATACACACACATACACACACACACACACACACACACACACACACGCACATGAACCCATACAGTCGCAGTGTTTTGAAAAGGTTACAGCCACATGCTGACAGTCATTAATCCACCGGTTCTCCCTCCAGCATTAACACAAACATCACAAACGTCCAGAAATGTAGAAGTATGATTCAGATTTAATTTTGGATTTAAAAGCTGCAATCAAATTGACAACGATGCACAAAAAGTCTAGCAGTTAATAAAAGTTAATATTTACAGATTAGGCAAAAGTAATAAATTAATGAAATATAAGGGAAAATGTCTGTAGCTTAAGAGTAATGTATTTGACTAACGTTACATAGTATAATAGTGTGTATTAGTATACATTTTTCTCTACTGAAATAACTCGACTAAGACTTCAAAGCTTTTTTACTGAGCAGTTTGACTCAGTCTTCAAATCTTATGATTCACAATTTGACTCAGTCTTCAAATCTTATTAATCACAATTTGACTTAATCGGTAACGCTTATGATTCAGAATTTGATTCAGATTTCAAAACTTGTGATTTACAATTTGACTCCAACTTAAAAACTTAAAATTACACTCCAGTTTAAAAGCATCGGACTTGCAAATGGACAAGTGCTTGAAATGCTTATGATTTTCAACATAACTCTTCAAACTAAACTCTTAAAACGTAACTTAAAAACTTGTGATTTGCAACTCGATTCGAACTACAGCGCTTATGACTCACCAACTGACTTTATGATTCGCAACTTGACTCCAACTTAAAAGGATTATGATCCATATCATGACTTTGACTTCTAGACTTATGAGTCATAAAAAAATGGAAACGTGGAAGAAAGCGGTAATTACCTAAACATTATTAGTGATATGATTTTTTGCTTTAAAAAAATGGAAATATATCAAGTTATATTGAAGAGATAGAAAACCGATACGGATGCTAATAAGAAACAGTTAAAATATAATTGACTATTTTCATATTAGCCAGAGGTGAAAGGGAGAGATTCAATCAGCACCACCTCATCTTGTCTTCTACACTCTTTCAGACAGCAGCTGCTCACTAAGCCATCATGCAAACTGCCTTATTTATATCTAATTTAAGCCATATGGAGGTTTCTCAGTTGTGTTGCGAGCATATTGAAGCAGCGGCTCAGTCGATCACACACGAGCGAGAATGAGTGTACCGAGCACATAATTCAGCTCTGAGCAAACGAGAACATGCTAATAGACTCAACACTTACATACCAAGCAAGGCAAATATGAGGTTTAAAAGCAGGAAATGCAGTATATAGTACAGTGGTTCTCAATTTTTTTTTTTTTTTTTTGTCCAGGGTGTGTCCCTTTGTGGCCCCCTAGAGTTGTCAGATTTCTGCAAATTCGTTTTTTCCCACACTAAGCTCTTCTGTATAAGAGACCACATACTCTATCTAAAAACTTATCCATTTTAAACAGTCTTCAGTTTTATGAGTGTCATTTTTATTTACATCATAGTGTAAAGGTTCACAATCCTGACATACATACAGGTAAAATAATAATAATAAAAAAACAATGTTCTAGAATTTATACGCGGCACCCTCTGCACCATCTGGCGGCCCCCCCAGGGGGTCACGGTCCCCAGTTTGAGAACCACTGTTATAGTATATACATGCTACATGTATCCCATCTGTATCAGCTCCCTCTACCCTGTCCATCAATGAAAGTAGATCACTAAAGGACCTCCATTTGGGTGGCAGATCATTTTACTTACAGGTATTCTACAATGAACTCAATCTCTATGGCTTGAGACTTTGGACTCGAGTCAGGCTCTACAGTTTAGGACTTTGGACTTGACTTGGACACTGTGTTCTAGAATTCTGGACTTAATAATAATCTGGGACTCAGGACTCAATTCTGTCTCAACAGTTTAGGGGCCCTGGACTCAAATTGGTTTCTGTAAGTGACTCTAGACTTAGCCTTTGGACTCTAGACTCAAATTGATTTGGGATATGACATGACTGGAACTTTACAGCCTTGCACTCTGGACTCTACTTGCTCTACAGCTTGGGACTCTGAACTTGAGTCTGACTTTGAACTACTAATCTAATTTGCCTCTGGATTTGGCTCTTTCATTTGAGTCTCTAGACTTGGCCTTTTAGCTTGTGACTCAGTCTAAATGGCTTGTGACTCTGGACAAGACATTGTGGCCTTGCACTCTAGACTTGACTTGGTCTCTACAAGTTGTGACAATGGACTTGACTCTTACTTGACTGAATCGACTCAAGTATTGACTCAGCTGTGTCAGTTTGGGAGGTTGGACTCGACTAGACTTTATGACATGGAAATCTGGACTCGCCTTGGTCTCTATGGTTTAAGACTGGAGTAGAGTCATTCTGTACAGATTGGGACTCTGGATGTGACATGGTCTCTGCTCTGCACTTGCCTCTGAGTTTACAGCCTGGGACTCTGGATTTGACCCAGATCTATGGTTTGAGACTTTGGCCTTGACTCAGATTATGCAGTTTCCTTTATATATATATATACACACACACACACACATATATATATATATGTATATATGTATATGTATATATATATATAATTTTTTCACAACGGACTGACAGCCGGCATGCAAGGTAGTAAAATCGCCTCTTTGCCGACTCCCGTACAGGCACGGAAGGGACAGCCCCGGGTCAAAATCGACGGCGACCAGAAAACGCGCGATGGTAGGGCGAAGCCTCCGACACACTTCTGGCCGGTGATGGGTGCGCCGTTTGGGAAAAATCCACCATCCAACAGACGAGGGAAGAGCATGCGTGTGCATATCTCTGTGCATGCGTGTGTGTGTGTGTTCTCTCTCTCTTACAGACTCGGACCCAGATGAGGCCGCTCGCTGCTTGCTGAACACACACGGCACTGACTGACAGCATGAGAAAGCCCTCACGCTTCTGGGAAGCAACGACACGCCCACGGAAGGACTCTGCAATGCCAGCCGCACACAAACCCCATCACACACACACACACACACCTCCTCACCCCTAAAACAGAAAAACAAAGAAAATAAAAGCAAACTTCCCTTTGTAACGATATGGCCAGCAGATGGCAGCTCTGGACGAGTCACATGACATTGTTGTGGTTCGCTCTCTTCCGGATTGAGCGTTAGCTTTAGTGACTTTAATTTGCCACAGGTGTTTATGTTTTGAGTTTGAATATGTTTGGGATAAAAACGCCTTGGTTACGGAGCATGGCGCTCAGTATTATTGGTTGTAGGATTTGTAGTGGTTGCATCGTTTGTTTCCATGCCTCGAAGGATATTGTTATATGCCACGTTTCTCGTTTGCTGGTGAAGACCGCGTTTATTTTGGTTTTGAGTTTTATGTTGAATAAAGACTTTGATCTGCACCTGCATCCGCCTCCATTGACGATTCGTTACAGAACACTGAGCCACCAAAAGGAAGCAGCAGATCAAAAAAATAAATAAAAATGAGCGCGAAGTTAGACCGAGTGTTCTGGGAGAGGAACAGGATAATGGCGAAGCACTGGCGCAGATTACTCACCAAATCGTGCAACAAAAGCTGCAGCAAGCCGGTCCATGCGCCACGTCGTTCCGGGAGCTCAACCAACAGCTCAGCGAGGAACTTGCTCGACTCAAGCGCATGGTAGCAGAACAGAGACAACTGCAAGACAGAGACCCCGCGCCCTTTACCCCGTCCCCACCACCGGAGAACCTCACCGTGCAATGTAGCCAGCAAAGCGGCCGGAGCATCTGGGGCTTCCCACTGCAGAGGAACTGTACAGCACCACGCAGCCAGCAGAGTGATCTGAGCATCTGGGGTTTCCCACTGCAGAGCAACTGTACAGCGCCACGCAGTTAGCAAAGGGACCTGAGCACCTGGGACTTCCCACTGCAGGGGAATTGCACCACGCCGTGCAGTCCAGAGGTGAAGGCTGGCCCAGAATTTTTTTTTGGGGGGGGGGCAATGAAGACAGCAGAGCTCCAGCTTGTGGAGCTCCCGCCTGAGGTCAACAGGGCGACCTCAGAGCTGCCGCCTGAGGCCGACAGGGGGGTCTCTGCGGGGGAGCTCCTGACAGCCGAGGAAGCTGTCCTGCTGTCCAGCCCAGCCGAGGAGGCCGTCCCACTGCCCTGCGCAGCCGAGGAAGCTGTCCTGCTGTCCTGCCCAACCAAGGAGGCCGTCCCGCTGTCCAGTCCCACTGGGGACGCCGGCCAGCCGTCCAGTCCTGCTGGGAACACCACCCAGCCTTCCAGTCCCGCTGGGGATGCCGCCCAGCCTTCCAGTGCCGTTGAGGGTGGCGTCCAGCATTCCAGTTCCAGAGCCGTCGGGGACAGTGCCCTGCGTAATGGTGACCACAAAAAATATTGACACTATGGGCCTAATTTGGACATTTTCACTTAGGGGTGTACTCACTTTTGTTGCTAGCGGTTTAGACATTAATGGCTGTGTGTTGAGTTATTTTGAGGGGACAGCAAATTCACACTGTTATACACGCTGAACACTCACTACTTCACATTTTAGCAAAGTGTCATTTCTTCAGTGTTGTCACATGAAAAGATATAATTAAATATTTACAAAAATGTGAGGGGTGTACTCACTTTTGTGATTATATATATATATATATATATATATATATATATATATATATATATACACACACACACATATATGTATATATATATATATATATGTTCGTATATATACATACATGTTTGTGATAGTTGTTCATGAGTCCCTTGTTTGTCCTGCCCACGGTTCTTCAAAAAAATCCTCCAGGTCCTGCACATTCTTTACTTTTTAAGCATCAACTGCGTATTTGCCCCTTTTACAACAGCAACTATATGATGTCGAGATCCATCTTTTCACACTGAGGACAACTGAGGGACTCATACACAACTATGCGATAAGGTGCAAACATTCACTGATGCAAAGGTGACCCTGTCTGGTCCGATCATCGATCATACAGAAGAACTACTGTAGCACAAATTGCTGAAAATGTTATCATCTCAATGGTATCAGAACACACAGTGCATATGGAGTTGCGTAGTTGCAAACTGGGCAGACTGCCCATTCTGACCACTGTCCACCAACGAAAGCTCCTACGATGAGCACGTGAGCATCAGAACTGGACCATGGAGAAATGGAAGAAGGTGGCCTGGTCTGATGAATCACGTTGCTGCAGATGAGCTGGTAGAGGCAGTGTAATGCTCAGGGCAATGTTCTGCTGGGAAAAAATGGGTCCTGGCATTCATGTGGATGTTACTTTGACACATACCTAAGCATTGCTGCAGACTGAGTACACCCCTTCATGGCAATGGTATTCCCTAATGTCAGTAACCTCTTTCAGCAGGATAATGCGTCCTGCCATACTGCAAAAATTGTTCAGGAATGGTTTGAGGAACATGAAAAAGAGTTCAAGGTGTTAACTCGTTCTCCAAATTCCCCAGACCTCAATTCTATTGAGCGTCTGTGGAATGTGCTGGACAAACAAGTCCAATACATGGAGGCCCCACCTCACATCTTATAGGACTTAAAGGATCTGCTGCTATTGTCTTGGTGCCAGATGCCACAGCACACATTCAGAGATATTGTGGAGTCCATGCTTCATTGGTCATAGCTGTTTTGGTGGCACAAGGAGGACCTACACAATATTAAGTAGGTGTTTTTTAGATTATGGTTGATCATATGACACACACACACACACACACACACACACATACACACACACATTTTTCCTAGGTTGACATTTCAAGAAAGTTTATATTTCTAAATGTTTCTGAACTGCAATCTCAAGCTGATTTCTTGGCATTCTCAAGTTCTCATGCCCTCTTCTGGTTTCTGAGAAACTTTCGTTATTATGTCTTTATCCTCAGAACATCAATAAATAAGATTCCTCTTAGAAATGTTGTATTCTGTGGACCTGTTTGGATCAATGACTATCACACACTCACCTTTGTTTTCACCTTTATCGAATGCCTTACTTTCTTATTTGGTGAAAAAGTAGTCCAGCTTTTTGTGGGGTTCTGCTCTTCTTTTTTTTTATAAAGCAAACAAAAACACTTCTCAACACCAGCTTACGGGAGTCTGTATGAAGACCTAAAATTTGCAAATAGTGTTGTCAAGATACCAGCATTTTCAGTTCTGATTGTACCATCTAGATGGAATCTGACTTGACTATTGTGGATATCATCCAATCACAATTGGATTTGATTGAACAACCTGATTGGATTCGTTTGTACCATGACAATTGGATATGAATTGTACCATCATGACCAGATCTGATTGTACTACCATGATTGGATCTGATTGTACTAATATGATTGGGTCTGATTATACAATGATCAGTCCTGAGTGTACGATCTTGATTGAATTTGACTGTACTATCATGAAACGATCTGATTGTACAAACATGATCATATCTAACTGTACCATCATGATTGAATTTGATTGTACCATCATGATCAGGTCTGACTGTACAAACATGATCAGGTCTGACTGTACCACCATGATTGGATATGAATAGTAATATCATGACAAGTTCTGATTGTACATCCATGATTGGATCTAATTGTACCATCATGAATGGATATGAATTGTACCATCATGAAAAGGTCTGACTGTTCCAAAATAATTGGATCTGATTGTACAATGATCAGTTCTGATTGTACCATCATGATTGGATATGAATTGTACCATCATGACCAGGTTTTATTGTTTCCTACACTAAGGTCTAATTCTGTACTAGAAATTGGATCTAATTTTACAGTCATGTTAATTTCTGATTTTCTCAACCTGGTAAAATCCAAAAGAACCGCCAGTCTGAGAGAAATAAAAACCAGCTCTGCAATGCTGGGCCACTTTAGCCCTTGGTTTCACTTTTGCTCTTTTATTTGTATTTTCAACATCTCCATCATGAATCATGTCCAGCCTGAAGCAGTGAGAAGAACATGACCTCCCCAGAAAACACAATGTCAGGAAGCTTTAGCCTCAGCCCCACTGCCTGTAATCATGTGTAACCTTTTATAAATCATGCTGTAATCACATCATAACTGCTTCAAACTTCTTACTGTAGAGTAATGTGCTCCATCCTAATGATCCATTTTCACCAATTAATAAAAGTCTAACAGAAATAAAAATGTTCACTGCTACACTTCCAAAACTCGCTGTGCTTTAAGCATCTCTGTGTACTTCAGGACAAATGGATTTTTAACCATTATTTGCTGTCATTAAATAATCAAAATAGCAAATATTCTTTAAAATATCTCATTATGTTGTATGGATAATGCAGCTAATAAGTAATGGAGATTATAGCTAACAGTTTAGCATTTCTCTTAGGATTTGTATATAAAATAGACAAGTTTATTAAAAAGAAATCATACAAAAATTTATTATACTTAAAATTATTACAAAATCACTTAAAGTGTCTAATACCAAAATCAAAATCACACCTAATACCCGAGTCTATGATTAATTAATTAATTTATTGATAAATAATATATATATATATATTTATATATTTATATATCTATATATATATATAAAAAGACTACTGAGAAAATACAAATACTAACAACAACAACAATATATATATATATATATATATATATATATATATATATATATATATATATATATATATATATATATATATATATATATATATGTGTTAAAACTAATGTACCTAATGTAGGTATTTATGTAGAGTATATCTACTAAAGAATTCTGTTAGACAACAATACCATTGTCACGATTCACCCGTGAAGCAGCGCACATGCGCCTGCTTCTTCCGGGTTGACGTCATGTCTTCGTCTCGCCTCGTCAAGGGTCACGTTTGTTTTGAATTGCCCACAGCTGTTAGCGGTTGCGGGCTAATGACTGATAGATCTATATATACCGTGAGCCGTGCTTCACACGGCATGGTTCAATATAACGATGTACGTATATATGAATGAATATATCCCATGTCAAGCTAGAGTGCGATTACTGTGAGTCTTCGTTTCGTTTCGTTTCATGTCATGTTCATGTCTTAGCCTTAGCATTAGCATTAGCCAAGTGAGCCTAGCTCGTAGTATAGCCTAGCTTAGTTTGTTGATTACGTTTCTTGTTTCTGTTTGGTTTGCTTTCCTTTCTATAAATAAAGGTCTCCGTTTGAACTGCATTTGCATCCTGCCTACTTGCCTGCTGTCACGCCGTGTGACATCCATGACTGATTACAATGATTAAAACATGATTATTAAGTAATTTGCTAACTGTAATTAAGAATTTATTGAAAAGTTTGCTTTTATTTAATTGATTGTTCGTTTGTTAGTCGCCACTCAGTGGCTTGCTCACTTGGGATAAATTTGCACCTTTAATATCTGTATACCGTGTTGATATTTCTGTAAAGCTGCTTTGAGACAATGTCTATTGTAGGAAGTACTATAGAAATAAAATTGAATTGAATTGAAAAAAACATCCTGTTTATATAATAAACAGGATGTAGTTGTTCATTAGTCATTTGTGTTCAGCTCCTCGGTCCTGTCCAGCTCTGCATCTCTTTATTTCCCCCCGTTAATCTCAGCTGTGTTCACTGATCCCTCGCTTGCAGTGTCAGGGTCGAGAGTGTGTTAGCCGCAGGGAGCTGTTTAACGTTAGTGGAGGGCAAAATAAATGTTTAATCCAGATGAGCGAGTACAAACACTGAGCTTTCAGCGCAGTGAGACACGGGCCTTGGCCTTGTAATAACATTATTTAAACTATCTCTCTCTAACACACACACACAGACAGACACATACACACACACACACACACACATACACATGGCTCCTTCAATATGAATAACAGCCACAGAGGCCACACCTCCTTCACTGTGACTGACAGCCACAGAGGTCACACCTCTTTCACTATGACTGACAGACACAGAGGCCACACCTCCTTCACTGTGACTGACAGGTACAAAGGCCACACCTCCTTCACTGTGACTGACAGGTACAGAGACCACACCTCCTTCATTGTGACTGACAGACAGAGACCACATCTCCTTCACTGTGACTGACAGACAGAGACCACGCCTCCTTTACTATGACCGAGAGGCAAAGACACCAAACCTCCTGCACTGTGACTGACAGATACAGAGGTCACATCTCCTTCACTGTGACTGGCAGACAGAGACCACACCTCCTTCACTGTGACTGACAGACAGAGACCACGCCTCCTTTACTATGACTAAGAGGCACAGACACCACACCTCCTTCACTGTGACTGACAGATACAAAGGTCACATCTCCTTCACTGTGACTGGCAGACAGAGACCACACCTCCTTCACTGTGACTGGCAGACAGAGACCACACCTCCTTCACTGTGACACACAGGCACAGAGGCCACACCTGCTTCACTATGACTGACAGGTACAGAGGCCACACCTCCTTCACTATGATTGACAGGTCATGCCTCCTTATGGTGAAAGTTTGAAATTTAAGCACTCTTAAGGGTTCCCTGGCTGAGAACCTTTAAAGGTTCTGTGTATACAACAGTTGTTTCAAGTAGAAACTTTTAGGAACCTTTTTCAGAACCTTTCATCTTGTGAACCATTAAAGAACCCAATTTTAAGAGTACAAAGTCATTTTTTAGATTTTTTTATATATATAAAGTCATTAATTATATTTTATATTTTTACCAGTCCATTAATAAAATTCTTGCAAATATTTGTTCAGAAATTTACGTTTATGTAAATGAGGTTTCATTGAATAAAATATGCATGCATTTGCATAATAAATAAATAATGAAATCTCGTCTTTTTTGGGTTTATGAAGTTACAGTTGAAATTAGACACTTCACAAAAAATGTCTTTTACATAACAGTTTATTGGGAAATACAGTTCCCATTTTTTTCAGAATATAATCCATGAATTATTAACCTTTTGAGAAATTCTTCTACATGTATAACTCATCTAATAGCTTTTAGAAGATTTTTGATATTTGATTCCAAAAATAAAAAGCGATTTCACTTTTCCACTCTAGTAAGTGATTCTTAAAGCATGATTTATAGAAAATAATTGGAATTAAATGTAATAAACTTGTGTTGTCAAATATCATCTTCTGTAAATTACAGGCTTACTCTAAACGTTCACTCGTGAGTCGTCTGTAGCACGAGCGTGATAGCGTCTAGACTTCATCCCGCTCTAGGCAACGTCGTCCTGCAACACCAAAACCTACCGCCACGAGCTGCTGCTGAGACGTAAAGCCATGTGTAAAGCAGGAAAAAAATCTTTGTAAAGATATATATGACTGCGTTTCAGTTAACGCAGTCTTGAGTTGTCAAAAACTGTTGAAATAAATATCTATCTGTTGAGTTTTCAATGAGAGGTTATTTTCTAATATCATATTTTTATTTACTCAATTCTGGATGAAAAAATTAAACCTGCAAAAAATAATTAAGCAATTATTATAAAAAACAAACATGCAAAAAAGGACAAGAGTCATCGCTTTCTAACGATAAAATATCACACAGCAATGAAACACACGCAGGAACCCAACTTCTTCACATTCAACCTTCAGTAATGCTAACTGAACCTTAACCACTGTCTTAACCACACACACACACACACACACACACACCTACACCGCTCTAACACACACACACACACACATATACACACACACAGCTTTAACACACACACACAGCTCTAACACACATACACACACAAACATACACACCCATACACACACATACACACACAGCTCTAACACACACACACACACACATACACACACAGCTCTAACACACATACACACACAAACATACACACCCATACACACACATACACACACAGCTCTAACACACACACATACACACACAGCTTTAACACACACACACAGCTCTAACACACACACCTACATGGCTCTAACACACGTACACACACAAACATACACACCCATACACACACACATACACACACAGCTCTAACACACACACACACACACACAGCTTTAACACACACACACACACACACATTCACACAATCACATACACACATACACACAGCTCTAACACACACACACACACACACACAGCTATAACAAACCCACACACCCACACACACACAGCTCTAACACACCCACCCACACACACGTCTAACACACAGCTCTAACACACACAAAAACTCTAACACGACACACACACACACACACAGCTCTAACACACCCACGCACACACACACAGCGCTATACCCCCCCACACACACAGAGCTCTAACACACCAACACACACATAGCTCTAACACACCCACAGCTCTAACACACACACCACACACACACAGCTCTAACCCCCCCACACACACACACACACACACAACTATAAAACACGCACAGCTCTAACACTCCCACACACACACACACACACGGCTGAAACACACACACACACACAACCAGACATCATCACTAGGGGGTGCTCTTGCATATAGATAAACCAAAACACACTCTGGTCTCTCCCTCTGTCATCAGATCCTAATAAACACTTTCACAGCAGCTGACATTACTCATCGGCCTCGTCTCATTATCTCTGAAGATTCTAGTGCCCTTAAGTTCCAAAGAGCGTTCACACACTGTAATAAAGTTCCGGGTACACCTGAGGAAGGAAGACAGGTGCAGCAGAGGAATCGGGACACAGCTGCCTTCAGGTCCGTAATAAAGGGCCATCTTATTCACTTGGTAAAGGGCACCACTGATCAAATGTGACAAAGCTGACTTCACCTTAAAGCCAGGTTTATTCTGAGTACTAATAGAATTAAACAACTATATCGGTACTGAATTAACATGTACCGTGTGAATTAACATCCAACTAATTGGATTGGAACTATTCACGATATTTCATTTTAATTAAACACTATAGGTGTTAATCCATGGGTGTTTAATTCAGTATGATCGGTGCTAATTATACCCAGTAGGTGTTAATCCAACACATCAAAGGTTACTTCAGCACTATACGTTTTTAGTTCAACACTATGGGACTTCATTCAACACTGTAGAAGTCAATCCATCACACTTTAATGATGCATGGCTGTACATGTTGAGTCATCCCACTGAAGGTTAATTTAATACTAACACTATACGTCTTACCTGAACACATTTAGGGTTAAACTGCAGGTGTTAACCGAACACATTAAAGTTCAACTCAAAACTGTAGGTGTTTATTTGACTCAACACATTCAAGGTTAATTAAACACTATAGGTGTTTAGTCTAACATTCAAGGTGTTAATCCTTTTAAGCCCCGCCTCCTTCACTGAGACTGACAGATACGTAGGCAACGCCTCCTTAGACGCAGAGCTTGAAGTAGAAATTAGAGGTGGTAGTGATGCGAATGATCATAAAGTTCCACTTTGGAACACTTAAAGGTTCCTCATTTGTGCTTCCTGGGCAAGTCTTAACTCTTAACTGTCTAGAACCCTAAAACACAGTGTGTACTGTTAGAATGCTTTCACAATAATTATGAACACAATAAACATTCATTTGAAACTAAGTTAATTCAGCACTGTAGGTGGTAATTAAAGGTTCATTCAGAACTGTAGGTAGTTTAGTTGCGCTCAGTTGAACATTGCATTCGTTACCTTGCCATTCGTTATTTACCATTGGAAAAATCTTCACCTTAAACATGCTGCGTTCAACAAACAAGTCCAAGTTTCGCTTTAAAGCGGCTTCGTCCAAAACCGACAGCGAGCTACATCTGTGCGCACGTACATTTAAGTGCCACGACACTGGACCTGTACCATCACGGTGGAGGAGATTACGGTTCCATAAAATCATAAAACCCTTGGGTGTTAGTGAACGATTTATCACCGCCGGCTACTTACCATGTTGACTTCTGATACCATGTCTATGCTGGCGATATCGATGTTCATACCCACACTCACTGGAGGACCTGGAATAATAATAATAATAATAAGTAGAAGAAGAACAATAGGGGAAGAAACAGAACAACAACAAAAACATATCTCCAGTATTAGTTTTAAAAACCCCAAATCATCACACAGTCACATGCATTTCACTTCATGGAATCAGGACTGCACTTAAGTGCAAGCTCCATCAGTCTCCTTCTGCTCACAAATCATCACAAACACAATCACAGCAGCACTTGAACGCACCCCGGGTGGGGACAGTTTATGAACCGTGATACTAGATGATCAGCGATGATCGATCCGAGTCTGATATCAGAGAGTCTGGTCAGTGATGAGTTACTTAAAGACACACTACAGGTGCGCTCTCTGCTCTGTTCTGTCATCATGCTTTGTAACCGCTCATTAACACAGCCACTCATTACAACCATTTAGATTAAAAATGTATCAAATATTTTACCTCCGAAATCGGGTCTGAGCCGGATGTCGTATCCTTTAAGCAGTCTGTCCACAGTTTCCTTCACCAGAGACATATTGCTCGGATCATTCACACTTTAACGGGAAGCAAGAACACTCTAATTAACGCTTATAATGAAGAATAACAGCCGAGTGTTTCTACATTGTGTGTGTGTGTGTGTGTGTGTGTGCGTGTGTATAAAGGTGTCTTACCTTTGCGCCCAAACCGCAGCCACCATCACGAATAAAACACAAATCCGAACCCAGCTCCATTTTCTCCTCCTCCGAAAAATCGCCATGCTTTTTTAAATATGAAATTATGATATTTATATATATATTTTTAATTTCCAGCTTTGTATGAAGACAGAAGAGATGCAACTTCTTCTGCCCGGTGCGGTGAGAACGTTGTGTTGCGCATGCGCAGTGGCTTCAAAGCAACCGGAGGAAGAGAGCAGCGTTTAAAGGGGCAAGAAATACCGTGAGTATTAATAATAATAATAATAATAATAATAATAATAATAATAATAATAATAATAAGAGGAAGAAGAAGAAGAAGAAGAAGAAGAATGAACTTTAATACACCATGTACTTTAATAAGAATTAATACACATTATTTTATTATTATTATTATTATTATTATTATTTCTTTATTTGCACTCTTTTCTTCTTTGTTGATCTGCGAAACACTTAGCAAACTTTGTAACATTTAAAATATACTTTTAATTTGATAAAAAATATTATTATTATTATTATTATTATTATTATTATTATTATTATTATTATTATTATTATTATTATTATACTCTAAATAGTGCTGGGCTATTCCATAACCCAGTTGCTGGGTTGAGCAGTAGGGTCATTTTGTTGGGTTATTTCATATTCTATTAACTTAACTTTTGCATATCCTAATGTAATTTATTGGAACAACTCAGAAACCTGGTCGATTTTATTTTCTGTTACAAACCCAACATTCGGGGACTGTTTTCTGCTGCAAGGTCGCTTGTTAGAACACAAAACTATCCAATGTCTCGCTCACGAACACTTTCGAAGAGTGACTTACTTCTGAGAGAAAATCAGTAAGTACTTTATTCCATTTAAAAATAAAGTTTTTTTCAATAAATAAACAGATCATTATTTTGCTTATTACTTATAAATAACTACTGTAATTAGTAATTATTTGATATTTTACATTTATAAGTTGTACCTTTAATATTCATTAAGAATTAAGTGTCAAGGTTCCATAGTTTACAGTTTTCTCAGAGTTCTTAGTTCCAAGGTGACAAATTTAAATGTGTTAAGAGTCTTAAATTCACAGGTTCAATAATTTAAAGTTCTAAGAATTTGATGTTCTGAGGTCTTCTGTTCCAAGGTTTTATAGTCCAACATTCTATTATTAAAAGACTTTTAACTTCTGAGGTTCTGTAGTTCTGTAGTTTTGTAGAGCTTCAAAATGCTGAGTTCTAAGTGCCAGGTTAAATATTTTAAGTTTTGAAAATTCTAGTAATGTTAAAATATGTAATAAGATATTCATATTCATCCATCCATCCATCTTCTACTGCTTATTCCTTCTTCAGGGTCATGGGGAACCTGGAGCCTATCCCAGGGGGCATTGGGCACAAGGCGGGGTATGCTCTGGACAGGGTGCCAGTCCATCACAGGGCACACAATCACACACTACGGACACTTTAGACACGCCAGTCACATGCATGTCTTTGGACTGGGGGAGGAAACCGGAATACCCGGAGGAAACCCCGCAGCACGGGGAGAACAAGCAAACTCCGCGCACACACATGGCCCCAGCAGGACTCGAACCCCGGACCATGGAGGTGTGAGGCGAACGTGCTAACCACTAAGTCACCGTGCGCCTTGGTCTTTGTTTTATCACCAGTAAAATTAAAACCTATAAATGTACAGCAAATGCCAGATAAACATAATAACGCATGTGAAACACAATAATAATGCATGGAAATCGGATGTTTGAATTAGATGCTAATTGCTGGGTGATTAGCAAAGCAAGTATTAGTAAAACTGTATTAGCTATGTAAACTCTCCAAAGGCACAATAAAATATTTGCTTATTTTTTATATTTCATTATTATTAATTATTAAGCAAAGACCAGTGGTTTTAAAAATGATAAATTATTCAACCCGTCACAGGAAAACAACAGGCTTTAGCTCGATGCCTCTTGGACTTGGAAATTTAAAGGCCTGTGGGCAACGAGCTGATCGACCCAACGGTTCGTTCGTCACTGCTCACCATGAACAGACATACAAAAGGAAGTCATCATCCATTAGCAGATTGGTGTCTATAATGCTTAATATAGAAACCTTATATCAACTTTCCTGTTCAATAAAAATCAGATTAAGCACAGGAGCTGATACGATAAGGGAGAGCCTTTAGATTTAAACTATAGCCTTACATACATTTAGAGCAATGTTCATATTTAACTTAATGGTTGCTATCACTGATCTGAGACTCACACTCTGCATAATCATTAGTTGTATCTTGATATCGATTTCTTAGATGGTCCATCACTTAAGTTATACACACAGCTATCATACAAATATCACATCACATCATATATAAAAATAACTTTTTATTTCAGAGTTCTTCTAGTTTTATATTTGCTATTTGTTGTATATTTATATTTGCATCACAATATATTTTATGAGCAATTATTTGTGTTAAATATTTAATTAATTTTCCCTTTATCCATTTTTAAATTAATTAGTTAGTCTTTCATAGACTGGAAAAGCTTTTCTTCTATTATTTGGCTTGATTCATCTCATCTTCAGCCCTGATCCATGTCCCTGCTGATGAAAAGCATCCCCACAACACGATGCTACCACCATCATGCTTCACACTGGGGATAGTGTTCTCAGTGTTGGGTTTTTCAGAGACATATCGCTTTAACACTTTATGCCGAGGCCAAAAAGTTTCATTTTGGTCTCATCAGACCAGAGAAACTTTCTTCACAGGTTTGCTGAGTCTTTAGCATGCCTTCTGGGAAAAACATGTGGCTTTTATCCTCCAGGCTATCTGAAGTTGTCCTGGGAACAGCTTCTTTCATCTGAGCTATGCATCTCTCCAGCTCCTTCAGAGTTCTTTTTGTCCTTAATTCTTGGACCAACTCTTTGCATGCTCACTGAATTTCGGTGGACAGTCTCTTCTGAGCAGAGTTGCAGTTGTGTTGTTT
Source organism: Ameiurus melas (assembly GCA_012411365.1). NCBI lineage: Eukaryota > Metazoa > Chordata > Actinopteri > Siluriformes > Ictaluridae > Ameiurus > Ameiurus melas. Next base: position 9,435,296 of record CM022769.1, read on the forward strand.
TTTTCCATTCTTTAATAATAGATTTAATGTTTTTTTTTTTTGCTTGTTTTTTTTTAGAACCAAACCCTGATTAATATTTGTCCAGAACTTTGTCCTGGACTTTTTTGACATCACCCCTTGGTCGTCATGATGCTGTTTGTTTAGGTAATAAACTTCCAGGAAATTGTCCCCTCTGATGGTAACGGGTTGCACCAGAAATAATTGAGGGGTTTTACACCAACAGGGGGTGAATACTTATCCAAAATAAAATATATTTTTTTATTCTTAAATAATAATGCAAACTATATATATATATAATATAACTAATAAACAAATAAATAAATAAATAATATATTTTAAAACCGTATAATTAAAAAAAATAATAATTTGTTTAAACATAGCTTATATAATTATAATGTAAATAATAATAGCACAGTGTGATGTAGGGAATGTTAATGAGGATGGGTTAGAAACAGTCTCAGCATGCGTTATATGCGATGAACAGTTTTCAGGGATTTTCCGCCTGTTTGGTTATGATTACAGACCAGATTACAGTAACCACCGGAATTTCCATAAACTTTATAGAGTTGGACTGTTGTTGTTGTTTTTTCCTGGAAAAGAAATGGAAATAAAATGACTCTGTAATGACGTGTGTTTCTGGTGTGTTTGCATTTGTGTTATAAAGCTGCGTCAGTCACGAGGCCATCACGCTGTTTCTCTTCGTGCTTTGCCCATTCACCGTCGCTTTCCTGGCAATCTGTAGGCTTTGGGATGTGGATTTTGGCATCGATTAGGGTTTGGCAGCAAGGACGTGCCAGCACCGGCCGTGTGTTCGGCTTCATGGTGCAGAAAAAAAAAAAAGGAAGTTCGTTATCCAGAATTTACACTTCATTACTCGCCTCCTCCAGACCAGGAGAAGATAAACCTGCTGGCTTTTGGTGAAGATTAGAATGGAAAATATTCCACGCTGATGCGTTTCCATACGGAGAAATGTGGTTTATAATTATTACCAACAACCAGGTGAAATCAGTAAGAAAATAAAAAAAATAAGACACATCTATGAGTTTCAGAACCTGAACGCGAGTTCAGTTTTATTTGATTTAATCCAAAGTGAAAGGAAATCTTCAAATGTAATTTCATTAAAAATGAGTAAGATATTGAAGGAGTAAGTGTGGTGTGTTTGGATATTGTTCGATTTATTGTCTGAATGAGGTTGTAAGAAATTATACAAACACCAACCCGCCTATAACTCCGCCTCTTCCCCTGCCCCAACCCTAACCCTAACCTGCGCAAAACAGTTCTATCTTTCTACCCCAATTACTGCTGTAAGCATGCCCCCAATCATTATTCTTACCTCTTATTTAATTGCTATTATTTGAATATTGAAACAAACAAACAAAAAAAAGCAAAGGATTATAATGCAATTATTAGTATAATTGGATAAAAACCTTATTGTTGATTATATTTCTATAACAGCACACCCTGAAGTCTTATTCCTTAGTATTCCACATATAAATAATAATGCAATTATTTATTTAATAACATATACCGTACCTACGCCAGGGTTGTCAAATGTGTTAAAAAATTTTATTCGGATTTCAGTTACTTAAAAGTTTCATAACTGAACATATTTACTTATTAATTAGGCATAAAGTTATCGTTAATTGAACTAGCGAGCTGGATAAATTAGGGTAAGTTCTTAAGCAATACTGCGTTTATGTTTTGTAAACACTTTAAAGATTCAAATGTAAATTTTTGTCTTTGAATATGTGAAACATTTTATACGTTCATAACATATTCGAAAAGTGAGATTAGTTTTGACAGGCATAACATACACGGACATTCATTAATGTACACTTTGTTGTGCTCCAGGTCACGTTGTACATGTACTGTCTCTAACCATAATCCATCTGGTGTTCTACAAAAGTATTGGTACCCATCTACACCATCTATCTGTGTAACATGAAAACAACTGAGCAGCTCTGATTTCTTTGGTGCAGGTATGAGCGGATTTCTGTAAATAAATGTTAAAATTAGTATGAATTGATATATAATGTAAAAACAGAATGAATGAATTCAGCTTTGAAGTGTATCAACCATAAACGCTGCACAAAACAAGCACAAAGTAAATGTGACAGTAAATGAAAGCATACCAGGAGGAATAAATCGGTAAATCGGTGACTGACATGATCGAGACGGAGCGATAACATGCAGAAGCAGAAAGGGAGATGTTTTATGAGACGTAAACTCCTGTACGTGAGGATTGTCTCTGACACGCTGAAACCTAATCGGCAAAACGTAATAAATAAACAAGGCAACACCAGGTGAGCAACGATAGTCTGTTAAAACACTGAATAAAATGAACAGGAAGGACAAAAACGTATTCCTAAGCAAACTAATACACTTCAGTCATGTTATATTCATCAAACAGAACTCTAAAGCACTGCGTTCTGATTGGCCGAGAGCAGTAAAGACAATAATGTGCTAACAGAGTCCATATTGATTAACAAGAACTGATTTCCGCTGAGTTCTGGATTGTGATTGGTCAGAAGGTGTTGATTAATTTTCTATAACAATTCAGAGGTTTATTTTTAATTAACGTGCTGGTTCTGATACGTTATCGTTTCTATAGCAACATAACATTCACAAGCAAAATTGTAGATGTGGTAAGGTTTTTGTAACGTAAGTGACAACAGGAACTAACTTGTTTTACAGAACATTAAATCTAAATATAAACAGATAAAAAGTATGATATTCTTTAATCAGTAAAATATTGCAATTGTTGCAAGTCGCTGTGGTTTAAGAGGAAAAAAACACATGGGGACGTGCTGTTAGAGGAAAAGAATCCGCTTCAGGATTGTTACAGTGACTGAATGGGTTCAATAATGACGTGTGACCCCGACTTCTCCAATATAAATGTGTTCGCGCCCCTCGTTTGGTTCTGTGTGTGGCTTTATTGGGCCTCAGCCTCCATACGGAGCGAACAGAAAAACATTTGGCCGCAGCAGCATGGTGTCGGCCATGTTAGCGCCCGTTTGGCACACCTTTATCCTGCGAGTTCGCATTCCGCTCGCCAAATCGGCTTGGGTTCCCTCCCAGTTCTCATTGATCTACGTCCGGCCCCCACTTCCTGCTCAGTTTCCTGAATCTGTGCCATTTAGGTCTAATATCCTCTGGTGTGGTGGTTATATTTACCCTGAGCTCTGCGATTAACACCACTGCATGAGGAAGAGGCATAAAATGTCTTTTTCTAGAAAGGAAACAGTTTTTTTTTGCGGTTACTTATTTTTTGGAAAAGTAGAATTTTTTCCAGAAAGTGATAGTAGTTTATTATTTCAACAATTAAAATTACATTTATCATATATATAAAGATCTATAATTTGATGTTTGTCCAAGGAATTATTGTGTTTCAGATAAAAGCTATTAAAAGAGTATTCTGTAACGCTTTAGTCTTTGTCATGCTTATAACAATGTAATAAACAATTAACTAAGGTGTACCAACTGAATAAAGTGTTATAACATGGTACTAAATTATGAGATAATACTAATGATAACATGGTAGTGATAATGTCTAAATTTTGAGAAAAATGTTTCATCTTTTATTTCAGTAAAATTTGTATAGCTCTTATCTGAAATAAAAAGGTTTCTTGAAGCTTTCCAAAGGAGCAAAAAAATAAAATAAAATAAAATAAAATAAAATAAAATAAAATAAGGTGGCAAAGTACACACTATACAAATTAACTTAAGATCAACAATCAAACTAAAAGAAGAAATTGAATGAAGGAAAAAAGTGGGGGTTATAAAAAGAATAGAACAGATAAAAATAGAAAAGATAAAGATTGTAAAATATATGCAGAACCTTTGAACATTTGTTTGTATAAATAGTTAAAATTTTAGCAGGTGATCCAGATTTAGTTTTAGTCTTTTGAGGAAAACAGTTTTAGTTGTTGTTGTGTTAGTTTTATTTATTTATTTATTTATTTATTTTTTAGCAGTTTTAGTCTGCTAAGTCCCAGCACTTCTTTTCCCCCACAAATTCCACCAAAATGTTCTTTTTAAATATGAATTCCTTACTTCTTAAATAGAACAGCTGTTTTCAAATTTAATTTTACACAACATGGATGGATGGATATAATAATGTTACCCCACTGAGCATGTTTATTACACTAAATACAATAAAATACCTAACACTTAATAAAACTCATTTCAGTCATTAGCTAGTATGCTAGGTCTAGCTAGCTAGTATTACATTAGCATAACAAGATAAACTACAAACCACAGACTTTATTCTAGAGGAAAAAGGAAATATATATATATGTATAAATTACAGAAAATTCTGCTGCATTACATCAGATATTTTTTTAGCAGAGAAGTGAATTATTCTTTAGTTACTGTTTCATCTTAAAAAAAAAAAAGGATTTATGCAGTGCATGTTTTAGTAGCGTTTATGAGCAGGAAGCTAATTTAAGCATTTGATTTGTTTCTTCAAGTCCAAATCATCTCCTATTACAGTTATATTTAACCCAATGTCTGAGTGTTTTGGCTTCAGGACATATTTTCTTGGAGCTGCTCTCCTTTCAGATAAAATTCAGAACATAAGCTGGCTAAACAAACCCTGAGTGAGTGTTTTTGGCTTTGGGATTTAATGGAGAGATCACACTGCTCTCCTCATATCGCTGTACTGTATTTACTCCCAGCTCAAGCTTTTGGCTTCAGTTCATCCCAAGAGTTTATTTCTTGGGTGTAATTATAATGAGTGCTTACGGGACGTCATAATGGCTGCAAATCAGCTTCCAACAGGATCAAATATACTTTCAGAATGAAGCAATAGAGAGGAAACATCCTGGTTCCGCTTCACAGAGACGGATCCGTGGCCGATGGGCCACCGTTTGAAACCTCAGCGTCTTTTTTCCTCTTTCATGTTGTGCCAAGCAATTATACAACAACCCATGCTGGCTCGTGCATCATATCCATTTGAGTTTTTATGAGTTTTATCGTCATGTGAGGTTTTATTACGATAAAGATTCTGTTCACAGCAACAACTATAGCCAAACACAGAGCAGGCCAAATCATCACTGATCCCTGATTTACCTCAGGCCAGAGATGAAGTTACTACAGCACACGTTCTGCCAAAATATGCAAATTTTACCATCATCACAGCATGAAATTTTAAATAAAAGTTTCACTGAAACCAAACTTGAGTGTTGTATTGAACACCCAGAAAAGTTTTAATGAGAAAAAAAACCCCAAAACCAAACATTTATGTTACAGCCATTTTGCCATTTTGTTGTGGAGTTGGAATTTGGGGCTGTTTTGATCTGTTTGTTTGGGATTACGTTGTGTTATGTGAGATTTGGTGGTGCATTTGCTACTGGGTCATGGGTCACGTGTGGTGTGGGAGGTGCATATAACGTGGGTTAACCTTCCAACAGGTGCGGATGGAAATGGAGAGCTGGGAAGCACACCTTTTTTTTGACCACACTCCTGCATGCCAATTCACAATATGCCATTTTATGTTAAATTCAATAGTAAGGTTTCATTTCAACAAGTTTTCATTTACTATGTGTTTCTGTCAAGAAAAATAAAGGTCTTTTTATCTACGGCATGTGAGGAAGTGCGTTAATCCAACCCTGGTTCCCTCGTTTCCCCTGCATCGAACAAATCGCGGACCCAATGTATGTATGTAAAAGTTATAAAACACTCAAAAAGCAGCTTGAACTTACTGATCTGAGACTGTCTCAGCAGGTGTGGCCTAATATTCTAACGAGTGCACTGAGACTCCGCCTGTCAATAGCTAAACACAACAGCACAGAATCAGGATTCAACCTCCATGTACGGACACTCACTGATTTAGCTTTCACACTAGGTTAACTTTTGATTTATATTAATAAAGTCAGCTATGACTATAGCCCTGCCCCTAATTTCTGCCCCTAACCCTGCCCCTAATTCTAACTGCTATGTTTTGTAACTTCTATACAAATTGAGTCGTGCAATTTGATTCAAATGTGAAGATTTCAGACCATGCTGTTGTAAACCATTTACTTATATAAGTAAACATTAATGTCAATATAACATACATGTTAAATTACATACTTAATGCCTTATAAAGCATAATATAAGCCTGTATATTTACGGTACGTAGTCCTGGTTACATAAAGCACGAGTATATAACTTTATAATGTCATGCTTCATAATGCCTTATAATATCTGCACAGGAACAAATAACATATAAATGAGTTTGTATGTGATTGTGCCCTGCGATGGACTGGCACCCTGTCCAGGGTGTACCCCGCCTCGTGCCCGATGCCTCCTGGGATAGGCTCCAGGTTCCCCGTGACCCTGAAGAAGGAATAAGCGGTTGAAGATAGATGGATTGAATGGATAATCAAACAAAGTAGGCACACTTCATGTTATAATGCTCTATAACATAGCTTCTTGTACCTGCACTACCTATGTTACAGTATAATGCATTATAACATGTTTGCTTATAATAAACAGGTTTAGAATGTATCATGAATACAGGATTCATATGTACCTGCTTAGCTTAGGACTTATAAGGCATTATGTATGTTATATAAATAGATGTAGAATGAACTGTTGTATGCGTTGATAACATATCATCTATTCATGCTTTGTATAAATGCTATGTATTTATAAGCATTTATACAGATTTATACCTAGCAATATAAAGCATTATATATGTTATGTAAGATGAAGACACTATAAATGCATTTATAATTCATTATGATTATATGTTTCAAAAACACTTACAGTATGTCAGGCCCTAGAGGGCATTATGTATGCTATATAAACAAATTTATAAAGCATTATGATTGCATTCATGGGTCATAATTTATTCATGCTTTATATAGTATTATCCATGCAACTCTATTAAAGTTTATAAAAGCTTTATGCCAACACAAAGTATTATGTATGCTATATTAAGATTTTATTAATAAATGTACAGTGGGGGAAATAAGCATTGGATGCGTCAACATTTTTTTAGCTGGAAATATATTTCCAATTAATTTATTCACATGAAATTTTCACCAGACATCAGTATTAACTCAAGAAATCCGGAAACATAAAGAATTTATAACATTAAAGTCCATAAATAAAGTTATATGTAATAAAGAGGAATGACACAGGAAAAAAGTATTGAACACACTAACTGAAATTTATTTAATACTCAGTGGAAAAGCCTTTGTTTGTAATGACAGCTTCAACACGCTTCCTGAATGAAGAAATTAATCCATCAATCCATCTTCTACCGCTTACTCCTTTTCAGGGTCACGGGGAACCTGGAGCCTATTCCAGGGAGCATTGGGCACAAGGCGGGGTACACCCTGGACAGGGTGCCAGTCCATTACAAGGCACAATCACATACACACTCACACACCCATTCATACACTACGGACACTTTAGACACATCAATCAGCCTACCATGCATGTCTTCGGACTGGGGGAGGAAACCGGAGTACCCGGAGGAAACCCCCGCAGCACGGGGAGAACATGCAAACTCCGCACACACATGGCCCGTCGGGAATCGAACTCTGGACCCTGGAGGTGTGAGGCGAACCTGCTAAACACTAAGATCAGGTCCAGTCAGGTGACTGACTGGGCCATTGTAAATGTTCTATAATGCATAATGAATGCAGGATTCATAAATAATTTCTCACACTAGACATAATGAGGTATTATGTATGCTGTGTAATATATGCTGTATAAATAGCTTTATAATGCATTATGAATGCAGGGGTCATATATCCCTGTTTCATAATGCGTTATGTACTCTATGGTATATAAACAGCTTTGTAATGCATGTCTTCCATGCGTGCTTTATAGAAAATTACACGTGTATGCCTAGCACTATGTAACATGTTATTAAAGCATTTATAATGGCTCATGAATACACAATTCACAGGAAGTCATACCAAACCAAATCACATGAGGGTAATAACCATGAAGTGTGAAAATGGACACCGAACACACCTCATCTAGTTTACTCAGTAAATGGGTGTTGCACTGCCTTCATTTGAATACTGGACCCTGATTGGCTGTTCAATTTCTGATGTGATAACACTCTGACATGTTTAACGCAATCTCTATGAGATTTTTTAGTTCTTCCTGTTTCTTAAAATAGCTGTAAATCCTCTGCAGTGTCAGTTTACACACTCTGACCCCGACGTTAATGATAAAAAAAGACATCTGATGCACTTTAGACTGAACTGTGTAAAGGTGAGAGGATAACCTAATAAATGGCGAATAAGAGGATATGATAAGGATATAAACTGGTTAGCCATGATGGCTGCACTCTGAGCAAATGGACTCACATTCTTGTTTTTTACGACGTGGTTCTCCAGCCGAGCACAAAAATCACAGAAAGCATGCTCCTTTTCCCGTATACGCCTCTGAGCGATGAGCTGTAGACACCACCAGCTGACACGAAGGAGGCACACACACACACACACACACACACACACACACACACAAGCTCAGGACCAGCCATGGCTCTCTTACACACTCTCATTATGCTCTCATGGTAAGTCCCCAAAACCCACTGCTTTATTACTATATGACTTTTAACAACTTTTGTTGCTTTTGTTTCTTAAAATAATGTCATATTGTTGTGTGTGGTGCGTCCAGCGCGGGGAAAGTTTGGTCCAAATCCGGCCCGAATGAATCTCGAGTCTATCTGAACAATATCACACGGATTCTAGACAGATTACTGGATGGATACGACAACAGACTGAGACCAGGATTTGGAGGTAAAGACTGCTGGACTTATTAATGTGTTATAACAGGTAGAGTTCATTATTATTATTATTATTATTATATTATTATTATTATTATTATTATTACTGTTATTATTATTATTATTATTATTATTATTATTATTATTATTATTATTATTATTATTATTATTATTATTATTATTAAGTCATCTCAAAACAAGCAAGTGCTATCATTGATAATAATGAAACATGAAGTAATTAGACTGTCCTAATAGTTGTGAAGTTATTTTTAAGTTTCCAAGATATGAATATTTCTCATGGTAAATATTGGTGTTTATCATATGTAAGTAATAAACACTGCATGTGAGAGAGTGTGTGTGTGTGTGTGTGTGTGTGTGTGTGTGTGTGTGTGTGTGTGTGTGTGTGATGAAGCAGAGTTACTGTTACCACCTTTAAGTTGATTATTTTCCCAAAGCATCACGTCATGATGTGTTTTATTCCTCTTACACCACAGCAACATACCAACTGTTACTGTGTATTATTTATTACACAGTAACACATCATACTTTTTATGCATTTATAGTTGCATTTAATGGTGTGGAATGTCAGTGAAACAAGTTCGTACCTGTTGTCACTTACGTTATAGCAGCTGTAAACAGATGTTCGGAAAATCCTCTGCCCTGAAGAAGTGGAGAAACTTAAAGTTACAGCTTTCCCTTTGACTGTTACACAGTGCTGACACTGGAGACTCCTTCCGTACATGTTATATAAGCATCTTACACATTTTAATCTGTTTATTATCAGTTGAGTGTCCGCTATATACGTCCCTGTGAACGAGCTCTTGCTATAGAAACGATAATGTATTAGAACGAGCGCATTAATATAAACCTGCACTACTGTCAGAGCTGCTGTTATATAGAGAAGCGCTGTGGTGTATGTTATGTTTATGTGATAAAAGTTTCGTGTTTATTATGTTTATTATGAATTTTATCGGTTTGTTCCTTTGTTACACCACTCAGATGAAAATTGCGATGCTCACCGATTGCCAATCCTTATTTTTCTATTTGCTTTCACAAGTTTTAAGAGTAATATTAAAAAAATTAATTACATGAACCCTAAATGATTTTATTATTTTGTACTCAGGTCCCGTCACAGAAGTCAAAACGGACATCTTTGTCACCAGCTTTGGTCCCGTGTCTGATGTGGAAATGGTGCGTGAGTAAACAGTCAGACGTGTAATCGTGTTATTATTTTACACATCTATATTGTTGATCACTGTGCTGATTGATCATTGACACGATGCAACTGTACAACAACTCATTTTACACCACAGCGCTGTTAGATTCTCAAATCTGATTGGTCAGAAGGTTGGTTCGGAATCTGTCATCAGAGAATCAGATTGTTTTTAATTGTAAAAAATGTACACTGAAGACCGTATAACGTTTATTAGGTTGTCTAAATTCTACTTTTTTGGATTTACTCTGTATAATACTCCCAATGAAAGAGTTTTCACCTTCCTGAAATTCATTCATTAATTAATTTTTTTTTGGAAATAAACATTTTTAATCAGATAACGGGAAAAGGTAAACCACTGTGATGATAACAATAATTACATAAACCATAATATAAACTTAGGCACTCATTGGGATATGGAAATGTGATAAAGCTGAAATGTAATACACACACACACACACACACAAACTAGTGTTTATGCCGCTCGAGTCTCTGCAGTAATTTCATGCTACTTTGAGTTCTTATCTCTGCATTGCCTCGAGTCATGTCCACTCCAGTCTTCATTATTCTGCTGTTTGGGCAGGAAGTCATCACAGCAGCTTTAGTCATTTTAATCTTGCTCACTCACTCTGGACTAAACAAAGTTCCTGATCTGCTGTAAAAATCCAGTGTTAATGTGTTTCTGTGAGGAAAAAAAAGAAAAAAAAGAAAAAGTAAACACACCCGTGTTGAGTTACAGAACATCGGTGATGTGTAAAAGAGACCAGCAGAGACGTGATGCTCTTTTCGGCTGCATTCCAAGTATCACAGCTAAAAAAAACAGGCCCATATGTGACCTGCTGACAAATCTCACTCACTTTAACTGTGCGATAATAACACGACCTCCATGATCCAAAAAACACAGATGAGAACATTTTAACGCTCCGTTATTATCCATCGTCATCAAACCAGCTTCTGGAGAAAAATAAACGCCATTGTAAATTTTAAAATACGGTTTAGAGCATATCTAGAAATAAATTCAGAATAATAAACAATTAATAAACAAAAAGTAATCCGGAGGAAACTGTGGAAAGCAGGACAAATGTAGAAAGAGTGAAGGAGAAAGAAAGAAGTAGTGAGGGGGGGAATGAGACAGAGATTGTGAGAAACGCTCAAAGAAAGAAAGGAAGAAAGGGATAGAGCAAAAAAGAACATAAAGTATAAAATGAGAGAAAAAGAACTATGAAGAGAGAAAAGGAGAAGAAAGAATATCGAAAGAAGGGAAAGAGTGAAAAACATGACAGAAAGTAATAGAGAGAAGGGAGAATGAGAGAGAAAAATTTAGGAAATTTAAATATAAGGAAAGAATGAAAGAAAGAAAGGAGAGAAAGACAGGAATAAGCAAGAACGCAAGCAAAACAAAAAAGGGAAAATAAGCAATAAATACATACAGTATTAATATAATTTATTGAGATTACACAAATTTTTATTAATGTATTTTCATGTACCTTAATGTTCAAATATTTATTAATACTTATGTTTTATTTATAAAATTATTTTAATAAAAATGTAATAAAATTTTACTAATGAATTTATTAACTGTATTTTAAAGTTTACTTAAATCTTGTTCTGTGTTTTAAATACATTACAGCATCTGTATAAATAAATTATTAATTTTATCCCCAGGAGTACACCATGGACGTGTTTTTCCGCCAAACATGGATAGATGAGCGTCTGAGGTTCGAGGGTCCCATTAAGATCCTGCGTCTCAACAACCTGATGGTCAGCAATATCTGGACACCAGATACATTTTTCCGAAACGGCAAACGATCCATCGCTCACAACATGACGACTCCGAACAAGCTGTTCCGTATCATGCAGAATGGAACCATCCTCTACACCATGAGGTAAACAACCCCACTCTCTCACTGTCTCATATTCATCATATATTCCTTAACAAACAATAATGTTCGTACCATTTCACAAAATTTATTGATAAGTTGACATAAGATAAGATAAAACAAGACAAGGCAAGGTATGATAAGATAAGCTAATGATACTGTAAGATAGGATATGAAAAGACAAGGTACAGTAAGACATGGTAATGATAAGATGATACAAGTCAAGATGAGGTATGATAAGATTTGGTAATGATAAGACAAGACAAGACAATGTACGCCAAGATAAGGTAATGATAAGATAGATAAGATACTCCAAGACAAGATAAGGTATGGTAAGATAAGATAAGCTAAGATAAGATAAGATAAGATAAGATAAGATAAGATAAGATAAGATAACAGTGCTACTGTAAAACATACAGATAACATGCTATCAATAAAACAAAAATAGAAATATTCTATAAAAACTATACAGACTGTGCAAAAGATACCATCTCTACAGTGTTAATAAAGTGTAAGTAAAATAAAACAGAAATGTAAGTGTAGAAATATGTGTAAATACAAATAAAAATGATAAAGCCTGATATAAATTCATTACTTCATAACTAACACAAAACTAAAAAAATACCAGAATGGAAGATGTCACAGCTGATTGTTATAAGATGAGCTAAAGATCATTTCCCTAAGTGTGTGAAGCTGCAGCGATGTGTTTCAGGTGAATGAAATAGCAGTGTTTCTTATCTTCATCTGTCTCTCAGGCTAACCATCAATGCCGAATGTCCGATGAGACTCATCAACTTCCCCATGGACGGACATTCCTGTCCTCTGAAGTTCGGCAGCTGTACGTCTGGTTAAAACTCTACACGTGTTGCACCCATTGTGGAATGAGATACTATTTGGAACGTTCATGAGGTTTTGATTTCACCTTGACATCTCTGTGCCATAGACGCTTACCCGATGAGTGAGATAGTGTACACTTGGAAGAAAGGGCCCTTATTTTCTGTGGAGGTGCCGCCGGAGTCGTCCAGCCTGCTGCAGTACGACCTGATCGGACAGACAGTGTCGAGCGAAAAGCTCAAGTCCAGCACGGGTGAGACGTGACAGCGTGCAGATATTACAGAGATAAATTATTTATCCACAACTAGATCTTTTTTAATCCTGCAGGACGCAAACAGAGCGGTATTACTGCTGAAAGAAAATGCTGATTGAGCTTAAAAAAAAACTGCTTATGTGACTAAATGGACATGTTTACACCATGCCGAGCTGCATAACGGTTAAAAATGATCCTGATGACTAATAAATACATTGATTTTGCTAATAAATACATCGATACATTTTGCTACAGGACAGATTGTGAGTAGGGTATATACAGCTGAAATATTCAAGCAAGATACTAAAAAGATCCTCTGTCATATCTGTTGATCGATGATTAAGGAATTAATTGTATTCATTGAGTAATTAGCATTTTATTTTCTTCGTACCTCAACATAAAATGTTTTCACTTAAAATATATTACAGTGTAAACTAGACAATGTTCAACTTACATTCTTCTTCTTCTTCTTCTTCTTCTTCTTCTTCTTCTACTTACAACACAAGCCCCCATCAACTCATTTTCAGAATTAGCTTCTGACTCTTACTGCAGCCGTTGTTTCTAACTGAAAAATAAACATTACAATTTTTTGTAAGAGAAGTTTGAATTTCTTTTTTGTTGTTGTTCACATTTTCTTCTGGATGATTCAAGGTGGGCGGGGCTAAATTCTCTAAATATGGTGTCCATTATGCAATTAAAAAAAAAACCTGTCTGTTTAGGTCAACTTCCTTTTTACCTCAAATACAGAAACCGAAGTGACTTATTTTTTCTTCTCTCGGCTTCTTTGCACCTGAGCGTGAATGTTTTTACATAATTTTATATACACTTTTATAAAAAATTATGACTTACACGTGAGCACATTGAAAAACACAAGACAGTGTAATTAAGTCTGATGACATGGTTAACAGACTCTAATCTTACCGAGCTTCACCCTATGACTCATGACTCTAACTGGTGTATAATCCACCACTGAAGTTGAATGAGAGGACAGTAAAGATCATTTTAATTCATTTTACCTGTTTAAACTTACTGATCAATTGAAAACATAAAATGCTCTGGATTTTCATTCCGGTTTTATTCATGGCTGCATGGAACTTCGCTCTCATATAAAATCAAACACTTCCTGTTTGTTCTCTGCAGGTGAATACATCGTCATGACCGTTCACTTCCATTTGCAGAGGAAGATGGGTTTCTTCCTGATTCAGACCTACATCCCCTGCATCATGACCGTCATCCTCGCTCAGGTTTCCTTCTGGATCAACAAAGAGTCCGTTCCTGCCAGGACCGTCTTCGGTAGGCGGAGTTTCTGCAAACTCTGGAAAATAATTGGTAGACCAGTTGACATTTTAATTCTCATTAAATCAGAAAGTCTTCTGTAGCTGTTCCCTCTCTCCATACCTGAAAGGCTAAAAATCGTTCTGGTGTCTGTTAGCTTTATAGTTAGCTTTGGCATAGCACTAGATAGATCCAGAACTAGCATAAAACAATGACAGATTTTTATAAATATTATTTAATTAAGGATGCCACAATGGAAAAGGGCATTTAATTGTCATCAAAAAAAGATTTGAGATAGTCAGCTAGCAACTGTGACCAACTGCTGTTTAAATTAACATCATGAAAATAAAACAGATTTATGTGTTTGTTACTTTCCATATATGGGCATTGATTCCTTTTCTTGTTGCCATGGCAGTTAATTACTCTCATCTGTTGCTGTTTTCAACCAGTGTCCCCCCCCTGTCCCCGACACACTTAGACTTTGTTCCCTTCATGATCAACATCACAGTTCAAATTTTACTCTCACGACAATATACCGTATTGTGTTGTAAATGTTTCGTTGCAGATCTCACCATGGTATCCACAGCATTATATTTTTTATTTTAGTGAAAGATATGTTGAAGTAAAGACATTCAATCCCAACGTGTTTCTTACACAAAAATCGACTAGCTTTAATCTGACGTTCCTCAGAATGCCGATTATTTCCAATCAGCAGGAAGTGAACTGCACTCTCGAGTTCCAGTCATTTCTCTGGCGTTCTGCTGTTTGTGTGTCTTGTAAAGCAGGCTTCATTAGCTTAATGGACGCTGTTGGCAGAAGCTGATAATGGACTTGAATCGCTCGCTCTGAGTGGCGTGAGGACTAAAGTGAATTGATTGCAGGATCTCTACTTCCAACGTCTCTGCACTTCTCTGGAAATCTGTACATCTTCTGAACCTTAACGAGAGTGGAGCAAGAAAGAGAGGAGCAACGATCCTTATGTGTTTTGCTTTAAAGTGCACCTATTAGGGTTTTTCAAATATTACCTTTCATGTAGTATGTTATATATGTAGCTGTTTGTGAATGTAAACAACATCTGCAAAGTTTAAAAAAATCGAAGCACATGACAAAAGGAGTTATTGACTCCCAAAAGAAGGAACCGATTCTGAACAGCTGAAAGGAGTCTTTAGTAATTCCAGGCTTACTTCCTGTACAAACCTACGTAGGTTTGTAACAAAAAGCCCCGACTCTGGTCTTTATTGGCTGCTCGCTGACAGCGGTAGACCAATCAAAACAGACTGGGACATCTGGCCAATCACAGCGGAGTATGTTCTCTGAAAGGAGGAGCTTATAATGAATCCTTTAGATTCATTAAAATCATTTAACGAGTTGTTTGTGACAATGGGAAACCAAAGCTAATTCTGCAGTTTAAATTATGAGCACATTAAAGTGTTTTTTGACCTTGGATGCATGTAAATCTATTTTATGAGACCTTTAAAACAAAATTAGGCATGCTTCAAAACCATAATAGGTGTGCTTTAAGAGTCAGTTTCCATTCAAAAGTTGCGTTTTCAGAAACTAGGGAAAAAACTAAACAGCAGATTTAACACCTCTATTTCAACATTTATTCAAAAACCTATTTCCATCGCTCATTTCCACATCTGACTGAAAGGATTCACTGACTCACTGAGGAAGAAAGGAATGAACCTCAGTTCATCATTCAGGAATGAACCTCAACAAAATGACTCAAACACTGATTCGACTTATACGTTTCACTGATGTTTAAAAGAAAACAGACAAATAAACATATATTTTAAAACTATATACTGTAATAGTTCGACTCAGGAATCATTATGGGTACACGCTGAAATGTAGGCTTCTATGTGTCAATTTTGCTCACATCAACAGCAGAAGTGAACGACTCAGTGATACCGATACCGATTCATTCACCTTAATGACTCTTTCAATCAAACTGAATCGCTTGACTTAAAATAGTGAACATATTGTCCATTACCATATCATTATATAAACGCAGGGCAACTAGAGTGGACATATTATTCATAAACGTACTCTGATAAACCTTATTCATTATTAGAACTGTATGCATATGATTATGATTCAGTCCAGATCTTCTGTAAATATTCTCTTATAATCGACGACTATATAAATATATTTCTGAGAGAGAACAAAAGGCGGTGATGTTTGAAAGCATTAGGAGTGAAAGCATCCCTGAGTGCAGAGCTGTAATCTCTCAGAGAACTCTTTCTACTCCAGTGAGCTTCATTTCGATGAAACTCTCTTCCTCATAAAAGCATTGCATCGCCTCTGGCACGGCATTTCGCCAGCGCATCACTCTGTTAAAGCTGCACTTCCTGTTCACTCGGCTCTTACAGACAGGAGAAAAAAGTGCATGTTTACGAGCAGCTCGCATTCTTGTTTGTTGTCCACTCATTGTAGTAACGATGATGAAGCACTGTTGTGTTTTATTGACAAAAAACCATGTGTGTATAAATGAGCTGTGTATGAGTTCCTGCCAGTAAGGAGGGCGTAAACAGGTTAAAACATAAAGTAGAATTATAGGGTTAGTCAATGACTTCAATCTGAAAGTTAAATAAATATTCATGAGGAATGTTCCTGGTATTCAGAGGCAGGTTACGTAGCGCTTAAGTGGATTTTCAGAGCTCCTCATTCACATTATTAAAATCACTCGTGTGTAGTTCACACCTCTGGGGTTGCCAGATTGTTTTTGAACTAGTTTTTCACTAGCTTCTAGATCACCACCTTTAACACAAGTCTTTAAACCTGAAAAAAAAAAAAAACGCCAGTGTGGAATGAAGCCATAAATAAACATAAACACAAAAGGCAATTTACAAATGAAAAATAAAAGATTGATATTAACGATGTTTAAACGAGAAGATGATAAGTTGAAATAAATCGAACAGGAGTCTAGAATATTAACAATATATTACTGAATGACTAGTCCTCATTGTAATTATCTCATTAATCACCGGTTTAATTGAACAAAATGTCTTCCGAGTTCATTATTCAGCAGCACATACTATAGAATAGCACTTGAACCAGCACATACATTTATTTTTTAACATTGTTCTCTGACAGTTAAAATAGCCAGACGATATAAAATCATGAACATGTGTGTTTGGGATGAAGGAAATTTTATCACACTTTTAATTCACTATATTGATTTTTTGAATTAATAACATTAAGTCAGCATGTGTGTATATTCGATGCGCTCTGCTGAAAAGAAAATGCGCCCACGGTGTGAAGGATAATCTGACCTAGCGCTCATCTGCTATACTTACCGAGAAACTTTAACTTCATTTCATCCAGAAAGTATTCACTACTCCAGATAAGCCATGTCTCTGATGAAGGCACATCTCCTCCCATGTGTTTTGTGTGGAAAAAAAACCTTTTCATGATCTAAAAATGGAGGATATTATTAATGAATGAATCGTGTGATATTAGTGTACTGTATTTATTATTGTCTTCGAATGACATTTCACAGTGTGTGAGTGGATTTACAGCCAGAACATACATTTCAGCCTGACATATTGTCGTTCCATCAAACTGTCAGATGGTGGCACTGGACTTAACACCACTCCTCACTCCAGCCAATATCACGCAACAAACATGCGCTTTAGCCCAATATCAGAATCGAGCGGAAACGAGACACGCCCCTGTTCTGGATAAACTCCGCCCCACATCCACGTGCGTAACTTTCACCTAACTTTTGAACTGTGCTGAAGTCACCAGTTACGTCTGAGGTCTGAATACTGATGTGTGGAATTTCAGTATTAAATTCTCAATAAACCGATTCTTAACCCTACTCTGAATACAGCTGATAGTAAACATGCTAACACACAATCTAGTGTTACAGCCAAATAAAACTTAACGTAAAAGGCAAAAAATCTGAAGATCTGCTAGTTTATCAAACACTCATCACATAACGAGATCACTTCCTATTATATAGGTGTGATTTTTATTTTTTTTTATATTGAAGGAATATCCCAGTGAGACACGGTTAGCGTATTTCTCAGCCCTCACTCTCGGTTTATTTATCTGGAATTGAGATTTGCGCTCTTTATCATTTTTTTCCCTGAAGTTGTGGGCGAGCGCCTCATCTTTCCAGCTCTTCGTCTCCATGGTTTCTGTCGTTGGTTCTGTTTCCAGAGACAGAATAACTCAGAATAACTCATCACGCTCACTCGCCTCCTACATGTTCTGTCAATCTCACAAACATTTTTGTGTGGGAAACGCAGCTAAAAACAGCAGCCATTTTGATTCGGTGTGGGGGAGGGGAGTGTTGATTCAGTGTGGGGGAGGGGAGTGTCAATTCAGTGGTACTTCATTGCGTTGACTCAGTGTTGAGTGAGGCAGGGGGAATTTTGATTCAGTGTTGATTCAGTGTAGGTGAAGGGGAGTGTTGATTCAGTGTTGACTGAGTATGGGGAGGGGAAATGTATATTCAGTGTAGTTTAGTGTTGGGTGTTGGGGGACGGGGAGTATTATATTTAGTATTCAGCATTGACTCAGTGTGTGTCTGTGGGGGGAGTTTTGATTCAGTGTGAGGGGGAGTTTTGTTTCAGTGTGGGGGAGTGTTGATTCAGCGTGAAGGGGAGATATGATTCAATTTGGGGGAAGTTTTTTTAAGTGTGGAGGGAGTTTTTATTCAGTGTGGGGGGTTTTGATTCAGTGTTGGCGAGTTTTGATTCAGTATGGGGGGAGATTTGCTTCAGTGTTGGGGAATTTTGATTCAGTGGGGGGATTCAGTGTAGGGGGAGTTTTGAGTCATTGTGGGGGGAGTTTTGATTCAGTTTGAGGGGGAGTTTTGATTCAGTGTCCGGGGAGTTTTGATTCAGCGTGGGGGAGTTTTGATTCAGTGTGAGGGTGAGTTTTAATTCAGTGTGAGGGGGAGTTTTAATTCAGTGTGAGGGGGAGTTTTAATTCAGTGTGAGGGGGAGTTTTGATTCAGTGTGAGGGGGAGTTTTGATTCAGTGTGAGGGTGAGTTCTGATTTAGTGTGAGGGGGAGTTTTGATTCAGTGTGGGAGAGTTTTGATTCAGTGTCGGGGGACTTTTGATTCAGTGTGGGAAAGTTTTGATTCAGTGTGAAGGGGACTTTTGATTCAGTGTGAGGGGGTAGTTTTGATTCAGGGGGTTCGGTGTGATTGAGAGTTTTGATTCAGCGTGAGGGGGGAGTTTTTAATTCATTGTGGGCGGAGTTTTGATTCAGTGTGAGGGGGAGTTTTCATTCAGTTTGGGAGAGTTTTGATTCAGTATGGAGGGCGTTTTGCATGAGTTTGGTGGGAGTTTTGATTCAGTGTGAGGGGGAGTTTTAATTCAGTGTGAGGGGAAGTTTTGATTCAGTGTGAGGGGGAGTTTTGATTCAGCGTGGGGGGAGTTTTGATTCAGTGTGAGGGGGAGTTTTAATTCAGTGTGGGGGAGTTTTGATTCAGTGTGGGAGAGTTTTGATTCAGTGTCGGAGGACTTTTGATTCAGTGTGGGAGAGTTTTGATTCAGTGTGGAGGGAGTTTTGATTCAGTGTGAAGGGGACTTTTGATTCAGTGTGAGGGGGAGTTTTCATTCAGTTTGGGGAGAGTTTTGATTCAGTATGGAGGGAGTTTTGGATGTGTTTGGTGGGAGTTTTTATTTAGTGTGAGGGGGAATTTTGATTCAGTGTTGGGGAGTTTTGACTCAGTATGAGGGGGAGTTTTGATTCAGTGTTGGGGAGTTTTGATTCAGTATGAGCGGGAGTTTTGCTTCAGTGTTGGGGAATTTTGATTCCATGGGGGGGGGGTCCAGTGTAGGGGGAGTTTTGATTAATTGTGGGGGAGTTTTGATTCAGAGTGGGGGGAGTTTTGATTCAGTGTGAGGGGAGTTTTAATTCAGTGTCGGGGGAGTTTTGATTCAGCGTGGGGGAGCTTTGATTCAGTGTGAGGGGGAGTTTTAATTCAGTGTGGGGGGGAGTTTTGATTCAGTGTGAGGGGAGTTTTGATTCAGTGTGGGAGAGTTTTGATTCAGTGTGGGAGAGTTTTCATTCAGTGTGAAGGGGAGTTTTGATTCAGTGTGAGGGGGTAGTTTTGATTCAGTGGGGGGTGGTTCAGTGTGATTGAGAGTTTTGATTCAGCGTGAGGGGGGAGTTTTTAATTCATTGAGGGCGGAGTTTTGATTCAGTGTGAGGGGGAGTTTTCATTCAGTTTGGGGGGAGTTTTGATTCAGTGTGGAGGGAGTTTTGGATGAGTTTGGTGGGAGTTTTGATTTAGTGTGAGGGGGAATTTTGATTCAGTGTGGGGGGAGTTAGGATTCAGTGTGCGGGGGGAGTTTTGATTCAGTGTGAGGGGGAGTTAGGATTCAGTGTGAGGGGAGATTTGATTCAATTTGGGGGAAGTTTTTATTAAGTGTGGAGGGAGTTTTTATTCAGTGTGGGGGGTTTTGATTCAGTGTTGGGGAGTTTTGATTCAGTATGAGTGGGAGTTTTGCTTCAGTGTTGGGGAATTTTGATTCAGTGGGGGGGTTTTCAGTGTAGGGGGAGTTTTGATTCATTGTGGGGGGAGTTTTGATTCAGAGTGGGGGAGTTTTGATTCAGTGTGTGGGGGGGAGTTTTGATTCAGAGTGGGGGAGTTTTAATTCAGTGTGAGGGGGAGTTTTGATTAAGTGTGAGGGGGAGTTTTGATTCAGTGTGGAGGGAGTTTTTATTCAGTGTGAGGGGGAGTTTTGATTCAGTGTTGGGGAGTTTTGATTCAGTGTTGGGGAGTTTTGATTCAGTGTGGGAGGGTTTTGATTCAGTGTTGGGGAGTTTTGATTCAGTGTGGGAGAGTTTTAATTCAGTGTGAGGGGGAGTTTTGATTCAGTGTGAGGGGAGTTTTGATTCAGTGTGGAGAGTTTTGATTCAGTGTGGAGGGAGTTTTGATTCAGTGTGAGAGGGGCTTTTGATTCAGTGTGAGGGGGTAGTTTTGATTCAGTGGGGGGTGGTTCAGTGTGATTGAGAGTTTTGATTCAGCGTGAGGGGGAGTTTTTAATTCATTGTGGGCGGAGTTTTGATTCAGTGTGGAGGGAGTTTTGGATGAGTTTGGTGGGAGTTTTGACTTAGTGTGAGGGGGAATTTTGATTCAGTGTGGGGGGAGTTAGGATTCAGTGTGCGGGGGACTTTTGATTCAGGTGAGGGGGGGGTTTTTAATTCAGTTTGGGGTGGTTAGAATTCAGTGTGAAGGGGACTTTTGATTCAGTGTCGGGGGACTTTTGATTCAGTGTGGGGGGGTTTTGATTCAGTGTTTGGGAGTTTTGATTCAGTGTTTGGGAGTTTTGATTCAGTGTTTGGGAGTTTTGATTCAGTTTGGGGGGAGTTTTGGTTCAGTATGGAGGGAGTTTTGGATGAGTTTGGTGGGAGTTTTGGTTTAGTGTAAGGGGGGATTTTGATTCAGTGTGGGGGGAGTTAGGATTCAGTGTGCGGGGGACTTTTGATTCAGTGTGAGGGGGAGTTAGGATTCAGTGTGCGGGGGACTTTTGATTCAGTGTGAGGGGGGAGTTTTTAATTCAGTTTGGGGTGGTTAGAATTGAGTGTGAAGGGGACTTTTGATTCAGTGTGAGGGGGTAGTTTTGATTCAGTGCGGGGTGGGGGGTGTTTCAGTGTGATTGAGCGTTTTGATTCAGTGTGGGTGGAGTTTTGATTCAGTTTGGGTGAATTTTGAAACAGTGTTGAAACTACTCTTCGTGTAGAAAAAAAAATATTTTATGGTGTTTGAATTGGAGTGAGATCAATATTGTTGATTTGGTTAGCTGGTTTTGCTTTGTTTTGTTTTCATATAATTGCACAAACCAAAACGCAAGAAACAACAGCAAAAAACCATTGGCTAGGGCTGGAAGCATCTCCATAAAACTATTTCATTGATTGGTCAGAAACACGATGATGGAAAAAGATAAAGAAAGACAAACAAACCTACAAGTAGAAAGAAGTAATAAAGTTAGCTAGCTACATAAACATAGCATATATTAATAGTTAACTTAGCTTAGCTAAGGTTAGCATTAGCTCTCCTGCAATAGATATCTGACAATAGCAAAGATTGCTAGCAAGCTAGGTAATGTTCTACTGTTGTATATATAAACCCTGCCCCATTTGCATGTGTGGGAGAATAAATTCAAAGCAACACTTCAAAGCAATACATAAATAAGTATGTGTGTGTTTGTGTGTGTGTGTGTGTGTGTGTGTGTGTGTGTATGTGTATGTGTGTGTGTGTTTGTGTGTGTGTGTGTGTGTGTGTGTAGGTATCACTACAGTGCTAACAATGACGACTCTGAGTATTAGCGCTCGACACTCGCTGCCTAAAGTCTCCTACGCCACCGCTATGGACTGGTTCATCGCCGTCTGCTTCGCTTTCGTCTTCTCTGCCCTCATCGAATTCGCCGCCGTGAATTACTTCTCCACCGTGCAGGCCAACCGAGAGCACCGCCGTGCCAGCGCTGCCCAAGCTGCAATGGCAACTGCTGCCAAGAGCGACAGCATAGATGTTACGGTAACGTTGTACTTCGGTTCATTCTCCATCACTTACTGTACACTTTTCATAAAAATCTATATTATTATGCAACCTGATGACATTCACACAATGTACAAATAACAAGTGATCTTTAATTAACACCTTTAAATTACTTAAATTACACTTCTACTTCTGGTTAGGATATTTTTAGCAACCCATAGAACCCCCTGTTAAAAAGTCTTTTTTTTTTTTAAATTCACACACTGATTGAAGAGGGTCTGAGGAGTATTCTGACCAAATTTGGGCCAAATGTGTATGGTCACAACTATATGGACAGACATCCCTGGATTCCTGAGTTGATACTAGTTGAACGCACCCTGTGATGTCAATTTCTGCCTAATTAGATTATGATTATATTGCGATTAGATTATGTTCATGAGTATGATTATGATTAGATTATCAGTACAAAATGATGCTTGCAGCTTAACATCATAATTATTATTATTATTATTATTATTATTATTATTATTATTATTATTATTATTATTATTATTATTATTAATAATAATAATAATAATAATAATAATAATAATATTATTATTATTATATTGTAAGTGGAAGAAAGTTGGTTTCATTTTATGAAATGAAAAAGTTAGCACTTTGACCATATTTGCCATGATAAAATGCGCTGAACAAATGATTTTTTAAATATTATTTGTGGAACTAAAAATATCAGGATTAGAATTAAAATATAACAAATGAATACAGGTCAAGTGGAATTACTGAAATCACTGCACTTTTAGAAACATTTTACATTTTAAAACTGACTAAAAATATTTGATTAGTTTGAGCTGAAACATACACAGATGAATTTTTTTTTTTATTATTGTTGCTCAATTTGCATGATTTATTTTTAGTCTGTTTATTTAATAAACAACAGTTTTTTTGGCCTGAACTAGGCATGTTTTCTGATCTCTCTCTCTCTCTCTCTCTTTCTCTCTCTCTCCCTCTCTCTCTCTCTCTCTGTGTATGTATGTGTGTGTGTGTGTCAGATGTTATATCACGGCATGACTCCTGACTCATGCTGTATTAACCTTTCTGTTCAGAGAAGCAGAGGATCATAAATTATTTTGCTGAAATCAAACACCATGTTTTGGCTCATTTTCCATAATCGCATGGTTAAAGATCATATCTGATATTTCTATTAGAGCGAGACGATGTTCAGGTTAGTCGGAGTGTAATTATTTTTTTATGTGAAATTAAGTAAATAAATGGCTCGTGGCTGGTGTTTGTAAATGTGAAGAGAAGTATTCATTTAATTAATGATTTATTTGTTAATGGCAATAACTTGTTTCATGAGCATTCGACACACACCGTAACTATAAACAGAATGTAACTATAAATGGTTAAAAAAACAGTCAGAGCTGTCTAATAGTCAGAGGTGAAGCTGTAACTTGAAGTTTTCCCACATCTTCAGGACAGTAGAGTTTACACTTCTTTACTGTTTCTCAGTTTTTCTCTCATTAACCTGACGAGAGAGATGATAAAGAGAGAGAATTAAGAGAGAGAGAATAAAGAGAGAGCATAAAGAGAGAGAAAAGGAGAGTGAATATAGTGAGAGCGTAAAGAGAGAGAGAATAAAGAGAGAGAATACGAGTAGAGAACGAGTGTTTATCGCTGCTGTAACATATATGAGAACAGGGAACTAACTTGCTCACAGAACATTAAATGTAACTATAAATGGATATAAAAAGTATGCTGTGTTGTTGTTGTATGTCACATTTCGTGACGTAATAGAGATAGGGACAGATGCAAGTGCAGTTTGACAGTTTTATTAAAGAGAGACACAGGTACACACAGTGCCTTGCGAAAGTATTCGGCCCCCTTCACAATTTCAACCTTTTGCCACATTTCAGGCTTCAAACAAAGATATAAAATTTTTATTTTTTGTGAAGAATCACCAACATGTGGGACACAATTGTGAAGTGGAACGAAATCTATTGGATTTTTGAAACTTTTTTAATTAATAAAAAAAAATTAAAAGTGGGGCGTGCAAAATTATTCGGCCCCTTTGCGTTAATACTTTGTAGAGCCACCTTTTGCTGCGTTTACAGCTGCAAGTCGCTTGGGGTATGTCTCTATCAGTTTTGCACATCGAGAGACTGAAATTTTTGCCCATTCTTCCTTGCAAAACAGCTCGAGCTCAGTGAGGTTGGATGGAGAGCGTTTGTGAACAGCAGTTTTCAGCTCTTTCCGCAGATTCTCGATTGGATTCAGGTCTGGACTTTGACTTGGCCATTCTAACACCTGGATACGTTTATTTGTGAACCATTCCTTTGTAGATTTTGCTGTATGTTTGGGATCATTGTCTTGTTGGAAGACAAATCTCCGTCCCAGTTTCAGGTCTTTTGCAGACTCCAACAGGTTTTCATCCAGAATGGTCCTGTATTTGGCTGCATCCATCTTCCCCTCAATTTTAACCATCTTCCCTGTCCCTGCTGAAGAAAAGCAGGCCCAAACCATTATGCTGCCACCACCATGTTTGACAGTGGGGATGGTGTGTTGAGGGTGATGAGCTGTGTTGCTTTTACGGCAAACATATCGTTTTGCATTGTGGGCAAAAAGTTCGATTTTGGTTTCATCTGACCAGAGCACCTTCTTCCACATGTTTGGTGTGTCTCCCAGGTGGCTTGTGGCACACTTTAGACGAGACTTTTTATGGATATCTTTGAGAAATGGCTTTCTTCTTGCCACTCTTCCATAAAGGCCAGATTTGTGCAGTGTACGACTGATTGTTGTCCTATGGACAGAGTCTCCCACCTCAGCTGTATTTCTCTGCAGTTCATCCAGAGTGATCATGGGCCTCTTGGCTGCATCTCTGATCAGTCTTCTCCTTGTCTGAGCTGAAAGTTTAGAGGGACGGCCAGGTCTTGGTAGATTTGCAGTGGTCTGATACTCCTTCCATTTCAAAATGATCGCTTGCACAGTGCTCCTTGAGATGTTTAAAGCTTGGGAAATCTTTTTGTATCCAAATCTGGCTTTAAACTTCTCCACAACAGTATTACGGACCTGCCTGGTGTGTTCCTTGGTCTTCATGATGCTCTCTGCGCTTTCAACAGAACCCTGAGACTATCACAGAGCAGGTGCATTTATACAGAGACTTGATTACACACAGGTGGATTCTATTTATCACCATAAGTCATTTAGGACAACATTGGATCATTCAGAGATCCTCGCTGAACTTCTGGAGTGAGTTTTCTACACTGAAAGTAAAGGAGCCGAATAATTTTGCACGCACCACTTTTCAGTTTTTTATTTGCTAAAAAAGTTTAAAATATCCAATAGATTTCGTTCCACTTCACAATTGTGTCCCACTTGTTGGTGATTCTTCACAAATTTTTTTTAATTGTATATCTTTATGTTTGAAGCCTGAAATGTGGCAAAAGGTTGAAAAGTTCAAGGGGGCCGAATACTTTCGCAAGGCACTGTAAATCAAAATCAAAATCCAAATCCAAAACATGCAAAAGGTCAGGCGATCGGCAAACAGGCAATAACGAGGCAAGGCAGGAATCAAGGTCGCGGTCATGGGATACAGGGTCGAGGTACAAAACATGAAACATAAACAATCGCAAGAGACTGGGAGCGGAGAAACCAGAGTAAACTGACTATGACTATGACTATGACTATGGTAAACTATTGTAAGGAATCTAATATTCCGTGCTGTGTGCTGGGAAGCGCGTGGTATATATGCAAACATAATCAGCCTCGTAATGGCTGACGGCTGAGGGCAATTCAGACACACGTGAAACAATAGCCAATGACAGAACAGGGAGTAGACATGACAAAACATAACAAATGCACATGTCCAAATGTCACGAATGTCAACAACGAAAAAGCAGGTGCGCAGCACCTTACTCGTGCATGCGCGATCACATGCTCTGCCACGGCACTGCTTAAAGGGGAAACCATGACATTGTAGTCGTAGTAGTAGTTGTAGTTGTTGGTATGTTGCTGCAGTGTGAGAGGTATAAAAGACTCAGGATGTGCTGTTACAGGAAAATAATCAGTGATTTGGTTGGAAACTGAAATCCATGATGAAACAGATGTGTCGGGAAGCGGGTCAGTTACATCAGCTGGATTAGACATGTTAGTATTGCATTACATTCAGGACCTTACGGCTGAAACACAGAGAAGAAGCTCACACATTATCTGTTTTGATTCTCAGTTCTCAGTTTTTTTTATTTTATTTTATAAATTATATATTTTCTTCACTGTTAATGTTCAGGTAGCATTGTTAGCATTTTAGTTTAGTCCACATGGCATTTGGGAAAGCGCAGTTCATTTCCTTCATTACACACAGAGAGTCAATGTTAGTGTGTGTGGTGTTTTTGTGTTTTTCCCGGGCAGTAATTGGTTCATTTACAATTTATGCTAATGAACTCACAGGAGACACGCCTCCATGCATGAGCGTGCAGATGATCTGTATAAAACCTGTGATTAAAAAATCGACATATTCTCTAAATTCTCTCGGTCTGATAGAAAAGCTGAAGGATGTGATTAAAGATTAAAGACTTTATGCAGCAAAGTCCGGCTGATTTTTTCTCGTATTGTGGTTTCCTTTCCCAGTCGCTGGTGGACTCCAGCAGTGTTCTGAAGAAAAGGCTGAACTCAGTGCCGCAGACAGAGAGCTCCATGGTTCCTGCGAGCCCCGTACATGAGTTACGTCAGCATGGTTCAGCCACACCTGATAACGCCATGCTAACTGGCACCAGCATCATCGATAAATACTCACGCATCCTCTTCCCTCTGTCCTTCGGCGCCTTTAACCTCGTTTACTGGATCGTTTACCTCACCAAGGACCCCATGGAGACAAGGTGTGTGTGTGTGTGTGTGTGTGTGTGTGTGTGTGTAGTATGTTAGTATACACTATTGCATTTGATCTAGTACACACTATAGTCCCTTACCCTATGTATGTGTGTGTGTGTGTGTGTGTGTGTGTGTGTGTGTGTGTGTGTGTGTGTGTGTGTGTGTGTGTGTGTGTTTGTGTGAGAAAGAGAGAGAGAGATGCAAAATTAAATTGAATAGTATTTTTTTAATTCAAAATTTAATTTACTTTATCTTATTTTATATATTTCCTTGTTTATTTATGTCCTTATTTATTTACTTGTCTATCTATCACTTGATTTAATTTTGGCACACTGTTTGATTTTTTAAAAATTTTGTTATTTATGTATCTATTTGTTAATCAGTTTGCTTTATTTAATAGTGAATTGCTTTATTAGTTAAAATGTTTTATTTTATTTATCTCTTTATTTGCTCAAGAAGTTTCCTTAGTTTGTGGATTGACTGGTTTTACTTTTGCAGACGCTTTGCTTTTAATTTAATTCATTTGCAGATATTTATTTAATGATTTTTGCTTATTTATTTATTTAACTGTAGAATTGTTCATTTGTTTATTTATAAAATTTATTAATTAATAAAAAAAATCTAGTTATTTCTAGTATTTTTGCTGTATTATATATTCATTTGTTAATTTCTGATTTGTTATTTAGTACTGTTTGTTGTGGTTGCTTGTTTATTTATTTTTTATTGTACTGTTTGTGTTTCTGGAATATAAAATAAAAATAAGCAGCAAGTCTCGTAAACATTTTCAAGAACAGTGACAAAATATTCTACGTAGTATTCTGCCCTCTATCATTTCTATGTGTGTGTGTGTGTGTGTGTGTGTGTGTGTGTGTGTGTGTGTTGTGTGTGTTGAGAGGACTGGACTGTGTATCAAACTGCATCTTATCAAAGCCAGGAGATTTACACACTATTCAGAAGTTTGGTGAGAGTTAGGCATGGCTGGGCGGAGTTTATCCAGAACAGGGGCGTGTCTCGGTTCCGCTCGATTCTGATATTGGGCTAAAGCGCATGTTTGTTGCGTGATATTGGCTGGAGTGAGGAGCGGTGTTAAGTCCAGCGCCACCATCTGACAGTTTGATGGAAAGACAATATGTCAGGCTGAAATGTATGTTCTGGCTGTAAATCCACTCACACACTGTGAAATGTCATTCGAAGACAATAATAAATACAGTACACTAATATCACACGATTCATTCATTAATAATATCCTCCATTTTTAGATCATGAAAAGGTTTTTTTTCCACACAAAACACATCTGATGAGATGTGCCTTCATCAGAGACATGGCTTATCTGGAGTAGTGAATACTTTCTGGATGAAATGAAGTTAAAGTTTCTCTGTAAGTATAGCAGATGAGCGCTAGGTCAGATTATCCTTCACACCGTGGGCAAATTTTCTTTTCAGCAGAACGCATCGAATGAATACACATGCTGACTTTATTTGATTAATTCAACAAATCAACATAGTGAATTAAAAGTGTGATAAAATTTCCTTCATCCCACACACACATTACATCTTCATCTCCTCCATTTAATTCCTAAGAGCAGGACATAAAATAAATAAATAAATGTACGCGCTGGATCAAATGCTATGCTATATGCTGCTGAATAACATGTTTGGAAGCTGTTTCGTTAAAAGTTTAAGTTAATGATAAAACAATGCGTCCTCAACAATTTCTTGGCCTTAGAAAGCAGCACAATCTTCTGTGGTTTCCATAAGAACTTCAACCAGACTCATTAATATTCAGTGAGACTCATTGAAATAGACACATTCAAATAGTAAATGTTCTAATCAGTGTTTTTATTTTAAAGCCACTCCACAGTGCTGGGGTTAGACAAAATGTTCCTCTGTTGAATAAGGAACTTTATGATTCAGTTAAATTCAATTCAATTCAATTTCATTTTCATAGCGCTTTTTAACAATGGACATTGTCTCAACATCTGTAACAGCTTTACAGATGATAAATGATGAATGATGATGTCACAGATGCCAGAGATCTAAAACACGGGATATGTAAATAACTCGAGTCATATATGTAAATGTGTAAGATTTACACACGCACACCATGCTAAACTGGTGGCTATAAGACTCCATTCACTGTTAGCGACGATAGCATCACGCTGAACATGTCTCAGCCGATTGACTGAATTGACATTTGGGGTGAGAGGGACACTGTAGACATTTATGGCCAAACTTTAAAAATGCAATTAACATAATGGCTGTGTGTGTGTGTGTGTGTGTGTGTGTGTGTGTGTGTGTGTGTGTGTGTGTATGTGTGTGTGTGTGTGTTGTTTGGCCTTGTCACATTGCTTTGCTTTATAAATCTCTCAGGAGGAAAGTGGGACAGAGAAATGAGGTCTCAAAGCACCAGTTGTTTGTGTGTGTGTGTGTGTGTGTGTGTGTGTGTGTGTGTGTGTGTGTGTGTGTGTGTGTGTGTGTGCGTGTACTACCTGCAGGCAATATACTCCTCTTTATTGCCCGCTCGAGTGCCAGAAACATCTCCGTTATAAATCAAGTGCACTAAAAGTAGCTGTAGTGTGAATCGTGTGCAGCCACTGTTTGTCCTCACTGTAACATAATAATCAGCCATTATGGCGCTGTCACGGCTGTGTGTGCGTGTGTGTGTGTGTGTCTGTACGTATGTATGTGTGTGTTGTTGCGTCATATATGCAGGATTTATTCGAGGCATCCTAAAGAACCATCTCCACTTCACGTCCAGTTCTGTTCTTATCGCACCCTTGTTCACTTCCCCTACTCACTTAGAAGTGTGGAAGTGGTAAATCACTGGAGTGTGCACTTAGAGCACTTATAGGAGTGCGCTTAACCGCAGCGAGAACGTGGACAAGTGCTGTCAAAGTACTTCACAAGAGTGAATATAACTAATTAAAATGACAGATGACAGAGCATGTCTAATGGATTATTTTGTTAAATTACATTTTTATATTATCTTGTTTATTTTTATTGTAAAGGTGAAATTTGTGAGTCTCTGTGATGAATTGAAATGGTAAAACTAACACTGGGATTCATTCTGCTGTTGTTTGTAAAGCAAAGCACAAATAAGTACATAAATAAGTAAACAAACAAACATATAAATAATTAAATTAATAAATAAATACTTGATACAAATAAGTAAACAAGTAAATAAATAATCTGGGAAGTTTACAGAAAGCTTGGACACGCTTCTCCTGGGTAAAAGCGCACTGTTATTGTTTTTTTTTTTTTTTGTTAATGTTGGATGGAACCTACACTTGTGAAGATGCAGGATTATGTTTCTTTCTTTCTTTCCTTTTCTTTTCTCTCTTTTTCCCGTGTTCACAGGGAGGAGTGAGCACCGCGTCCTCACCAGAGGGTCTCTCAGGAGACAGAGGGGAAGATGGAGGATAAAACAAATCTAGATCTTTTGAATCCATGTCGGTTTAATGTGTTATAAAAGGAAGACTGCTTTATTTAACCTTTAACCTTTTACCCTTTTTTTTAAATATAAATTTTTATTTAATAAACCAAAGATTCTTCATTTTGTGTTCACATTAGAAAGGGTTCTGCAAGGGTTTAATGTATAATTAATGGTTCTTAGCCTCCAAAACAGGGTTGGAACTCGGTCATAGGGTTCTACGTAGAACCTTTCATGATTCACTTTCTTTTTCTAAAAGTGGACCAAGAAGCTAAATCTTAAACTGCTGTCGGGTTCTAGATATTAAGAAGAAAATACTGAGTAATAACTTACCCAGTTAACACACACACACACACACACACACTCAGATATGATAAGGAACTATGCACAGACTTATACAGGAAGTATGACAACCTCACTGTATATTTACAGTGTCCTACACTAATAATAATTTTGTGTACAGGAAGTTCATTTTACACACACACACACTCACACACACACATATTATTTTATCTAATTAAAGAACCACACATCATACTTTTTATTAATTTATAGTTACATTTAATGTAGACTAACAAGTTGGTTCCTGTTACCATCCCTCTCTTTATTCTCTCTCTCTATTCTCTCTCTCTTTATTCTCTCTCTATTCTCTATCTTCATTCTCTCCCTCTTTATTTTCTCTCTCTATTCTCTCTCTTTAGTCTCTCTATCTTTATTCTCTCAAAAACCACAGTTTGTGGAAAACTTAAAGCTACAGCTTTACCTCTGACCGTTACACAGTGCTGACACTGGAGACTCCTTCCATACATGTTACATAAAAAATGTCTCCTTACTTTAAGAAAACTTCACCATATCCACAGTTACAAATGTTTTTTTTTTATCTGTCCCTCTGAATGAGCTGTTGCTATAGAAACATCATGTGTTTATTGTAAAATAATAAAATAAGGATAAGATGTCAGTGTAGCAAAAGACTGTGATAAAAAAGTTTGCACTCATTCTGTGTGTGTATGTGTGTGTGCGTGTGTGTGTGTGTGTGTGTGTGTTGCTGAAGCATGAGTCAACCCTATACAATTATGCAGATGATTATAAATAACCTGCAGATATACGAATGTAAATATGCTGCGTTTGTTTCGCGTCTTAATTACAAACTGAGTCATCGTCATCAGCGTGCCAAGTGCTACAGTGTTCAGCTGAACACAGAGTTAAATGTAGAAAACCAGCCACAACAATACACTTTAATTACAGCCAGTTTCAAAAAAATCTACAAACTGAACATCAAACATGAATACCGAGAGCTGATATACAGGGAGAGCTGAGGACCACTCAGATGACATCACTTCCTGCTCATGCAAATGAGAAATAGAAATACATTTTTTTCAAATTTCACTCGTGTTCATTTTCACTTCATATATCAAATAAGTATGCAAGGAATCATGGGATAGCAAGTGACCAGAATTATTTTGCCAAAGGGTGTTGCTATGGGTGAGGCAAAGTGAGTGATTATAAAGAAAAATTGTATAAGGGGGGCATGGCTAAAGGTGGAAGGGTGTGGCTAAAAGCATGACTAAAGGTGTAAGGATGTGGCTAAAGGTATAAGGGTGTGGCTAAGGGCTTGGCTAAAGCTGTAAGGATGTGGCTAAAGGTGTAAGGGTGGGGCTAAGGGCATGGCTAAAGATGTAAGGGTGTGGCTAAAGGTGTAAGGGTGTGGCTAAGGTCATGGCTAATGCTGTAAGGATGTGGCTAAGGGCATGGTTAAAGATGTAAGGATGTGGCTAAAGGTTTAAGGGTGTGGCTAAGGTCATAGCTAAAGCTGTAAGGATGTGGCTAAAGGTGTAAGGGTGTGGCTAAAGGCATATTTAAAGGTGTAAGGATGTGGCTAAAGGTGTAAGGGTGTGGCTAAGGGCATGGCTAAAATTGTAAGGGTCTGGCTAAAGGTGTAAGGGTGTGGCTAAAGGCATGTTTAAAGGTGTAAGGGTGTGGCTAAGGGCATGGTTAAAAGTGTAAGGGTGTGTCTAAAGGCATGGTTGAAAGTGTAAGGGTGTGGCTGAAGGTATAAGGGTGCAGCTAATGGTGTGACCATGGGGGCATGACTATGGGCATGTCATTTACACTGATGACTGTGTTTTATTTGAACTGTTTCAAACTGATTATTAATGTCCTAATTTCATGCCTCGTTTTTTCCTGAACTTGTTTTATGTTGTTTTAAATAAATATTTCACTCATTTTGAAACAATTAATTTATAATAAAACTCAATTCATTCTCTTGTTGTTGTAAATCCTGTATATGATGCATAACTCTGTTTCAGCTGAATCAGTGTGTGTGTGTGTGTGTGTGTGTGTCTTTTACCTGTATGAATGCTATAATAATAATAATAATAATAATAATAATAAAGCATTTAATTTTCAGTAGAGCTTTTGTATATAATTATAGAGCACTTTAACAAAAAAGCTAAACAAATAAAAATGAGTCATTTTTGTGCATTCTGTAAAAAATGTTTCTGTGAGAATATAAGCTAAAAAACAGCACTTTTGAAGTAGGTCACTTTAAAATCTTGCTTTTAGTGACGGGAATGTAGAATGTGTAGAACGTGTCAAATAAAAGCTGAACCCAGCTTTTCTTCTCTTTTTTTATGTTTCTCTCTAAAAATTTTGTCTGTAAAAAGTTGTGAAATAAATTGTGTCGTGAGTAGAGAGTGGTGTTTTATTCTCTCTCTGAATAAAAAAAACTCCACACAGAGTGAAAAATGCTTTACATTTACATTTATTCATTAAGCACACACTTTTATACAAAGCGACTTACAAATGAGGAAATACAAGCAAAAGATAAAGCTATAAAGATGTGAGATGTTGATTTAAATGTATAATGATCATTATACTGTAGAATAATTATTACAATATTTTAACGCTACATTTATGCTAGCTAGACGAGTTGCTTGTGTTGCTTATGGGCGTGAACCATTCCATCGTTTTGTGTTGTTTTTTCCAGGTCCATCTGTTTAAAATGTATTCTTAAACACAAATTAAATAACGCAGTAATCAGTGTGAAAATCGAATCACTCAGCTTCATGTTTTCATTCGTTTTCATATTAGATTAGCAAAGCGAGCTAACTTTACTAAATACGTACATCCACTAGAGGCGCTGCGATCTCTGCTACTTCCTTCCAGCTTTAATTTTCTTCTTAACGTCTCTGTACACTTTTAATGAGAGCTCATACTGTATACGACAGGAGAAGATGAAACTATAATGAACTTATAGGAACCTCAAACAAGAACTTAACAAGTTTAACAAACTAGCTCGAGTTCTAGCTGGATGAGGTGAAGAGGGTTTTTGCTCACAATCCGCCATCTTACTTTAATTTCTCTGCTTAGGTACAAAATTCACCAACATCACCACACCAACACACTCATGACTCATGACTGCAAACAAAAGCATTGTGGAAACATCAATCTGTCAATCCTACACACTTCTGTAGCACTAATACTACCAAAAGAGTTGTTTACATTGCAGAGGAAACACCGCTGTCAATCATTATCCATTCAGACATGCCCACACTGATAGAATACTTACACAAGATTGTGCTAAATGAGTCAATATTTGGTCACAAACTGCCAAAGAAGTAAAGACCAAACTTTTAACTCAAACAAATAATTCCTAATCACTAGATTCTCATAAACATATCATAAATACAGCACATGGCTAATTGCATTAGCAAAAACATTCCAAACAGGAAACTGAAAAAAACCCCCAAATAACCTCAATCTGTGACTTACTCAACTATGTGCTAACTGCTATAACTTTTAAGCATACTGGGAAATATTCAAATGAGCAATTCTCTGATTGGATACAATATAGTTCGAGACATTTCAGACCTTATTTTTTTGTCCAAACTAAGGACAGTTACAATAATTAATGGATTAAAAAAAAAGATATTATGCGTGTGCCTCTCTCTCTCTTTCTCTCACGAAGGGCGTGTCTCTGCCTCTCTTTCTTTCTCTCTCTCTTGAAGGGCGTGTCTCTCTCTCTCTCTCTCTTGAAGAGTGTGTCTCTCTCCCTCTTATCCTCACCTTATCTCACTTCAGCACAGAACAATCATTAAGAGAATTCCCCACAGGTGCACATTCCTTACCACTCAGCTTATCCGGCTCCGCCCTCCATTCACCAACTGGTGCTTATACATGCCACGCCGCTACAGATATATCATTTAAAATCAACAAACTAATAAACAAATAGAGAAATGAAATGATGACCTTAACAATACTTTATGAAACACTCACACTGTCACATACAGCTACAGTGATGGAAGAGAGACAGAAGAAAAGAGAGAGTGAGAGAGAGCAAGTGTGAGAGAGACTGAGAGAGAAAGAGAGACTGACAGACAGATAGAGAAAATCTGGTGAATGAAAAATGGAGCTGACCCTCAATAAACATGTACTAAAGCTGAATAAACACAGATATGAACATGTTCAACAATCTGACTAAAGAAACTCCTCTTCAGCCGCAGCGGGAAAATATTGAATATTACTGAAGTAAAATATTGAACATGGTGTGTGTTCAGCTGGATTTTATTCTCTGTGGAGCTCCAGCTGAGTACTACACATTGCTTTTACACACACAGCTCAGGACATCGTACTGCAATGCACAAAACTAATGTAGGACTGTGATTGTAATGCAAACATTTACCCAAATAACACAAATCAAATCTATATACTGCTGTTTTTCCTGCAAAAACCCACAACCCACAACTGCAATCGAGTAGCAGTCATGACTCAGAATTTCAAATTGATTACTAACTAACTAACTAACTAACTAACTAACTAACTAACTAACTAACTAACTAATGAACAAATTGACAGGCTAACCAACTAACTAACTAACTAGTTAGCTAGCTAACCAACTAACTAACTAACTAACTAACTAATGCTTTGCTTAGTTACTAGCTTGCTTATTTACAAATTTATTGACATACTTATTTGCTTACCTACTAGACAACTAACTAATTAACTAGCTAACTAACAAACTAACTAACTAACTAACAAACTAACTAACTAACTAACTAACTAACATATTTACTGTTAGATTTCAAGGAATCTCAGATTATGTCTTTCAAATCTTCTGTCATGCCTTCCAGCCTTTTTACTTCTATTGACTCTTAGTTCTGTTTTATGACGGTGAAAGTTTGATTTACCACAGAGCGTTCAGGCCTGGGGACTCTAAATGAATGCACTGACACATTGCTGTTCACAGAGACATCCGGTTTATTCATGCAAAACAGAAGCATTTATACACATAGATAAGCAGTAGTGTATTGGCAGGTTTCTCCTTGTGCAGGTGCCAGACAGATAGACAAAACACACAGTACACTACGAAAATAAGTCTTTGAAAATACATATGTCAGCTATAATAAAGAATGGCAGTTGATCAGTTTATTCAAAGAGGTAATTAAATGAGTACATTCATCATAGGTATTTGACAGCACAGAGACACACAAACAGAAACTATAACCCAGTATTCTTCATATCTAAGGTGGCTTAATAGCAGTTCATAATATAAGAGAGTACATGATATAAGAGAATTCCTTTCGTTTACGTACTTACTTACTAGCTAACTCATTTACTAACTTGCTAGCATACTTACTAACCAACTAACTTACTTATTTACTTACCTATTAGACAACTAACTAATTTACTAGCTTACTAACCAACTAACTAACTGACTAGGTAAATAACTAACATATTTACTTACTTGCTTACTTACTAACCAACTAACTAACTTACTTACTTACTAGCTAACTAACACATTTAACTTACTTATTTATTTATGTATTTACTTAATTACGAGCTAACTAACTTATTTACTAACTGAGATAACTAACTAGGTAAATAATCTGGGCATAACTCAGTAATCTGTTCATATAATATTTTTGAATTTGTATCTTAAAATGTCTGTGTTTAAATTCCTCATGATTTCTATAT
The DNA here is from genome assembly GCA_012411365.1 of Ameiurus melas. Lineage (NCBI taxonomy): Eukaryota > Metazoa > Chordata > Actinopteri > Siluriformes > Ictaluridae > Ameiurus > Ameiurus melas. The sequence continues at coordinate 9,472,219 of CM022769.1, forward strand.
TTGTATTTTGAATTCTTTTTTATTCTCAAACAGTTAAAATGTTCTTTGTTAGTGAATATAATGTAGTATAATGCTATCTTTGTAAAATAACATTTTGCAAATTAAAAACATATTTAATCTGTAATTATTTACAGTAATAGTGTGACTAAATAATGTGTTCGTTATTTTGGTCTAAAACCTTCAGCTCACTAAAATCTTCTCAAACACCTGAAACTCGCTACACAATAAATTTTCTCACGTTACGTGAGTAATCACACACACACACACACACACACACACACACACACACACACACACACACACACACACACACACACACACACACACACACACACACTGTTAGGCATTGGGAGTAAGTGCAAATTCATTGGATTGTGTCAGTGTAGAGTGCCACCTATCGGTGCCTGGATCACAGCCTATTCTGACCTCAGCCACACACACTCACACACACTCACACACACTACACACACACACACACACACACACACACACACACACACACACACACACACACACACACAGTTCAGCTTTCAGGCATTACTGAGTTCAAACTGTGCCACATGAGAAATGGAAGAGTAGTGAAAATGTGTCACTTGCAGTGTGTGTGTTTGTGTGTGTGTGTGTGTGTGTGTGTGTGTGTGTGTGTGTGTGTGTGTGTGTGTGTGTGAAAGAGAGAGTAAGAGAGAGAGAGAGAGACTTCTCTATCTCACATGCAGAATTGTTAATCTTGTGAATGGAAATTATGTGTAATAAACACTGCTGCACTCAAACACGCACACACACACACCACACACACACACACACACACACACACACACATACATACACACTCCTATGTAATATATTGCAGTATGGTTTGTTACATGTACTCTGACCTCACTAGTTAAATCATGTTACACTGCAACATTATAAAAGAATAAATGATTAGAATAATTTTCTCTGTGATATCAGACTGTGATCCGATCTCTTGCCTCCTCGTATAAACCTCTGAAATTCAGAGTCTTGGACTAATTACAAACCCTCACGAGTCTCTCAGCTAAAAATAAGATTCAAATTTCTGAGAAATGACCTGGATAACTTCAGCGTCTCTGTTCCACGCCGTGATGACTCGGCAGGCACTGATACTAAACCTTCATCACTATCATCATCTTCACCATGTTCTCCCACTGGAACAATAAATCATCAGCAGTCACGTGATGGAGCTGTAGAACCCTGCCTCTCACATGGTACCAGGTTCTCCAATGTGTATTAGTAGCACTTAAACCGGAGCAAGAACGTGAAATTCAAAATGTATACTTCAGTAAGATGAATTTGTAGTGATGATGAGAGATGAATCAAATTAATCAAAGCTGACAAAGTTCAATTCAATTTGATTATTTTGAACAAATCATAAAGTGAGTCACAATCATCAGTACTGTTAACTTGGATGCTAGATATATTTTACAAGCACTATTAACAGAAATTCTGGCCGCAATCCTGAAATTTCTCTGCAAATTGCCAATTTGATTCATGGTCTTTACTGCAATTTTAATGGCACTGAATTTGCCCTCAAACTTGTTTTACAATTTATTTAAAGTCAAAATAATAAATGAAAATAATTATAGTAAAAATAATGGAAAATGTTTTTGCTAAAACTTTGTAGTAAAACTTTGTAGTAAAACTTTGTGGTACAACTTTGACACTCTGACAACAACAACAACAATGTCCACAATACATAAAACTTCTAACGACTTCATAAAAACACCTGTGAACTTTACTTCCTGTATAACTGAAGTAACCCCCCCCCACACCCGAGTTTGGTTTATGTATTTTATTTGTTTATAAATTATTGCTATTATTATTATTATTGTTATTATTATTATTATTATTATTATAACAAATTATTTAAAAAAACTAAAAGTATTATACTCAGTTGTAGTTAAACTTTCCTTAGTCTTAGTTGTGTGTGTGTGTGTGTGTGTGTGTGTGTGTGTGTGTGTGTGTGTGTGTGTGTGTGTGTGTGTGTGTGTATGTGTGTGTGTGTGTGTGTGTGTGTTTGTGTATGTGTGTGTTGCAAAATTATTCCATGGAAATAAGGTCAACTCCCATTACCATGGAAACAAACCAGTGCTGACTGGCTGCTCTGCAGAACACACAAACACACACACACAGGCTTTGTAATGCGTGTAATGCAGTTTAGGGTTTTTTTTTGTCACTGGCTCCTAAATTGAGGGTTTAAATGAAATGAATAAATGATATGAAGGTGTATGAATGTATACGAATAAATAAATAAAATGACAAACAAGTGAACAAACAGATGACTGAATGAATTCATGAGCGAACTAGTGAAAGAGTATGAATGCCTTAACTAATGTATTAACTAATGAATGCAAGGGAGGGATGAATGGACAAATAAATGAATGAATGATTGGATGGATTGATGAATTAATTGATTAGTGAAGGAATAAATAGGTGAATAAATTAACTAATGTATGGTTGGTTGGATGGATAGATGGATGAATGGGTGAATGAGAGAATAATTAAATAGTAGAATTGAGGACTATTTGGGTGGATAAATGAATGAACGAATGAATGAGAAGATAATGAGTAAATGGGTAATAACTAAATGGTTGGATGAATGGATGAATAAATAAATAAATGAGTGCATGAATGAATAAATGGGAATATAAATGAGTAATAACTGAAAAAATGAATGAATGTATGAATGAATGGGAGCATGAATGAGTAAATGAATAATAACTGAATATGAGTACATGGATGGATGAATGAATTAAATAGTTTAAAATAAAATATAGCATTGAAAGGATGTTCTAAGACCGCATGAGTGGACGAATGCCCACGAAGATAATAACATTAGCAGAACCCTGAGTGGGTGAGAACTCAAACCTTCCCTACACTTGACCCTGTTTCTGTGGGTTCTGAAGGTTCTGGAGTCGGAGAATCGTCAGCGTGAAGCACTCGAGTGTCATTACATCGCTGCAGCTGGTGGCATTTAAGCTGCTGCGAAAAGCACCATTTAACTTCCTGAGTGACGGCATTTGATTAAACCCAGAGACAGCGGGGCCTAGATGGAACCCAGAACTATTTATCTAATGCAACTCCTCCAGTCACAGCTATTTATTTAGACTGAAACTTTTATCCAAAGCCACTTACGAGGGAAGAGGAACCCAATACAAGCACAGAACCAAGACATCGAAATGTGAGGACATGATGATGTCATCCAGAAAATCCTGATTTTTATTATATATATATATATATATATATATATATATATATATATATATATATATATATATATATATATATATATATATATATATATATATATATCTATTTATTTATTTTTTGAAAAAAATGGGTTCTTTGAACAGTTAAGGGTTTATCGCTTCCATCTAGAGCCTCCACCCCATCCACCTCCCCCCGATTTGACCTTTTTTTTTTTTTCCTGAAACTGTGATCTGGAACCATTTTGTTCTTTTTCACAGCAGAAGAACCAGTGAGCACATCAAATAGACCTCACTGTTTTTGGGCGTGGACTTTTCATAGCCACGACAACAAACCAAGCTACTTGGCCTGTTTACATGACCATGATTAATAAGCTGTGGAAAAGTTGGAGGAGTTTTAAAAAATTATTGCTTAGAACAAAGAAAAAAATATATTGTTCAGAAATAAATGATGGCGTGTTTTGATTGTCTCTCAAGCAAAACCATGAAAGGTTCCATATAGAACCCTATCATAAAGGCTTCCAAACTAAGCCAAGAACCCTAAAATATACAAAGAACCCTCTTTTGTAAGAGTGTACTGATGTGAAGAGAATTGAATATGAGCCACGTACATTGCTAATGCCAATGTTGAAAAAATGTGCACAGAATAAACAGCTAAATGTTCTATAATTAAAGGGTTCTTGGCAATGAGGAACCCATGCATATTGTATGTAGATCCCTACCAAACAGGGTCCTTATCACAGAGAAGGGTTTAAGTACGAATCTAAAATAAATCTTTAACTTCAGTCTTAGAAAATTTAGAAACCTTAAGGGTTCTTCATCACTTGTCCCTCAATGGGAACCCGTAAAGGTTCAGGGTGCCCTTTTCAGAGAACAATCCAAGTAGAACCCTTTTCTGAGGATAAGAACTTGTAATTATTCAAGACTCCTTAAAGAACTGATGACTGTATACTGTAAGACAGGAACTCACTGAAGTGTAAATGGTTAGGGAAAGTCGCTGAGGGAGAGGTTAAACACTGCATTAGAACACAGCCTCTGACTTTGACTTTGATGTGACCATGAAGCTGGAGAACGTATGGAGCAGCAGATAAACGTCATTAACATTTAGATTATGGTGCTGATTTTCCTGATTACCATGTGTTTATTACCAGAGTTAATAATCACATCATATCACTGAGACTGGTGGGGGGGTCTGGTGGTGTATGCATAAAAAGAGAAAAGGAGGGATAAATGCAGGCGTAGTTTAGAGGAAAACAGGAAAAAATTTAATAGAAGGCTAAAGATTGGGAGAGGGATCTGGATGGAGACAAAGAGGGATAAAGTGATTTGCAGAAGAAAAAAGAAAAAAAGAAAGAAGCAGAGAGAGCCTGGTGGAAAGAAAAAATGGTGGACGAACAGAGAATTGCAGAGAGAGAGCACGGGAGAAATAGAGAGAAATAGAGAGTGAGAAAAAAAGTTGATAATTGATTTATTTTACAATATATATATATATATATATATATATATATAATTTTTTTATTTATACACACACATATATTCTTATTTCTGCAGGATCTGATGTAATGGATCTATATGAATGAAGCAAATGGCACATCTATTTCTGTTGGAACAATACCAGATGCTAGGCTACAGTTTATCAGATGAGTTATGGAAGGTGAGACTTCAGAAACACACATTTTGAGTAAAGTAGGAGAAGGGACAAGCTGGATGTAGAATTGGACTTGATAATCAGATTACTTATAGCAGAAGGTGTATTGGAAGTGAAAGAGTATTCTGAGTGAGCTGTATTAAACTCAACATGTGGGGCATCTGTATGAGGGGTATCTTTAGCAGTAGTTTCAATGATTGACTTCAGTTTGCCTGAAAAAAAACAGAGAAAAACTATTCACAAGCATCTCAAAGCCAGAGACAACATGCTGTGGAGGTTAGTGAGCTTCTTTAACATATCAAAAAGTGATTTGGATCTGCACATAGAATTCGTAATACCATGGAAGCCCTAAGCTGGAATGCATTATAATTTTTTTTTCTGTTGTTTTCTCGTGATCTTAATTTTCCTGTGTACAGGACTTCCATCGTCCTGAATTCAGTGGGGTTTTGAATGGGTTTTATAGTTAAATGCCTGAAATAAGGTCTGTGGTTATCACAAGCCCAAGATATGGTCACATTTTATACTACGCCATAAAATACATCAGTAATACCCCACTCAGGATTTAAAAAAAAAGCTTTTACGTGTCTTGAAAAAGACGGTTGCTAACAAGTGGCTAAATGAGACTGCGGAGGTTGTCAGGGACATTAAACCTCATCACACCGAACAGGAAAACTCTTCTACTACAGCCTCATTGTGCTGTACTATAACTCAAACTTTCGAACATTCCAACTAGATTTTTCAATTTATAGTATTTTCCAATTGTACTCTTTTTTAAAATAAAGATTGAACCAGTTGTCAGAAGCGTAGCGGTGGTGACGTTGAAGTCATGCGACCGTGGTGTAGTTTGTTTATAGTCTAACATTAGCTTTTTACTTCTGACGAGTTTATAGGCTTCAAAATATTATGAACCTTAATGAACAAAATATACAAGAATCATAAACTTTTGTTAGTCACAGTGTTTATTTTCTGCAATAATCCGAAAGCCAATGGAAAAATCCTATTTCGAGGGAACAGGGGTGATAACTTCTAGGGTGGCCTACAAAAATACCTCATGCCTGATGGATTGACAACTTCCACACTAGTGTCTGACACTTGAGAAGGGAAACAAACACCCCTCTCTCTTAATGTGGAGATAAAGTCCATCTGTACAGTGGGATATTATTACATTTATGATGGTGAAAATACCAACATGCATAGTCCCATTTAGAAAGCAGCAGATTTTCTCAGGATAAATTACATTGTGAGAAATCAGCTTTTAGTTATATCAAGGTCACGAGAAAATATAGTCATGATCACGAGGAAACAACAGAAAATAAATGAATAATGCATGTCCTATAATAGTGTAGGAGTGTAAGGAAGAACGAGCAGCAACAAGGGCTGGATAGTAGTTATGCAGATGTTCTGTAAAGGCCAGAGAGTGCACAGTGCATGTATTAAAGACATCAAACACTGGATGTCCCTGAACGTTTTAAAACTGAATAATAATAAAAACTGATATATTGTTTATTGGTTCTCGGCTACTTCAGTCAGAAGGATGGATGTGTCATTTGATATTGATGGGATCCTGTTAAATTTTCTTCCTCTGCCTGTAATCTTGGTGTTTTATTTAACACAGCTCTCTCTTTTTATTCTCATATTAACTTTAAAATTAAAAACTCTTTTTACCACCTTCGTAATATTGCACGTCTTCGATAATCTCTCACTCTGATTAATGCTGAAATCTTAGTTTATGCCCTAATTGCTTCACATCTTGATTTCTGGAAACATATATTTAAGGATTACAGTATGTTCAAAATTCAGCTGCAGAGGTTGTCACCGCCACCAGGTGCTCTGTTCATCTCTTCTGCTCTTCTGCATGATCTCCACCGGCTACCTGTGGCATCACATATTCAAATTAAGGTACTGCTTCTAACATTCAAGGCATTAAATGGTCTTGCCCCTCCTTAGTTGTCTGACTTACTTCATACATACTGCTCTACTCCTATTAAAAAGAGGCTCGTTGGAAATCTCTTACTCTGGTAATCAGAGCGAGCAGTGATGAAACTAATAAACTCTCCACTTATCATTCCGTCGCTTATCAAGAGGCTTACTTCTGAAAACATCCACCGCATTGTTCATGCAAGATGACGATGAAATATTTTCGTAGCCGATTTCTCTATTACCGCCAGTAACACATCTTCCACAGCCTGTGAACGGTGTGTTCACTGGCACACACCTGATGCCTTGCTGGAGGGAAACAGGTGGTAACTCCGCCCTCACCGTGAGGGACACCATCCCAGCGCCACTCCTGTCCTCAGCTAAATTATCCGCCAATTAGCACTTTCTCCACATTCCAAAAATAGCTTTTCTTTTCTATTTAGTCAAAGAAAAAACTCCCATCCAAGAAAGTGTAAGAAACCAGAAAGTCAGGAAACTCACACCATCGCTCTCACCTCATGAGACTCCTCACACACACCCAAATACTCCCAGCATGCACAGAGAGTGAGAGAGAGAGAGAGAGAGAGAGAGAGAGGAAGGAGAGAACGAAGGGCAAGATGGAGAGAAAAACAGGAAGGAGAGTGAGACAAGAAGGAGAGTGAGAAAGACATGTAGGAGAGAGACAGGGAGGAAAGAGAGACATGTAGGAGATAGAGACAGGAAGGAGAGAGAGACATGTAGGAGAGAGAAACAGGAAGGAGAGAGATATATAGGAAGGAGAGAGAGACAAGAAGGAGAGTGAGAAAGACATGTAGGAGAGAGACCGGGAGGAAAGAGAGACAGAGACAGGAAGGAGAGAGAGACATGTAGGAAAGAGAAACAGGAAGAAGGGAGTGTCATGAAAGAGGAAGAGAGAGACAGGAAGGAGAGACAGACATGACAGCGAGAGAGAGTTGAAAGAGAGACACCGGAATGATAGGGCTAAACAGGATGGCTGGAGACACGAAGAAGAAAAAGAGAGACAGTAAGGAGAGAGAGTGAGACAGGTTGATGTTGATAGATGATGTTGGTATGAGTTGTGGCTGTTGGAGGTCTGATGAAGGTCAGAAAGACAGATAGATGCTGATTGGAGGCTGATTGTGATGCGAGTGTGATTTGCCGTGATGTGTTTTTGTGTGTGTGTGTGTGTGTGTATGTGTGTGTGTGTGTGTGTGATGTCCTCTTCTTCCGTCTGAATAAACAGCTGTAAACATGTAAATGAAGTCATTTAGAGCTCCTTAGTGTAATAAGAGGATTTAATGAGACGAACCTGAAACCTCATCGGCATTGTGTCGGGAGACTAAACCAGTGCAATGCATTGTGGGAAGTCATCGGTGTGTGTGTGTCTCAGCTCAGTTCTTTCACGATAAGCAATTTTTTCTCTACGATGGCAAAAAAAAGCATAAAGCTGCTTCAGGCAGAGCAACAGCATGAGAGAAACGCTTTCTTTTTTACGAACAGAATTAACACTTTATTAACATTTAAGCATCAAATAAAAGTGTTTCCTGTAATAACACTAAAGAGACATGACGTCCAGCTGTCACACAGGAAGTGGTGAAGTATGAAACAGCGGGGACACAGAGACACGGTGCAGCCAGACATTATGTTTGTGTCCATGTCTGTGACAGGAGTGAGTTATTAAAGTGCAGAACACTGGGCGTTAAACAGCAGCGTGATCGCTGACAGCCAGCTGCTGTCCAACACGCCATAGCTAAAAACACTCCGACTGAAATAGTTCTCAAATTATCGGCCTGCAGTGAGAGACCAGCCCCCCACTAAAGTCACGTCAGAGACAGGAGTCAGGAAACAGTCTGGCTAAAGAGAAAGTATGGACATGACAGAATGTTCAGAGATGGAGACAGGAAATATAATAACAACAACAAAATTTATAATAATAATAATAATAATAATAATACTTCAGTATGTGTGATTGTGTGCCCTGCGATGGATTGGCCCCCTGTCCAGTGTGTACCCCTCTTTGTGCCCGATGCCCCCTGGGATAGGCTCCAGGTTCCCCCTGACCATGAAAAGGAGTAAGCGGTTGAAGATGGATGAATGGATGGATGGATGGATATTACTTCAAGTACCATGACCAAAAGGGTTCTTCAAGAGTTCTTTAATCTTAAAAAAAGTTTTCTGACAGGAACTTAATATATATAGAACCTTTAAAGGAACAACCTGAGAACCCTCACTTTCAAGATGCAGTTTTCCTTTACAACACATTTTTATTGATATATGTACAGCTGCAGGTTTTTAAAAAAAACTTTTTTTCAGTCTTCTTTAAATTAATCAGACGATTAATCAGAAGTAGAACCAAAACAACAGCAACAACATCTGAAGCATCTATTTTGCAAATTTGTTTACATTTAAGAAATGAATCCCAGAAGATCAGATGTTTCAGTCCACAGCAAAAGTTTCCGATGAATGCAGAGAAACGTCAGGGTTACGCTTGTAACCATGTTCCCTGAGAAGGGAACGAGACGTTGCATTTAGCATAACAGTATGGGAAGCCTTGTGCGTGTGACCAGTATCTAAAGCTTGTGTAAAATCATGCCTCTACTTATAGGCCTGCCATGATCAGGTGACATGGCAATTAAGCACGTGGCATGATATATGTATGGCACCTGTGAACCATGCCGCCTATTATATGAAGCGAAGACACAATTCACAGGCCTGCCCCGGTATGACAGTGCTAAGCAACATCTCGTTCCATTCTCAGGGAACAGGGTTACATACGTAACCCCGACGTTCCCTTTCAAAGGGAACTTCGACGTTGCATTTAGCATAAAAGTATGGGAATGGGAATACCCACTCTCTCATACCGAGGGTACGGTCTGTTCAAAAATACCCAAGCCTGAGGGTCACTGCCAGACACTCGAGCCCGGGGTGGAATGAATATCCAGGCTGTAATAACGAATGACTGTGTGTGGTGTAGACCACCCAGCAGCCGCACACACATCCTGCAAGGATACCCCTTTGGACAAAGCCTTCAAGGAGGCGACCGGCCTAGTGGAATGAGCTCTTACGTCCAGAGGCGCGGCGAGACCGCATGTCGTAAGCCCTAGAGATTGCTTCCACTATCCCAGTAGAGATGGGAGATGCGCTGCTTTGACACAGCATCACTTTTCCTGTCGCTGCCAAAGCAGACTAGTATCTGCTCCAACTTACGCCACTGGCCAGAGCGGTGGACGTAAGTACAGTGAGCCCTTACTAGATACAGCAGGTGCATCCCCTCTTGTTCCAGTGTGAGGAATAGAGGAGGGCAGAAAGCCTGCAACACCACAGGGTGTGCAGCTGATGTAGGCACTTTAGGAGTATAATCCGGCCTAGGATACAGGAAGGACTTGGCTTATCCAGGGGTAAAGCCAAGACAGGGAAGGGTAACAGAGAGAGCGAGTACACCTCCCACTCGCTTGAGAGATGTCAGGGCCAGTAAAAGAGCTAACTTTAGAGTCAGAAGCTTCTCAGAGGCTGACTCTAAGGGTTCAAATGGGGCCCCTGACAGACCTTCCAAGACCACAGCAAGTAGCTTGCACGCTGCCCGATGGTCTTTTAGTGATGTTAGCTATTCCACATTCTATTTAAAAGAGGCATGACTGGCCGAAACGGCGGCCACGTAACCCTGATTGTAGAAGGAACCAACCTGCTGAGAAGCGTTCTTGTAAGAACTCCAGGACTGTAGCTATTGCGCATTTCACTGGGTCTAGCTGACGTTCCTCACACCACCAGACAAAAAGGCGCCACTTGAGTGCATACAATTTCCTTGTGGATGGTGCTCTAGTGTTTAATATGGTCTCTACCACCTCAGTTGTGCAACCAGAATCTATGAGCTGGTGCCCCTCAGGGGCCAGACCCACATTTTCCTTAGTTCTGGCCGAGGGTGATAAATCAGTCCTCTGGCTTTTTGAGACAGTAGATCCACTCTAAGGGCTCAAATGGGGCACCTGACAGACCTTCCTGGGACCACAGGAGGTCCCAGGAAGGTACGCGCGACCTGCAGATGAGCCGCAGCCGTCTGATACCACGCATGAACCTCAAAGTTAGAGTATGTTGTCCCACAGAGGCTCCATCAACAGGGGCATGGCTGGCTGAAATGGTGGCCAAGTAACCCTGATTGTAGAAGGAGCCCACCCCACTGAGAAACGTTCTTGTAAGAACTCCAGGACTGTAGCTATTGCGCAGTTTACTGTGTCTATAGTGGATCCCTGCGAACGGGAATCTCCTAAGGAGTGCCATCTCACATGGATATTATCTCTCAGAGCCATGTTTGAGCTGCCAAAAGGGTGCTACTTGCTAGAGCTTGTGGGAGCAGAGTGATGGGGGGAGCAGCATACAGATGTGACCTTGGTCACATGTGTGGACTCCACCCCAAGAGTCTCCCAAGATCCAGCTTTATCCTGCTCAGTGTTGATAGGATTGACTCTATGCATGTTGGGGATGAAAATGCCCTCGTCGTTGTAGAATCCTATAACCCTTAGAACAGTTGTCCACTGCACCGGGGAAAGCATACTTTTCTGAGATTCAACCTGAGCCCCAAGCTCTTCATGTGGGCGAGAACAACGTCTCGATGTTGAACCGCCAGTTCCCTGGATAATGCTAGAATTACCAAGTCAACCAGGTAGTTTGGTATACAGATGCCCTGGATTCCCAATGGAACCAGAGTGACATCCATGCACTTTGTGAAGGTGCGAGGGGATAAAGCTAGCAATATTCCTATGTGGAAATATGCACCTTTTAGATCTATCGCCACAAACCAATTCTCGAACTGGATCTGTGGCATGATAAGTTTGAGTGTCAGCCTCTGAACCTGTATGGCCAGAGAGTACGGTTCAGATGACGCAGATTTAAAATTGGCCGCATACTCCCACTTTTGCGGAACAGGAATTAAAGGCTGTAAACCTCCCTCCCTGAAGGAATGGGGTACATGTTCTATGGCCCCATTGTCCAAAAGGGAGCATACTTCCTGCGCTAACGTCGGGCTCTGGTCTGTGCTGACTGCTGTGGTGAGCACACTTGTGAATGGGGGGTGGGGGTCAAGCTATAACTTGACCTGGCAACCCTTTCTATAGTAGACAGAACCCATGGAGACACATTTGGCAGTAACTTGCACGCTGCCCGATGGTCTTTTAGTGACGTTAACTATTCCACATTCCATTGGAGGGAAGCATCAGATTTTCATTGCTTTGTGACAGCTCACTGACCAGAAAACACTGAAAACTTGGGGACCGCCTTGGCTAGGGGAGACCTTACAGTAGCACTGGGGGCTACCTGCCCTAACAACCTCATGTCCCCAGATACATCCCTCCACGGCCCCTCAGGACTGCTCTTCTTTGCCTGCTTGGCCTTTATGACCATTCTCAGATCAAGCCTAACAGCAGACCGCGACTGTGGCCACCCAGTTCCCCTGGGTTGGCGGGCTGTCATACTCGCCATCTGGGTCTTCCTCACACTAGTGCTGGCCCAGACTAAACTCGTGGATGCCCGGGTGAGCTCGAGACAACACGCCATGTGTCGAGCTCACTCAGCAGGTCTGATTGGTAGGCCTGCAACCCTGTCATTGTCTGCAGTGACCCACAAGCAAGACTTCTACTGCATAGACTTGCCCACCAGTACCACCTTGGATGCAAGCCGGCCCCCGTAATTACCTGTCGTCAGTGGAGAGAGGTAGCTATCAAGTGCCTCCTCCACCTTGGGCATAGCTAAATAGCCATGCCATTCATTCCCACAATAGCCGAACAATCCAACATTGTGGGTTTATGAATATGGCTTATGCGTGGTTTTCTCCAAGAAGCCTGAGATTTTGTCATAAAGTAGGAGTAGGAGTCTCGACACGAACTCCAAAATCCAGCAGAGAGCCGAATCTGGAAGACAGGGCAAGAGATAGAGCAGCGCTCATCTCCGGCTCCTCTTCCAGATCTAAGAGATCCCCCGAACTTGAGACGGGTGGCTGCCTCGGCAGCGGCCCAGATCCGCGAGGCTCTGAAACTCGACTCGCTTCGGCTTACGTTTTTTTTTTGAGAAGAGCGCGAGTCGAGCTATTTAATGTAGCGTTACCATACGCAGCCTCTCGAGGGCGCCATCGCATACTACACCGCTAACACTTCACCCAGAAAGTGTGTACTTTTCCCCGTGATGAAATGGGAGCAAGCCGTTACACAATTCTTGAATTCTTTCTTGCTCATTACTTAACTCTCTTTTACTTTATAAAAGGGATAGAAAAGTTCAGAGATAATCTAAAATATAGAGTAGAAATCAAGCGTTTTTGTCACACAAACAACAGACATGCAGTCTTGCTGAAGGCAGCGTGGTTCACAGGTGCCACATATATATCATGCGACGCGCTTAATTGCCACGTCACCTTATCTTGGCAGGCCTATAAGTAGAGGCATGATTTTACACAAGCTACAGATACTGGTCACGCGCACAAGGCGTTCCCATGTGGTTATGCTAAATGCAATGTCGAAGTTCCCTTTGAAAGGGAACAAGTTTTAAAAATGTGGGACATAAAGACAACAGAAAGTTGATCACAGTGCAACTTGCTTATTTTAAAACGTGTATCACATTGTGTTCCTTCCGTTTGTTTAGACTGGTACAGAAATAAAAGTAAGTGCACCTTAAGTGTTTAAGTGTTAAATTTGCACCTGCAGTGTTCATTTGTATTCAGTTGAAAAATAAACACTGTCTGCATCGCACACAGCACCGGTGAGCCTGAGTTTAAAGTAGGAATGATTCTTCTGCAGCAGATTCTCAACAAGTTTGTCACCTCACGATAAAAATAGCAGTTCCGTGAGGGGAAACTTCACAGCTGTAAAAGGTTACATCATCATCATCATCATCATCATCATCATCATCATCATCACCACTCGTTCAGTTCTGCTGGTCTCATCCAAGACATGATTGCTATCTATATCTCTATGGTTGTGTCTCAAATCGCACATTATGCACTATGGTCATACACTATACACTACGTAGTCAAGTTTATCTGAATTATCTGAATGCTTGTGACAGGGTGTCTGTGTCAGAACCTCACACCACTCCAGACCAGAACAATAAGAACCAACTAAAACTACAAGTCACAGATAGTTTTTCAACAAAATAAATAAATATCACTAGCATTCATCATTGCCTGTCACAAGAAATCAAATTTATATATATAAAACAAAAAGGTGGGGCCAGTTATAATAATAGAAATAATACAAAATAATACAAAAAAGATATAATAATAATAATAATAATAATAATAATAATAATAATAATGATACATTTTAGTTAGAATGAGTAAATATATCAATTAAGCAATATTTAAATATTAATATATTGTATAAAATATATTTGACATATTTAAATATATAATTTGAAACTGTTCATTATTGAACACAATGATTATTCAATAATTGATCAATACCATTAATAATAATAATTCATAATTCCATTTTATTTTGTGAACTTTTTTCATTTATTAATAATAAATATGTTTATTTACAACCATAATTTTAAATTCTTGCCCATGTTTTAATAGTTACTAATGAAGTAAAGCGAGTGTTGCATGGTGTTCGGCCTCAGTGGCTCAGCTCCAAGCCTGAATGGGATTCATTCTGGATGAAACGGTTGCTGGATGAATGAATGTAGAAGTGAACTCCACAGAGCTGAAGTGTCATCAGCAGAAACACCTCCCAGGCTGCCGAGTCGATGAAGTGTGGAGTGTGTTCTCCACTTGGCTGCAGATGCTCTTCCCAAACATTATCAACAAGACTATAATTATCACACGGTGCTGAAGAAGTGCAGCCCAAGCTGCTGATCCTGCCAGAACTAAAGACTTTGTGCTTTTTATTCTTTCAAGTCTTATTTTTTTCTTGTTGTGACGTAATGAGGAGAAGATTTAACCATCACTAATGATGTTATTTACAGAAACATTGTCACTGCTTTAGAAATCTTCTTGCTTCTCGATGTATACGTTAAATGTGTACGTTATCTTCCTTACCATGTTAGCTTTAAGAGAGACGCTAGTTTGTTAAAACGATCCTGTTCTATCCATGCTAATGACATCATTTATTCATTTATTTATTTATTTATGTCCTATAATAGACCACGGCACTGAAATGAACTTTATTTATATGCATGACTCATTTATATTAATGCATGCAGCTGTGTCCATGTGGCTGAAATCTGAAACTCATTCTTAATGTACCTCATTATGTTGCTGAGCAACACATTAAATTAATCCTAACAAAAAAGTATGTTTATTGTGCTTATTGATTAGTGTTTATTGATTAGTGCAATGCGCTGCTGTTTTATTAGGTTTGTTGTTGAGAGTTTTAGCAACGACATGCCTGAAATGGATAAACTGAGATGACTTTACACCTGTTATGTCAAACACTAAACTGAAATCTAAACCAATTAAATTCTTTCTATATTATTTTCTATTCTATTGATTAACACAAACAATTGGCGCTGAGAGAAGAATAGGACAGTTCTATGAAAAAAGGAAAGACTGACAGAGATTAGGCTGAGGTGATAATCATTTATTACAATGAATAAAGTTTTTTTTAAAACATATATATCTGCTATAATGATAGGAACGTGATTTAAAAGCTCACACAGGATTATCTATGCTAAGAACATACATGTCTTTAGTCTCAGATCTGTCTTTTCTTTGCGCTCCATGCCTGTGTGTGTAATAATAATAATAATAATAATAATAAAAATAATAATAACGGTTACTAAGCAAAAAAAATCTTTTCAAAGTTGTTTGGACACTTAAATATTATGTATTTATTTACTCAATTGTTGGTTTCTACACTGAACCTTTATAGGTTCCTCCCCAGAGAGACACCCAACGAACTCTTCAACGAAATCATTGAGTATGTTCCTATCAGAAAGCATCCCAAGTTGAAGAAAAGAATCCTTAATGATGAATAATCTATCAGCTCTTTAAGAAAAACAGTAAGAGACAAAAATACGCTCAAAAATCGCAGCTTGTCGTGTTACGAGAAACCGTAAAGTGTAAACTCCTCTGTGCTTAATATGTGGGAAAACGTCTAGGTTATGCATGTAACCCTGTTCCCTCTCGCGTGAGCACTGTCGCGTGTGACCGGCATCTGAAGTAAAATCATGCCTTTTCGTTCCCCACGATGGCTGAATAATACGACATTGTGGGGTTATAAACACGGCATATGCATGGTTTTCCCCCAGAAGCCTGATATTTTGTAATGCACTTCTGGAAGAAAGGGGAGTTTCTGCATTGTGAGGGATTCACTTTCACTGGAGAGAAAAAGCTCATCCAGCCTTAGTAATCACTTCAAGCAGCTCTTTATATGCTACTCTCAGTTTTTAGCACATCCTTCTGGTTCCTCGGTATCAGAGAGGAATTATTATTTATTTAAAAAATGTTTTGTGTGTGTGTGTGTGTGTTTTATGAATTTATTTATTTATTTATTGGCTTTCCATAGCGGAAAGAGGAGTCGCGATGTGAGCTCCAAAATCCAGCGGAGAGCCAGACATGGAAGACAGGGCAAGAGCTAGAGCAGTGCTTGTCTCTAGCTCCTCTTCAGAGCTGCCTAATGTAAGGTGTTACAATGCACAGTCAGACCTCTTGAGGGTTGCCGTGGAATGCCCTCTGCCCTAGACACTTCACACAGAAAGTGTGCACTATTCCCCGTGTTGAAACAGGAGCAAGGTGTAACACACTTCCTGATGTCTCTCACTCATACTTTTCTCTCTTGCTCATTCAAATAATGAGTTTATTTACTCATTTAATTACTCAAATAATAATAACTCAAATAATAAGTTTATTTACTCATTATTAGTGGAGCACCCACGTACACGTCCCTGTGAATGAGCCATTACAGTACTAGAACCAGAACATTAAAATAAACCTACGATGTGCAGTTGTGCTACAGTCAGAGCTGCTGTTATTGAAACTTAATCTACACCTTCTGACCCAATCAAGATACAGAACCCTGCAGCGCTGAGAACTAACTAACACATAATGTCGTGAGATTATAGCTGCTCTTATCATGTCCCTTTAATTATTTTAAAACATTTTTATTATGGTTTATGAGATAGTAATGTTAATAAGCACATTATGAAGAGAAATTAGGGAACCACAGAATCACAAAAAAAAGATCTTTAGGAGATTAATGAGAAATGTATTATTTTTTAAAAATCTGTATAACACTTAAACACCGCCTACTCAGGTGATATTTTAACATATCCACATTAACATAATACTGTAGTAAACTCAGCACAAGTCTAAAATGAGCTCGCTAGGTGTTAGTTCATCTCTGTAGGTGTTAAATGTACACTGTGGGTTTTTAATTACGGCTGAGAACGAACACCTAGAGCGGAGAATTAACTCTCGTGCTGTAGGTGTTAATTCTGCATTATCATGCTGTGAGCCTGGGCACGGCATTGGTCAGAAAACTATGGATGTGGTTGTGTGAGGGTGTTAATGCGTGTCGGTTGTGAATGAAGACGCCAGACAGAGCGAGACAGAAGTGAGACATTAATATTAACACTAATATTAACACTAACATTAACACACTACAGAACTGTACACCAAGACAGAACAGAGCATCATTACACAGGGCATCATTCATGTGGTCCATTAAGAGGAACAATACAAGTGTGTGGGTTTGTGTGTGTGTGTGTGTGTCCACAGTTGTGTTGGCATAATAATACACGTGGTGTAATGAGGCAGGACGGAGAACACACACGGACAACAACACGGACAACAACACGCGGCTGTGGCACAGGTGGTAGAGCGGGTTGTCCACTAATCGTAGGGTTGGCGGTTCGATTCCTGTCCCGAGTGACTTCATGCCGAAGTGTCCTTGGGCAAGATACTAAACCCCAAGTTGCTCCCGATGGCAAGCTAGCGCCTTGCATGGCAGCTCTGCTAACATTGGTGTGTGAATGTGTGTGAATGGGTGAATAAGACACAGTGTAAAGCGCTTTGGATAAAAGCGGATATAAGTGTACCATTTACCATTTACACACAATCACACACACACACAAACACACCACGAGACTTCAGGATTGTCTCTAAAATAACCCAATGTGTTGGTGTGGATCTATACACAGCTCAGCATGCGGTCTGAGACACTGTTATTCAGTCTCATTTAAATAAAACGCTCGCAAATAATGGAGAAAAATCTGAACTATTGACCCAAGTGAGTCAAATTCTCTTATAACATAAACCACTTATTTATCACATAAGGTACATGCTGTACTTTCATCAGATTCTTCATAAAAGGAGAGATATATATACACAAACATGTGCTCTGATTATATCCAGTCATACAGGGTTAGTTCTTGTTATAAACTTGTGTTTTTAGGGGTTTAACATTTACCTCAACCTTTTTTCAGGACTATTGCAAGTCATTTTTTGCTGCCATGCACATGTCACTCTGTGATCTCTACATGTAAACTAATAAAATAACTCAAATGAATGCTTCATGTTCATTTATTTGACAAATCATCTCATGTTGTGGTGTGATAACGAGCAGTGATAACACATTTTTAACATCTGTAATAACGTAAACTTGCATCTGTAAACTTGACATAATATATACAGTATCTCACAAAAGTGTGTACACCCCTCACATTTTTTTTTTAAATATTTGATTATTTCTTTTCATGTGACATCACTGAAAAAATTACACTTTGCTTCAATGTAAAGTAGTGAGTGTACAGCTTGTATAACAGTGTAAATTTGCTGTCCCCTCAAAATAACTCAACACACAGCCATTAATGTCTATACCGCTGGCAACAAAAGTGAGTACACCCCTAAGTGAAAATGTCCAAAATGGGCCCAAAATGTCAATATTTTTTGTGGCCACCATTATTTTCCAACACTGCCTTAACCCTCTTGCATGGAGTTCACCAGAGCTTCACAGGTTGCCATCTCTTTCACACCTTCATGATGACATCACGGAACTGGTGGATGCTAGAGACCTTGTGCTATTCAACAATCCATTTGCCCCACAGATGCTCAATAGGATTTAGGTCTGGAGACATGCCTGGCCAGTCAATCACCTTCACCCTCTGCTTCTTTAGCAAGACAGTGGTCGTCTTAGATGTGTGTTTGGAGTCATTATCATGCTGGAATACTGTATACTGATCATGCTCTGGTTCAGTATGTCACAGTACATACCCCACAGATGCTCAATAGGGTTTAGTCAATCACTTTCACGCTCAGCTTCTATAGCAAGATCGTGGTCGTCTTGGAGGTGTGTTTGGGGTCGTTATCGTGCTGCCCTGTGGCCCAGTCTAAGAAGAGAGGGGATCATGCTCCGCTTCAGTATGCCACAGTACATGTTGGCATTCATGGTTCCCTCAATAAACTGTAGCTCTCCAGTGCTGGCAGCACTCATGCAGCCCCAGACCTTGACACTCCCACCACCATGCTTGACTGTAGGTAAGACACACTTCTCTTTGTACTCCTCACCTGGTTGCCGCCACACATGCTTGACACCATCTGACCCAAATAAGTTTATTTTGGTCTCATCAGACCACAGGACATGGTTCTTGTAATCCATGTTCTTAGTCTGCTTGTCTTCAGCAAACTGTTTGTGGACTTTCTTGTGCATCATCTTGAGAAGAGGCTTCCTTCTGGGACGACAGCCATGCAGACCAATTTGATACAGTGTGCGACATATGGTCTGCGCACTGACAGACATGGCACCGAGGAGGGAAAATAGCTAATTGGGCCAAATTTGGACATTATCACTTAGGGGTGTGCTCACTTTTGTTGCCAGCGGTTAAGACATTAATGGTTGTGTGTTGAGTTATTTTGAGGAGACAGCAAATTTACACAGTTACACAAGCTGTACACTCACTACTTTATATTGTAGCAAAGTGTCATTTCTTCAGTGTTGTCACATGATGTTATGATCAAATATTTACAAAAATGTGAGGGGTGTACTCACTTTTGTGAAATACTTTATATAGCATGATTCATATGGCTTACCATATGGATTACATATTCAATTCAATTCAATTCAATTTTAATTATATAGCGCTTTTTACAATAGTCATTGTCTCAAAGCAGCTTTACAGAAATAAAAAACAGGTATAAACAGTCAGAAACAGATAAAGAGAGACAAACAGGAACAGATAACAGAGACAAACAGGTAGAAAACAAATGGAATTTATCCCAACTGAGCAAGCCACTGAGTGGCGACTGTGGCAAGGAAAAACTCCCTAAGATGTTTTTTGAGGAAGAAACCTTGAGAGGAACCAGACTCAGAAGGGAAACCCATCCTCATCTGGGTAACACAGAATGTGAAGGTAACACAGATAATGTGAAAATGAGAAGTATGGCCTTAGGAGCAGCCGTAGTCCCAGAAGAAGATTTGGGCTCATCCAGAGGCAGAGGGGATCTGGATCTCCAATATCTCCATAAATTCGTGTGGGGCTCGGCAAAAAGAGAGAGAGAGGGAGAAAAACGATTAGGACTGTGAAGTAGTGAGACAGAATCTAGTCAGGGTAAGCTTGAGTAAACAAATACGTTTTAAGCCTAGATTTAAACACTGAGACTGTGTCTGAGTCCCGAACACTAATAGGAAGACTGTTCCATAACTGTGGGGCTCTATAAGCGAAGGCTCTTCCCCCTGCTGTAGACTTCACTATTCTAGGTAATATAAAATAGCCTGCATCTTTTGATCTGAGTAGGCGTGGCGGATCATATAAAACCAGAAGGTCGCTTAGATATTGTGGTGCAAGACCGTGCAGTGCTTTATAGGTTATTATTATTTTAAACTTAATGCGAAATTTTACAGGGAGCCAGTGCAGTGTGGATAAGATCGGGGTGATATGGTCGTATCTTCTAGTTCTAGTAAGGACTCTAGCAGCTGCATTCTGGACTAACTGGAGTTTATTTATATTCCTATGGATTATTCATATGGATTACATATGTATTTTATTACCTTTAATGTGATATTTTGTCCTTTTTGGTGCATGACAGAACAGAGTGACTATTAACTTATTATGTGGTAAATTAATCCTGCGTTTATTGAACATTCACCCTTTGAAGACAGAAAATCATACAAGAGGGTTAGGAAATGCTCATTTTTGGTCACATTATTCCTTTAAATCCAAATCCTGGACTTGGTAATGTCTGGTCCGTCAATGTTTTGTAAATCATGAATAAAGGATGCATAGATTTACCGGATTTTGTCTTTGTATGATAGTTTTTGTTTAATTTGTACAGTATTCAATCATTTTTATTTATTTTTTTAAAAGCCAAACATTTAATGTGCTTACAGATTGAAATATTCTCTCCTTTACATGATGAGTGAATACTATATAATTTATTTTACATGTTACGTCTGTTTTCCGTTAGCTAAATAATGTGTAGTTTTAAAATAACTATTTAAAAAAATGTTTAATACATATATGCTAATATGTTTAATATGCTACTGTTGACAACTACAGACCTGTTTCCCTCCTCTTTTTTCAGTCCAAAACCCTTGAAAGAGCTGTTTTTAATGAACTCTCCACTTTTCTCACAATGAACCACCTCCTAGACAACAATCAGTCTGTCTTCAAAAGCAGTCACTCCATGGAGACTCTGCTTTCCATCACTGAAGCCTTAAGACAAGCAAGATCAACCTCAAGATCATTTGTCCTCATCCTACACCACCTCTCTGCTGCCTTTAACACTGTCAATCATCAGATCCTGTCAACTCTCTCCGGTCTAGGCATTACCTCTATGGCTTGGTGCTGGGTGGAGTCCTATCTCTTAGGCAGATCCTTCAAGACATCATTGAGGAGAGAGGTATCTGAATCTTAGGAACTCACAACTGGGGTTCCCCAGGTGTCAGTTCTGGCTCCACTGGCTCTTTTCTATTTATACTACATCTCTGGGGCCTGTGACTGAATCTCATGACTATGCTGATGGTCTCATCACTACGTCTCATCATGCAGACTCATCACTTGGTCTCGTCACGCCATCTCATCATGCCGTCTCATCATTTGGCCTTGCTTCTCCACACTGGTCACTGAGTAATTTCTTCTATGCGCGGTTTGAAAAGTTATGATTTACTTTTTTCCTCACTGACAATATGAACTATGCAATTAATCTGCTTTCAGAAAATTGGTGCAATATGATTCTGAATTTAGGGGGGCCAGAATGGGTGCCTGGCCACACCTAGAACCGCCCCTGCTCATACCGCTAAGGATCCTCCAACATTCCATCATAATCAGGTGTATAAAGAGTACATTCTGTTTAAAACACAATAAAGCTAAGTGCCGTATACTGAAAAGTTCGAATATTGACAATGCCACAGCAATCTGAGAGACAAGCAAGTTAAACTGTCCGTGCTCTCTGGGTGGGAGGGGCGTACTCTCCCTTCTCTGTTAATCACAACTACACTAGCCAATGGTGGAGTCTATGAAGTAATGTATGCTGAAGAGGCTGAATAGCGCCTTCCTGTTAGTTTATTGTGTCTCAAAGGAAACACGTGTTAGTTTTCACCCAGCTGTCATATGATACAGCGGAGTTGGGACTTGACAGGTGATCAGATTAGGGAGAAAATAGAAATAAAATAAATAAGAAATAGTAGAAGTGACACCTTGTGTATAGATGACAATACACATAACTGTATTGTGGTCACATGTTTCTTATGTTATGCACAGTTCAGGAATATCTTCGTGCTGCACAACTCCTTATGTGCGATATAACCATTGACCTTTGATAATAGGGAAATGCGACGACGTCCAATCTGAGGTCTGATGTCAGAAACATCGCGGAACACGACTTCATGCTGAAGCAGCAGAGCGATGAAATTTGGAGTAAAGTGAGTGTGAAATGGAGAACATATCATCTCATATCATCACACCATCTAATTTTTCATATTTTATCTGTGTGAGTTCACTCTCTGTCTCACCCGCTGTCTCTGTCTTACTCTCTAAACTTGACAGACAGACAGACAGAACTGTTGCAGCGCTAAAATAAAATGTTAGTGGCCTAATGTAATGAATTATTATTTATTTAAGATAATATTGCATGTGGTGATAGAAAACGACTCCTCATAGCTGTTCGAGCAGATGTTTATGCTTACTATGTGCACCATGAAATTATGTGTGTGTGTGTGTGTGTGTGTGTGTGTGTGTGTGTGTGTGTGTGTTTAGTCCCTCATTTAAGGGCTTTCATTTAGAGCAGCGCTTCCCAACGCCAATCCTCTGGGTGCACTTCAGAGTTCTCCAGTTATAACACACCTGAGTCAGCTTATTAAATGCAGCAGTAATAAACGATTCAGGTGTGTTAGAGGCGGGAAATCACTGAACAGCGCTGTGCATCTCATTAGCAATCACAGGTTTAGCTCAGACAAAGCTAATATGCCTAAAGCAACAGATGTCAAGGTGAGAAAATCTGAGAACTGAGTCATTCCTTAAACATTCAAGTGTTTATGGATTTCCATGAATTTCCATTTCCATGCTCGTTTCCACCTGGTGGAAACCTGTCTCTCTACATCCAACCATGCAGAACTGGATGCTTTGCTTCCATGGTACTCCACAGTCAGCCCATGTGCCCAAGCATTACCACTTTCACGGCTGTTCAGTTTTACTTTTCAGCCAGTAAAACCTATTGGATGAGTCTATTTTCCTCTTCAATGCAGAATCTGATTCTGTATATTTAGTGCAGTTTAACACTGATAAGGACAAAAATCATAAAGTATAATGTATCATATTATACCTCATTTAGTTGACGCTTTAATCCAAAGAATCTTACAGCTGAGACCGGAAACTCAAGACATTCCAATCAGTAGCTCATACGTATTTAAGGAAAGACCACTTATTAAAAACACTGTTGTGTGGACGATGCGGCGGTTCAGGTGAAATCACTCAGGTGCAGCGTTAAAGCTTGCGTCCATCAACGTCACCCTCTGTAAAGCTCAGCACACTTCAAAATGTGAGTCTGGATCGGCGTAACTAGTTAGATCTCACTAAACTAGCTGAGTGGGATTGGATAGTGATGTGCAATACAGACAAATCTCTCTCTAAAAAAACAGGGGCTGCATACAAAACCGCATGCTTACCTACTATATAGTAGGAGAAAAGCAGCACTCCAGAGGATACAGTGTGTCCAAATTCTCAATAGGTGAGAAATCCCCAGATGGAGTACTGCTTCCATAGAGTTTACATTATGTACACTACGCAAGTTGAATATTCCCATAATGCAACGGGAGTGGTGTGGATGAGCTCAGAAAGAAAAAAAAATGCAGGAGAGAGCGGCTCTTTTTAAGTATTAAACCTTGGTTAAACGTGACTCTTATTACTACCCGAATAAACTGTTAACTTGTTTAAGATTTTTGAATTCATGATTAGGTAGAAGGTCACATGACAATGCTAACATGGTGGATGTAGTATGTCTGGGATCGTAGTCATAATACACACAACACTGATTAGTACGTACTGACTCAATGGCAATACTGTCACAGTACGAGATTCGGACACAGCCGGTAGGCTCATGTGATCCGTAGGAAACATCTGGAACTGCTGAAGCATCACCAGAAAGCAGGCCACATCTGGTCCTTCGTATTAGGAACCCTTTCTACACAATGCACAGCTTATACAGTGAAGATTTTAACCTGATTTTTTACATCTACTGACCCAGCTTTATCTAGTTTATTATTTAAAATGACTCTTATGGGCAATAATGCTACTGAATATCTAGAAAGGATATATTTGATACTTCAATTCTGGGAAAACAAGTACATTTTTATGACTCATCCTGTACTAGTCTTGTGTTTGTCCAATAAAATGGTCTCTAGAACATATATGCCCCGCCCCTGGAGGTGTGTCCTGCTCTACAGTAGCAGCTAGTCAGCAGTAAATATGGTTCAGTGTGTTTTTGACCGTGTGTCTTCCTGCACACTCTTCCTTTTTCCAGCTGAGGATAAATGCTCGGAGATTATTCATGTTGAAGAGGGCGGAGTTTGAGTGAGATTTTATTGGAGCATTTTTACCGATTGTTGAATGCTGGAATGTGGCTCCAGCAAACTGAAGGAGAATACCGTCTACACCGCCTGCATCAACACACACACACACAGAGAGAGAGAGAGAGAGAGAGAGAGAGAGAGAGAGAGAGAGAGAGAAGCATTATGCCTGGTGTGTTTGTGTCCTGTTTGTCCTTTCTGTTGTCATTTTCTGACATTCTCTCCACAACAAGCGTGAAACACACTCACTATATTTGCATATGCCGTGTGTTAATGTGTCCTAATGTGTCCATATGGGACACACACACACTTCTCTCTTCTCTGGTAATTCTTTGGGGAGTATTTCCCTAAATGGTTTATTGACATAACTAAATAATGTTAAACATTTATAACCTCCTAACCCCTATCCCCTAACCCCATCCCTTAATCCCTAGCTCCTAACCCCCATCCCTTAATCCCTAGCTCCCAACCCCTAGCTGTCTCTCTCTCTCTCGTTCCAAGTATTTATTGCGTCACAGTTCTTCGTGTGGCAGAAATGTCAGAAACGCCAGAAAGGCCGCACGTGTTAAAAAAAAAAAAAAAATTATATATATATATATATATATATATATATATATAAAGAGAAAGTCATGATTACATGCACGTGCGCGGAATTTAGAAGGTTTGCATAACTTCCTATGATCATTTGATGGACCTAAAAAAAAGAGCTTAAATAAATGAATCAATCAATCAATCAATCATGGCTCAACATACAAAAAAGTCCTGAATTAGAACATGCGCATTCTAGAGCTCACGACGCGCACATCAAAGGGCGCACAGAACGCAGGGAAAGTTCTCTAACGCATCAAGTTGTTCTAGAACACTGATCACACACATACTCACACACACACTCACACTCACATTCTCTCTCTCACACACACACACACACACTGCAGACTTTCTACTGTAGATGATGTAGAGGACGCGTTTCATTGCAAAGCGTTAATAAATCTAGGGTAGTAGTGACCAAAACGAGGGCTCGAGTTTAAAGAGATCAATAATTTATAAACTAGAAATTGTAAACAAACGGGTTTTTTAGAGAGAGAGAGAGAGAGAGAGAGAGAGAGAGAGAGAGAGAAGGAGAGAGAGGTTACATCAGTCACCGAGCTGCAGTCCTGGAATAAAAAAATATATATCCCTGGCATGAAGTCACAGCTTATTTCACATCCGGTTTTGCCCAGACGCACACACACGCGCGCGCGCACACACACACACACGCGCGCGCGCACACACGCACTCAGCAGCAGCAGCAGCATTCCGCGCTGTCCCGGTGGAGAGGAGCATCACTGGGCAGCGACACCGCGGAGCTTTTCCCCCGCAGCTACACCGCGATCTTGCGGGGCGAAGAGAGAGTAAGTGAGTGAGAGAGAGAAAGCGATAGATAGAGAGAGGAGAGAGAGAGAGGGAGAGAGAGAGAGAGAGAGTTTCATCTCCACGTAGACCTTCATCACCGTCATCTTTATCATCAGCATCCTCCTCACCCTCCTTCTCTTCATCATCAACAGCAAGAGCAACAGCACAAGCGGCTTCTTCTCCTTCTCCTCCTTCTCCTGCTGCCTCGATGTAAAAACTGCAGCTGAGATTTTTTTTGGAGATTTGTCGCGACACTGCAGAAGAGAACTCGTTTCAGCTGCGTGCTGTAAGTGCACGGGGGATTTATTTCACACGGTTTTTTTTTGGAGAAGGAAGGAAAGGGGTGGATGGGTTGGAGATGGGGTTGGTGATGGAGGGTTAAAGTCAGAAGCGGGAGGCATTTCAGATACAATTGATAATCCAAAAAACATGCTTTATTTCCAGAGCAGTGATGGAAATGAATAGAGGGAATTATTATTTTTTTGCTGTGTGTGTGCGCGTGTGTGCGCGTGCGTGCGTGTGCATTTTGTGTTGGCTCTAAACTGCGATGGCATGCACATGCATGTTCTACCAGCACGGGTTCCTTCAAGTGTGAGAGTCTGACTCACAGTACAGGTGCTTTTAATTGCACGTCGTCGCGTGCCAACTTAATGCGCGTAAGATACGCGCAGAACAACATTTCTGTTTCTTTTTTAATTTTTTTTTTAATCATCTAATTCCCTCCATGTTCACTCGACTCGTGCGTGATGGTGAGGAAACAGAAATGTTGAATGCCGAATCTCTGGGGATTTTCAGGATTTAATCCCCGCATTGACCAAATTCTCCAAATCCGCGTGCGTTAGTGGAGGAAAGAAAGGCAGGATTTTAGATTTTTCGGCACGTGCATATCCGAATTTAGTGCACATGTTATGTTCTCAAGTCTTTTCGTGTGTGCGTATGCGTGTGTGTGTGTGTGTGTGTGCGCGTGTTTGCACTGACTCAGTCATCATTTTGGCACTGCAGTCACTCCCCAGTGGCATGCCTTGTTTTATCGGGGATGTGGAAAAAACCGAGAAGCTCTGGTGCTTTCATAACACTGTTATTGGTCATCTTTTAATCCTCAAACGAGTGGAAAAAAACGTGTGTGTGTGTGTGTGTGTGTGTGCGCGCGCGTGTTGAAGGCGTGCATGCAAATGGTGGTCTCATTGCATGAATGTGCAGCTTGGTCTTGCTATATGTAGCATTACTCCACTGTTTCTGTTAGACCTAAATAAAACAACAAAATCATGTGTGTTGGAAAGTGGGTGTCAGGGAGCTGTGGCACTAACAGCAGGGATTATTATTATTATTATTGTTGTTGTTGTTGAAACATCAGGCGCATGTCTGATAGACTGATATAAAGTATGTCTATGATATACTACACTTTATTTAGCAGATTAACTTGTGTTGTGTTATAAGACCCATTAACAGCACATGGTCTAGATTTCTGAGGCAAATATTATTATTAGTAGTATTATTATATCTGAAAATGCTCATAAAACTGTTTATGAACCACTACTCTCTCTCTGTCAGTGGGCCCGCACCCTTGACTGTGTATCTTTTACCTGGAAAGGTGTATGTAGTGTGCCTTTAGATTAGTACTCTACAAGCTAATTCAAGCTAAAAGGGAGGGCATTACAGTTCAATGATGTGTTTTTAATCATTTTTAAGGTGCAGTACATTCACAGGTAAAATCTTAAATGGTGAAACTACAGTAGTAAAGGTGCAGATTAGTCAGTTTTGTACTTAGTTTTTTTGAGAGTGGAGTGAAATGTAGGAGTAATTTTAATGAAAATTTTAAGGCACTGATAGAAAAATAAGTCAATGTTGTGACACACGTCACATGTTGTGGCGAATGAGGGTTTTACCAGGACATCGCGGTGTGTTAGGTGGGAAGAATGGACCTGCGGGTCGGTCACTCAGGCGTTTAACTCCGCTAAAATCTGGATATGATTATTTTATGCAGAGTTCACGAAATTGTAATCGTAGAGATGCGCTGATGTTGTGCTGATGTTGCTCTGATGTTATGCTGATGTCATGCTGATGTTATTCAATAGTTTAGGAGAAACTCTGAACATTTAACTTTGATGGAATGAAACATGATGGACTCAGAAACACAGTGACGCAACGCCACTCGCTATTTCTGTATGTGTATTGGGATTTAAACCTGAATTGGGCGTGGCCTAAACTGGATGTTTACAAAAAAAACAACAACTAAATATAAACACTATCATTAAAGCCCCAGAATTCTGTCTCTGACAGTTCCTCAACCTCAGCTAAATCACTCCAGTTCATCGCTCAACTAACAGTTACTAGTTTTGTTTGTATCTACACTTGATATTTTCCAGTATACCAGATACCAGCGGCCTAATTTAGACCAGCGTGACCCTGACCAGGCAGTTACTAAAGATGGATGAACAAACACTGTAAAGGTTTCATTAAAACCTGACAGGGAAAAAAAAACTTATTCAATTTTTTTCCTCCTTATAAGCCAGTTGTAGTTAGTCACTCCTAACCCTTCTAGTTCCTGGTTCTATTTCATTCATTTATCCATCCATCCATCCATCCATCTTCTACGGCTTACTCCTTGTTCAGGGTCGCGGGGAACCTGGAGTCTATCCCAGGAAGCATCGGGCACAAGGCGGGGTACACCCTGGACAGGGTGCCAGTCCATCGTTGGGCACAATCACATTAATATTTTTTAGCATTCACTCCAAAAAAAACAACAACAATCTTCTTGATCCTTAGATTATTCCTTAACTCCTTAGTACTTTTTTTCCAAAGTTCCATATTTCCTTATTCACTTTATATTGCATCAATTCCTTCCTTCTGATCTCCTCATACACAGTACAGTACCATACAGTAATTATTAGTATATTCTGTAGTTCTCTAGTCAAGGCCCAAAGTATATCCTTTAGTTTCTAATTCACTCGTTTTCTAAATTCGTGTCCTTTGTCATATTGGTTATTATTTTATCTCCGAGATCCTTTGTATTTCTCATAAGATTTTCTTCAGGGTCCCCCAGTTCCTGGTCTAAAGTTCCTTAAAATTTCTCCTGGGTTCCCTGGATTCTACTTTACTCCCTAACTCACTAGTATTTCTAATATTAGTATTTCTAGGTTCCCCAGTTTCTGTTAAATCATAGAGCTCTTTAATTTTCTACTAGGGAATCCAGTTCCTTATTTTCTCCCCTAAGAATGACAGTTCCTTAGAATTTCTTGGATTTCAAGGCATATACTGTAGTTTCTTAAAGTTTCTACTGTATTCCCTTGTTCCCTAATATTTCTCCAAAACCTCTAGTTCTTTAGTGTTTATAGTATTTCTATGTCCCCCAGTTTCTGTTAAATCATATACAGTAGTTCTGTAAAATGTCTACTGGAGAACCCACTTCCTTATTAATATTTTTTTCTAAGAATGATAGTTCCTTAGAATTTTTTGGGTTGTATTTCTAGGATCCCTAGTTCCTGGTATATTTTATCGTTCCTTAAAATTTCTCCCGGTCTCCCTAGATTCTACTATATTTCCTAATTCTTTAGTGAACCCAGTTCTTTAATATTTCTCTAGAAGTATTTCTCCTAATATTACTAGTTCTTCAGTATTTCTCATAAGAATTCTACGTCTTTAGTCGTTCTAGTATTTGTAGTTCTCCCAGTTCCTGGTATATCCTACAGTATACTTCCATAAAATTTCCACTAAATTTGCTAGATTATACTCTAATCCCCCATTCTAGCAAACTTAGTGGAAATTTTATGGAAGTATACTGTAGGATATACCAGGAACTGGGAGAACTACAAATACTAGAACTACTAAAGAAGTAGAATTCTTATTTCTCCTAAGACCACACATTCTTACTACATTCTGTAGTTCTACCTACAGTTTTATCTCCTACTTCCCTATTAGTTCCTTAGTCCATAGTTTTTTCTGTTGTCATGACCTCCATCTTTGATATTTGGATATGGAAATAAGATTGCTCAGGTCTATAGCAATGATCATTCAGGGGTATTCTTTTCACCATTTCACTCAAATTTGTGTATAATGTACCCTTTATTTCCTCTCTGCAGTGAACACTCGTTCTTCAGGAATGATGTGGGCTCGACTGGGAGCAGCGTGGATCTGGGCCTGGTTACTGGCGGTCAACGTTCTGGGCAAAAGGTACGTTCTTATTTATGTGTTACGACACTGATGATGTCCAACATGGAAAATAATTTCTAATCTCCTTAAAGCTGT
This sequence comes from Ameiurus melas, assembly GCA_012411365.1. Classification (NCBI taxonomy): domain Eukaryota; kingdom Metazoa; phylum Chordata; class Actinopteri; order Siluriformes; family Ictaluridae; genus Ameiurus; species Ameiurus melas. The sequence continues at coordinate 9,502,626 of CM022769.1, forward strand.
TGGCTTGAAATGACTTTGTACTGATGGCAGTAGGGTACTTCCTGCTTCCTGTTGAGCCAGGATTAAAGAATGGATTGGTAACATAACGGTCCATTGATTTAATTTTAATATGCGCAAAGGAAATGCGGACTCGTGGAAGGTCGAATGGGTAAAGAAATGTGTGAAATTTGGACGACGTGCTGCCAGAGTGAAGGTGCAATCTGATCGATATTAATCTCCGTGTTTGGGGTTGATGGGTAAACAGTGTACGTGATTGAATTTGGGTTATGAAGGCAGTGGAAAATGGTTGCGTAATAATGCAGGAGCTCAAATAAAAAGGGCGTGGCTTCAAGCGTCCTGGTTTAGACGAGAAAACTTTCTAAACTGAATTAGACTTACTGTTCTCAGGGTCGGGCAAAATGAATAAAAATAAACAATGAAGCCTGAAATCTGAAGCCCTAATATAATGAAAGTAAATCTCCATCTTGAGCAACACATTTTAGTAGTGCTCCGTCAGGTGATTAGGATAATGTTGATTGAAATGACACTTTTTGTCTGCCCTAAATCATGAAGGGTCCTTTAATGATATTGTTTTTTTGGTGTCTAAAGAATTACTCTACTATCTAGAAAATCTACCATGACTCGTACTGCTGTTATATCTTTCTACTGTGTTAGCATCTAGCACGCTAGCTAGTAATAAGTATTAACAAAAGTCATGTTTTTTTTTTTTTGCACCGTTCTACTATTTACTGAACTGTTCACCAAAAGGAGCTGCTTAAAAATTAGTACTCTCAGGTACAATGTGTGGCGCTTTATAAGGAAATGAGCTGTAAATTTCACTCAGCAGAACTAGCCACAGTTCTTCTGGAGACTTTTCCTGTTGCACTCGTGTCTTATTTATTTAGTTTTGTTTGCAACAAAACCCAGCAACCTTCATTATGTTGTTGTTTTCTGAAAAGTGTCTCTTATGTAATCCGCTGCTTTTTTTACTGACATGCATTTACTGACAAACATTTTTCTTATTATTTAATTTTGCGCTGGAAAACTAATGTTCGAAAATCTAATATGTTTTTGTACTGACTCGATGATGTAGACGTCAAAAAAATAAAAAAAATATACAACACATTACTGTACTGTATACATTTGTATTTTTTGTTTTTAGAACACAAATGATTTACAGATATTTTCTACAACCATCAAAAACAAATCCCACTGCTGTATTTTTGTATTTTTATATTTGGGTTTCCGAGGAATGTGGCTGAATATTTCACCACAGATTTACTCATCAGTGTTACCGCACACTGTAGAACAGCCGAGAGTCTGAGAGTGTAACTGACCTTCGGTCTGATCATCAGATCAGATCATCAGATCACCAGTCAATCAGAGTGATGCTAATCAATCCTCACTGTCTGCTAGCTCGTGTGTGGACACTAGGGGTGTGACATAATGACACGGTCTGTATCTGCATTTGGATTTAAATCCTGAAAACCAGATTTAAAAAAATAAATGAGCCACTCAGCCTCCTGGAATCTGTGTATCATCTGTTAAAAAAACCCAAAAAACAGAAAACATCCTCGGCTTACGTGGCCGTGGCTAATCTATACTCTGAGTATGATGCTTCAGATGCTTTATTGGCCTACAGATGGTGTATATTTTGACAGTTTGTCTATTTTGACTGGAAGTAAGGATAAATGGTTTGACAATCTTCTGGAGCTGTCAGTGTCCAGGTCGATAAATTAAGTAAATATGTTGAGCCCACAAAATCTTTGTTCATCCATCACTCACCAGTCACCGCTGTTTCTATCAGATTGTCATCCGATATCTTTCACGTTGTGGTCATTCTTAGTAAAACACACAGACGCTCACTGCCCAGAATTTGTCTACACACTTTTGTTTGAGACAAAAGTGTACATCATTCCATCGACCTGCATACGTCTATACAGCTACAATGATGACATCTTTCTGACGTCTTTTAGCTATTTCCACCTTGGTAGTGACCTTTACGTGTGTGTGTGTGTATGTGTGTTTTGCTGTTCAGAATGGAAAATGGGAAGATTCAGAATCTGACTTGTACGATGTACACAAAACCACAGCTTTGCACCCCTGACCATCACACCCACATGCACTTGTTGTTGAACATCTCACTCCAGATTTATTCCTCCTTCGCTGTTATAATGTGCTCCACTCTTCTGCGAAGGCTTTCCACTAGATTTTGGGGCGTGGCTGTGGGGATTTGAGTTCATTCAGCTACGAGAGCGTTAGTGAGGTTGAGGTCAGGTGCTGATGTTGATGTGAGGAGAGACTCCAGTTCCGGTTCATCCCAAAGGTGTTCAGTAGGGTTGAGGTCAGGGTTCTGAGCAGGACACTCGAGTTCTTCTACCTTCTTCCAACCTTCACACACCATGCCTTCATGGAGCTCACTTTGTACAATTTGTGTCATGCTGGAACAGTGTTTGGGACTCTTAGTTCAAGGGAAATTGTATGTAATGCTACAGCATACAGAGACGTTCTATACAACTGTGTGCTACAGACTTTGTGGAAGAACTACATACAATATGGTTGTGATGGTCAGGGTTGCACAGTCTTTTGGTGATTTAGTTTAAAATAAAGTATAATTAAAATAAAAATCAATCCTAGTAATGAAATAATACAATCAAGTCCATTTATATATAAAGTTAATAAAAAATATATTTTCCAAATTTATTTTCAAAATCTTTTTAATTTGTTACAGGTTCAGATTCTTTTTTCCCTATGAAAACATTTTCTAAATGTATTTCAAATTTTTTTGCAGATGTTGACCCAATACCGATCTTGGGTATCTTTTTATGTTGTATACAATAGCACTCATGCTATTCGTATTTGTATTTGCATTTGTTTAGAAGATGATTAGAAGAACTAAATGCAGAGGAAATGAAGTAAAACATTTTGATTTGGATTTAGTCTGAGCCTTTGGGATTGAAATCTATTCGAATCAGACTTCTCTTCAGGTAAAATATCTGTCACAGTGAAACTGCACCTGAATCATCGCTGAGACGTGTCCCACAGGCACGAGATTAAATTAGCGTTATGGGTCATGAAGACGGCGGAGAAACGACCCACTGCTGTGATAATGCAGGTCCTCGAGTGAAACTTAGATGAGACTCGTATCACATCTCTGCTGATACGTACTGTACGTAAAAAAAAACCCCTGAAATATGATGTTTTTTAATGTCACGTTTTCATTTCCCATCACTGTTACTGAAGACTAAACAAGGTCTATAAACAAGAAGTAGTTTTGGGATGTGTTCGCGTGAGGAGATTGCGGTTTTATAAGACATGGATTAGACATCAGATCTGATCGATTACTCGGTCAAATGTTTCCACTGGAGTTTCTTCAGACTGAGCCGTATCTACACAATTTAATGCGGTTTTTATTCGTCACAGATTATACATTTACATTCCAGACGTGCTCCCGAAACAGCCTAACAAGGTTATGACATCATCATAACAAGTTTATGACATCATTATATCAAGGTTATGGTAGTACAGTTGCGTGGTTTTACACTACTGTCTGCCACCATGGAGGACTCAAATTCTCGTTTATTTAGCACACAGGAATGTAAATACAATCTGAAACTCAGGACTTCTGTATGAGTTTGATTTGGGGGCGGGGCTACACATGACCTAAGTCTGGGATGTCACGACAAATACAGTTTGCATGCCAGTCACAGCTGGCATGCAGACTATTACTGGATAATGATGTAGTGATTATGTGACTTCTAATCCTGCTAGCAATCTGGATTAGTGAGAAGACGGTGGTTGACATGGTGACTTTAAAAAACGAAAAAGTTTGCCTACTATTAAATCATGGAGAAGAATGTGATGATTCTGAGATGGAAATCCTACTCACGTCACTAATGTGAGCTCTTTTATTAGCGGGTAGCTAACAGACTTGCTAACCTGGTTACTGTTAATGATAGTGATATTAGTCTATTAGACATTAGATGATTTTAATCCTGACACTGAATGTGGTATTCTGACTCTTGACACTGAATCTGATTCTGACACTGAATCTGATTCTGACACTAATTCTGATCCTGACACTGAATGAGTCTGAAATTTTTTTAATACTGACACTGAATGTGATTCTGACTCTATGACACTGAATCTGATTCTGACACTAAATATGATTCTGATCCTGACACTGAATAGGATTCTGAATCTGACTCTGACACTAATTCTGATCCTGACACTGAATCTGATCCTGAAACAGATTCTAATCCTGACACTGAATGTGATTCTGGCTCTGACACTGAATCTGATTCTGACTCTGACACTGAATCTGATCCTGACACTGAATGATCCTGAAACTGATTCTAATCCTGACACTGAATGTGATTCTGGCTCTGACACTGAATCTGATTGTGACACTAAATCTGATTCTGATCCTGATCTTGACACTGAATCTGATTCTAACTCTGACATGATATCTGATTCTGATCCTGACACTGAATCCGAGTCTGAATCTGAGTCTGATTCTGACTCTGACACTATATCTGATTCTGATCCTGACACGGAATCATAGTCTGAGACACTGAATCTGAGTCTGATTCTGATTCTGACACTAAATCTGATTCTGATCCTGACACTGATTCTGACACTAAATCTGATTCTGATCCTGACATTGAATAGGATTCTGATTCTGACACTTAATCTGACTCTGACACTAATTCTGATCCTGACACTGAATCTGAAACTGAAACTGAAACTGATTCTAATCCTGACACTTAATCTGATTCTGACACTAAATCTGATTCTGATCCTGACACTGAATCTGATTCTGATCCTGACACTATATCTGATTCTGATCTTGACACTGAATCCAAGTCTTGATCCTGACACTGAATCTGATTCTGATCCTGAATCTGATTCTGATTCTGATCCTGACACTGTCTGATTCTGACTCTGACTCTGACACTATATCTGATTCTGATCCTGACATGGATCTGATTCTGACTCTGACACTATATCCGATTCTGATCCTGACACGGAATCATAGTCTGATCCTGACTCTGAATCTGAGTCTTGATTCTGATTCTGATTCTTGACACTAAATCTGATTCTGATCCTGAATCTGATTCTGATCCTGACACTGATTCTGACACCAAATCTGATTCTGATCCTGACACTGAATAGGATTCTGACTCTTGACACTGAATCTGACTCTGACACTAATTCTGATCCTGACACTGAATCTTGATCCTGAAACTGATTCTAATCCTGACACTGAATGTGATTCTGGCTCTGACACTGAATCTGATTCTGACACTAAATCTGATTCTGATCCTGAATCTGATCCTGATCTTGACACTGAATCTGATTCTATATCTGATTCTGATCCTGACACTGAATCTGAGTCTGATCCTGACACTGAATCTGATTCTGATTCTGACACTAAATCTGATTTTGATCCTGAATCTCTTGACTCTGACACTATATCTGATTCTGATCCTGACACGGAATCTGATTCTGACTCTGACATTATATCTGATTCTGATCCTGACATGGAATTATAGTCTGATCCTGACACTGAATCTGATTCTTATTCTGAATCTGATCCTGATCTTGACACTGAATCTGATTCTGACTCTGTGATACTATATCTGATTCTGATCCTGACACTGAAACCGAGTCTGATCCTTGACACTGAATCCGAGTCTGATCCTGACACTGAATCTGATTCTGACACTAAATCTGATTCTGATCCTGAATCTCTTGACTCTGACACTATATCTGATTCTGATCCTGACACTGATTCTGACTCTGACACTATATCTGATTCTGATCCTGACACGGAATCTGATTCTGACTCTGACACTATATCTGTTTCTGATCCTGACACGGAATCATAGTCTGATCCTGATACTGAATCTGATTCTGATCCTGACACCGAATCTGATTTTGACTGTCACACTTAATCTGAGTCTGTTTCTGATTCACAGACATCAGCAGCACATTTATGTTGCAGAAGTGCCGCTCTAATAACATAAATGATTACGATCTCATTATAACGAGGTTGTGTTTGTAACAGCAGGCTGTTCTGCACTGATGGAGACTGTGTGTGTGTGTGTGTGTGTGTGCGTGTGCGTCTGCGTATGCGCTGCACTGTTGCAGTACTGATGACCTGTAGATGGGGTTGCTGCACAATCTTTTTATAGCAGGATATGGCTGCAGCTCTCAGACACGTGCACTGGTACACTCACTTATCCTTCCTTCCCTCCATCCATCCCTCCTCTGAAGTTTATTGTGCAGCGGGTGTGGGTTTAATTATTCCTGCGCAGGGGATTTGCTTGGAGGCGGTGCGGCCTGTGCAGGGTGGAGGAGTCAGCTGAGGATTTCTCATAATATTAGCATTATGTTAATGTTGGCCAGGATAGGGTTCTGCACCTCATCCTGCAGCTTCATATGACTCCTTTTCACATTGCCGCTGGGGCGTGTGTGTGTGTGTGTGTGTGTGTATGTGTGGGTGTGTGTGTGTGTGTGTGCGTGCGTGTACACATTGTTCATGTATTTTGTCCTGGAGGGTTTTGTGTCAGGGGCGCACGGTGGCTTGGTGGTTAGCACATTCGCCTCACACCTCCAGGGTCCGGTTCGATTCCCACCAGGGCCATGTGTGTGTGGAGTTTGCGTGTTCTCCCCGTGCTGCGCGGGTTTCCTCCGGGTACTCCGGTTTCCTCCCCCAGTCCAAAGACATGTATGGTAGGTGGATTGGCATGTCTAAAGTGTTTGTAGTTAGTGTATGAATGGGTGTGTATGTGATTGTGCCCTGCGATGGACTGGTGCCATGTGCCGTGGGATAGGCTCCAGGTTCCCTGCGACCCTGAAGAAGGATTGTAAGCGGTAGAAGATGGATTGATGGTTTTTGTGCCATTCTGCTCAGTGCTGTTGTTTGTATGTATTAGTTTTATCATGCGTCACATTGTAACATGATCACGAAAAATACTTGCTTCTGATTGGCTGGCAGGTGTTCATTGTGTTTTATGTTAATTTAATCACTGCCATAAACCTTCTGTGACTGTAACCATGACAACATTCATAAACTACATTATTTAAGTTAGCTAGTGCTAGATATGTTACACTATTAACGACAGATCGATGTGGTATAGTGTCCAAATCTGCATATTCATGTTGTTTATCACAGAATTGTTTATGTGGGTAAAGGTGTAAACATACTCAAAAACTATATAAAAAAATTAATAATAATAATAATAATAAAAATAAAATGTCTGTGTTTACTCAACTTTATTTTGCTTGTTAAAATTGTTTATTTTCTTGTGTTTGAGTCAGTTTCAGTGACTACAGAGTCCAATTCCAGGGAATCAATTCTGTAAAGTGATTCTTAATATTGACACTTACAATTCTGATACTGACTCAGATTAAAGATATAAATTCAGATTTTGAGAGTCAGATTTAATTCCAAGTATGATTTGACTCAGTTTTATTCTGACTTTCACTTTACTTTAGATCCTGATGCTCCATCTAAATCTGTCCCTGATATTGATTGATTCTGACACTGAATCTGATTTGGACACTGATATTGTATCTGATTCAGACACTGAATGTGATTATGATCCTGCCTGTGGTACTGTCCCTAATTCTGATTCTGACACTGAATAGAATTCTGATACTGAATTTTCGTCTGATTCGTGACACCAAATCTGATTCTGACACTGAATTTTATTCTGAATCTAACACTGATTCTGACACTGAATTTGATTCTCACACTGAATCAAATTCTGACACTAAATCTTATTTTGATTCTGACACTGAATCAAAATTCTGACACTGAATCTGACACTTGACACTGAATCTGATACTTGAATCGGATTCTGACACTGAATCTGACAAAGTGGATTGAGCTTATTAATGCACCTTCATTGCGCTTCATGTTCTTAAGTGTGAAAAGGTTAAAGATTAACTGGTATAATAATGCAAATATTTAAATAAAAATCCCCCAAATTATTGACAGATTGTTATTCTTAAAGCTAATATATTCAGTGTGAGTGAGTGAAATGAAAAGCCAGTGAGTTTATTTTCATAGTAACGTGTCTTCTGATGATCATTTATAAACACAGTGACATTCAGAAAGCACAGACGTGTAAAACGCCTTTATTTTTCTGTCACAGCTCATCAGTTTGTTTTGACTGTTTCTGAAACCTGATTATAATAATGACACAATTTCAGAGGTGTGTGTGTGTGTGTGTGTGTGTTTACATGTTCAAAATGCATGCATGATGCCAGTGTCATGTTCACATTTCATTCTGAATGATTCACTCCTTCTCTGTCTGTTTCTCTCTCTATCGGTCTATACTTCTGTCTGTATTCCTTTCCTCTCTCTATCTCTCACTCACTCTCTCTCTCCTCTCTCTCTCCTCTCTCTCTCTCATTCACTCTCACTCACTCTCTCTCTCTCTCTCTCTCTCTCTCTCTCATCCCTCCTCCCTGATCTGCAGGTTCCCACTCAGTGCTCTGTAATCTCTTTGACCTTGCCGTGTCCTTGAAGGTCTTTGTGTTGTGATGCCGTCACACCGGTGTGTTTATTCAGTCCGTACACGTGCATGTGAGAGAAACCACTGCTGTAAGAGCTCTAGTGCTATATACACAAAACCAGCTCTATCTTCCACCTGTTCGTTCTGCGGAGCGGGTCAGACAAAATGACTTTCTAATCACAGCACTAAGGGTTTAAAGGACAAATCTACACTCAGCCCCTTCCTCATCAATATTTATAACTGATGTGATCTTCAGCGTTTATTTCATAACGAAAGACTTTTTAGTTTGCTGTTTAAACTTCTTTAATAGACAAGTTATTGCATTTTCACTGTCTTTAATGGTTTCCAACATTACCCACAATGCTGTTCTCCTACTGGTGCAGTGGGATTTAGAAGAGAATGATGCGGCGGCACTTTAGTCCTTTAGCCTGTTTAGGTGTCTCACAGGCATTTATTTTCTACTCTGCTCAAACAGATCAGCTTCCAAAGTTTAAAAACGTTCACGCTGATAACATCATCTCCAGCGCTCGCCAGTTCACAGATCTCTAACTAACCGAGCTGAGTAGCTGAGTCCCAGCATTTCCTCCTTTACTTGTACACCGGGTTTCTCATTAATATGACATTGTTTTAGGAGCTAATATCGAAAACTGACTTTCAGGTTGTTATTTTTTTTCTCCTATTAAACTCCATTTTGAATATAGTGACATGTTTCTAGTGTTTCCAATTATAAGACGATGATAATATAATAATTTTTTGTTTATTAACTTGACACATGAAACAGTTCTATTAGCAGATCATTTTAATGATTTAATCCTAAGCAGTATTTCTAGATCTGCCAATAGAATAAGTAGATTTAAAGCTTGAAGTGAGTAAAGACATGTAAAAACGTCTTAAATTTGATTAATAGAATAATGTCCAATATTAAAAATGTTCACTTCACCTTTTTGCCATGGACACTTTATGTGCACGGCTAAATTGGAATAAAGTGAAATAATGACTGCAAGCAAATGAGATTTGCATGTGAGGTAATTTGAATGTTTTATTACTTCGTGCAAGTGATGCTGTATTTGGACGTGGTTTGTTTACATGCTTCCAGCTGCTCCTCTGTTATTTTATTTCGGTGTCAGTGTCTTTCTTCCTTCACTCAAATGTCCTTCTGTTTTCTGTGATCATTTTAGCTGCATCCAGCTGGATTAATCTCTGCCTCTGTTTACGTATTTAGACCTCTGCTACTCGCTGCGTTTAGTCTCTAAGCACTAGAGATTCATAGCGTATACTGAATGGCACATACATCGTGCCTGAAATGCACACATGTGCTGTTTAGTACACACCCTTCTTGTGTTTGTTTATCAGCTCGAATCAGAACGGATCGGACGAGCAGAAGGACAACACCACCGTCTTCACCCGCATCCTGGACAGTCTTCTGGACGGCTATGATAACCGTCTCAGGCCGGGACTCGGCGGTATGTAAAGTGCGAGACGGCGTACTTCAATAAATACGACTAAATCGTTAAGCGCGTTTCTCTCGTCACTGCCTGAAAACATCTTATTTAACATGATCATTGATCTATAATTATTATTATTAATATTGATAACAACGAATAATCTTGGAAATGACTGTACTGTGTTCTGACCGAGTCTCTTGCTCTGACAGAGCGCGTGACCGAGGTGAAGACCGACATCTTTGTGACGAGTATCGGCCCCGTCTCCGATCACGACATGGTAGGACTCTTTCACTTTCTGCTCAACATTTCTGCTTCGTCCTGTCGTGCACAGTCTGTACTGTATAATGACTTAAAAATACATTCATAACATGGTATAATGCAAGGAATTATACAGGCATTACAGCTCCTAATCTGTTTAATGTATTTATAAATGTGTTAGAAGTCGTGCTTTTAACTCTGGCTTATAAGTGTATAGCTTATTTCTGTATTTCATATAAAAATAGATAAAAGAGATAAAAGTGTTGAAAATCTGCAGCTTGTCTGTTCAAATGTAAACACTCGAGAAGATAAAATGAACTGTAAACAAATACAAAACTTTTTCCATGAACAGTAGGAAAGAAAGTGTGTGTGTGTGTGTGTGTGTGTGTGTGTGCAACTTTTCTACTGTGTATATCTAGATCCATTTCAGTTCATATGCATTTCTTTTCCTTTTTTTTCCAGTTTTGTTGAATTTAAGACCACATTTTTACTTGAATACAATAGAATGTAGAAACTATTATATAAACAATCACTCACACACACACACACACAAATTGATAGAATGATAATCTGCTAATGAAAGCTGATGTTTATGGCTCCTGGTATCCTGACCTGCAGATGAGGAGCGGTTTCTATATTTTTATCCTCAGCTATCTGCGATATTTACTACACGACGACTCAAACACTTTTATCTCTTTTGTCTAATTTTTATATGAAATACAAAAATATCACTCGGGTGAAAAAACTGAATCTACACGGAGTATAAATCAGTTCTGAGGAAATAATCCACACATCCAGAGCAGCAGGTGGAAATACATGGCTAATAGAAACTTTGAAAGTGTTGAAAGTGAGATTTCATGTTTGAGGTTCAGAAGGTTAACACATCGCAGTAAATATTTTATATTTTACAATAAATATTTTTTACAGCCACTTAATTAAGGTGTGTTCTTTTTTTACAGCCACTATAACGATCTTGTTAGGATCCCGTTAACCGTTCATGACCAGGACTTTAACAAATGCACACAATGCACTGCTTTTAAATCAAAGATTTTTCAATCGATTATGTGGAGCGTTTGCTGAACACCTCAGTGTGAACGAACTGTTGCTATAGACGATAACGATAACATACAGTATTAGAAAGTGTGCGTTAATATAAACCTGTGATGTGCAGCTGCTCTACTCTCAGAGCTGCTGTTATAGAGTACTATTCAACACCTTTTGTTTCAGGAATACACCATAGACGTGTTCTTCAGACAGAGCTGGAAGGACGAGCGTTTGAAGTTTAAAGGTCCGATGGCCGTGCTGCGCCTCAACAACCTGATGGCCAGTAAGATCTGGACCCCTGACACATTCTTCCACAATGGCAAAAAATCTGTAGCGCACAACATGACCATGCCCAATAAACTGCTGCGCATCACGGAGGAGGGAACGCTGCTCTACACCATGAGGTAACGTCGGGGCTCACACCGGGGATCAGTCACACCGGGGGATCAGTCACACCAGGAATTAGTCACAATCAAACTGGGGATCAGTCACAATCACACTTGGGATCAGTCACAATCACACCGGGGGATCAGTCACACCAGGAATTAGTCACAATCACATTGGGGGTCAGTCACAATCACACTTGGGATCAGTCACAATCACACTGGGGGATCAGTCACACCGGGGATCAGTCACACGGGGATCAGTCACACCAGGAATTAGTCACAATCACACCGGGGGATCAGTCACACCAGGAATTAGTCACAATCACACTGGGGATCAGTCACACTGGGGATTAGTCACAATCACACTTGAGATCAGTCACAATCACACCAGGAGAACAGTCACACCGGGGATCAGTAAATAAGACTGTCAGTTTCCTCAATCACAGATTCCTCTGTTCTCTCTGACACCATCTACCACATGTGCTTCATCACTTTCCTTATAAGGGCATTGCTTCCTGTTTTCTTGTGGATGGTATTGTAGTGTTTGGGATGGGGAGAGCTGCAGGACGGCATATTGTAAAAGGGGAAATAATGAGATATTAGTGTATATTTCTTTGAGAGAGACACACACAGACACACACACAGAGTGCAGTAAAAAGGTTGGGAACATGCAGGTCTAAGCCGTAAAGCTAAGCATTTACAGTCTTTATTAGCTGATTAAAGGAAAAGGAGGACTTCATATTCGTGTCATAGGGAAGATAAACGGCAGACACACACTGTGTGAGGGGCGACGTCCACCACTTCATCATCCTGTCACTGTGTGTGTGTGTGTGTGAAGGCCTTGAGTGCTTTGCTATATTACAGATTTTACATCCTGCACTATCTCTCTCTCTCTCTCTCACTCTCTATCTCAGGTTGACGGTGAGAGCTGAGTGCCCGATGCACTTGGAGGATTTCCCCATGGATGCTCACGCCTGTCCACTTAAATTTGGCAGTTGTGAGACACGCCCCTTTTCTCTCCTATTGCTTCCATCCCTCCTTCCTTCCTGTCTTTCTGTCTCCCCTCCATGTCTTTTTGTCTTCCTTCTTTCCCTCCTTCTTGTCTTCCTTCCTTCCTGTCTTTCTATCTCCCCTCCTTCGTGTCTTTTTGTCTTCCTTCTTTCCCTCCTTCTTGTCTTCCTTCCTTCCTGTCTTTTTATCTCCCCTCCTTCGTGTCTTTTTTGTCTTCCTTCTTTCCCTCCTTCTTGTCTTCCTTCCTTCATGTCTTTCTGTCTTTTCTCATTCCTTCCTGTCTCCCTCCCTTTCTTTTTGTCTTCCTGTCTTCCTTCCCTACTTCCTTCCTCTCTATTTGTCTTTTCTCCTTCCTTCCTTCCCTCCTGCTCTTTCGTGATTGATTTCATTTTAATTAATGTTAGAATTCTCTTTATGAATCATTTTCCAATAAAAAAAAAACCCACACCCTAACCCTAACCCTAATCCACTAATTGAATTAAAAATTACATTTAAAAATTTGTGCGTGTGTGTGTTTGTATGTATGTATGTATGTATGTGTGTATGTGAATGTGTGTATGTATATGTGTGTGTGTATGTGTGTGTGTGTGTATGTATGTGTGTGTGTGTGTGTGTGTATTAGACGCGTACACACGGGCAGAGGTGGTGTACGTGTGGACGAGAGGAGCGGCTCAGTCAGTGGTGGTGGCTGAAGACGGATCTCGGCTGAACCAGTACGACCTGATGGGACAGACGGTGGACTCTGGAGTCGTCCAGTCCAGCACCGGTACCTGGAATAGAATTAATCTCTTATTTTTGCTTGATTTTTTGTAATCTCGTAATAATAACTATGGGATTAATTTGATTATAATGTAGATAAAGTCACCGTGCATATTTAACTTGATATTGAACAAAAACATTATTTATTTATCTATTTCTTAGGAACTCTAGACACTGATAACCCTACAACTGTAACAATCAGAGATCTGATTTCCCTTTGAAAGTGTAGCACACACCCACACATACACACACACACACACACACAAACATATCCTCAGATCATTTCTCTGCAATATTTATCAATCCGAGAGCGAAGGATCAATGTCTTGTGTTTCTTAAATAAGTGTGTATTGATTGTGTTGTCAAAGCCAGAAAACCTTTTTATTATGAGTCAATGAGAAATGTGTGTGTGTGTGTGAGAGTGTCACTGCACTCGATTAATCTGCCACCATTACAGCTAAAGAGTATTAGCGTCCTGAGAGTCATCTGTTCTAATAAAACACGGCCGTCTCTATCACGCGGTCACGCTGTCACTTTATACACCAAAAAGTGAAACGGCTCTGAAACGCAAGACACAATCTTTACATCTGCACTGATGCTACAATGCTAATGTGGCTAACGAATTTAGGGTGCTAATAGCTAACATTGAGCAAACTATCTAAATCGTCACGTTAGGAGTAAGTAGTTTATTGCAAATGAAACGTATAAAAAAAAGCACAAAGGAATTAAATTCGATTAAGCACTGTATTAAGTGCTTTTAAACTCATTTATAAATCCGTTCTCCCCAGCTGAATTGAGGTTTTGTGCTTGATATATCTTTATCTTTTATGTTGAAGAGTGTATCTTTTCTGAAAGGCAAATCAGCTGTGATATGGTTCTAGATGAAACTTTTAAAGGTTCTAAAAGCATTCAAAATTTGACAAAATCCAAAATATAGTGTTGCAAACAAAACAGAAAAAGGCAAAAAAAAAAGCTGAATTTAAGAGGACATCAAATTCATCAGGTTTTTGTTTATTCTGACATTTTTAAGGATTTGCCCCGGTGGGAGAACATGAGAAACATGTTTTGCACTTCACATAGAACCTTTTTTCAAATAAAATAAGTGTTCTCTCTATCATCATGAGCATGGGCGTAACCACGCACTCTTTGGGGGGGTCGTGTCCCCTCCAAGTTTGAGGAAATACCAATCTCTCCCCCCCCAATATACAAAAAAAATATTTTCTATATATCCCGCTTTAATTTTCCCTGCCAACAGATCTGTGTTTTCTTCATCTATTCTATTTATTTTATTTATCTATTTTTTTATGTCTATTCTTACATTTCCGTTTGTTAAGGAAAATCGGTGTGTCCCCTCCAATTGTACACTTGGTTTCGCCCATACGCAGCGCAAGGTTGATGTATTTTAGCAGCTCAGTCTGTAAGAAATGGAGACAGCAGCCAAGTGTAGAAAAATGCAGCAGAACATACGAGCTTTTTTCAGACAGTCAGAAACTAGATACCTAAATATCTAGGCTAACGTCAGTTCCAGTTTTTGACCATTAACGGTACATTCACATGCACATCCTCCTGCCGAGTTCGTTGTGAACCCTCACGTTGTGACAGACTGTTATAAATGTTATAAATGTGAGTGAAAGTGAGGAAAGTCCACAGGACGTCCACAGCACCCTACTATTTCCCCATGCTGTGGGAGCTTCTATCACCCAGAAACCATGTGAATTCAAACAGTAACTGTAATCCTAAAACTATGTTCTAGATTTGGAAGTTTGGTGGCCATAGGGGGGTTGGGGTCTAGCGCTTGGACCCCTCCAATGTCCATACCATGGTTATGCCTTTGATCAGGAGATCACAAGTTCAAATCCCATCGATGGCTGTGGTTCAGGATTTTTAAAGAGCGTAGTCTGTGCACCCCGGGTAGGAGGGGCTTACACTCTCTCCCCTGTTAATCACAGTGACGATATGAGCTCTGAGCTCATGCACGTGCTCCAAGTGTGTTAAAAAAAACCCGATGTTGGATCCAAAACCAGAACCTAAGTGTCAAACATCCTAAAAACATTGTGGAAACGAAGTAAAATGCATTGGAGTGAGACGTCGAAGGAATGAATGACTTGAACGTTCGGGTTAATTAAAAGGCTCATTAAATCATGAATCATGTGATACATGACTGAGTTTGTAGTTGATTCTGTTGTTGGTGACGGTGTGGAACTCTGAGAATTGTGACGTGAACGAGTAGAGAACGACTCAGGATTTAAACTCTGGCTGCTAGCACAAAAAATCCATCACGAAATTTTTATTCTATGAATATGCAAATCCGAAGAAGAAAAAAAAACCCTCACAACATTTTCCCCGCCTCTCCCCCTCTGTTTTTGCATATTTGCAGTTCAAAGGAACATTCACACTCAAATAATCTCCAATTAAAAGATTTGTGTTTATATGACTCATAATGGTATATAACGACACAGGAGATGAATAAGCAGGCTATAATGCTTTATGAATGCAGTGTGCATAGAGCGTTCATAGCGGTTGGTTGGTGTATTTGTCATTTATATATGCCATGTTGTTAATCTAATTAAAGAGTGGTCACGCACCATGACTCTTTATTACTCTTCTCTTCTCTATATGCCTGTAATAATGCGTTAATAAACTCTTAATAAAAGTCATCATTGTTCTATTAATTACAGTGGTGTGAAAAAGTGTTTGCCCCCTTCCTCATTTCCTGTTCCTTTGCATGTTTGTCACACTTAAGTGTTTCGGAACATCAAACCAATTTAAACAATAGTCAAGGACAACACAAGTAAACACAAAATGCAATTTGTAAATGAAGGTGTTTATTATTAAAGGTGAAAAAAAATCCAAACCATCATGGCCCTGTGTGAAAAAGTGATTGCCCCCCTTGTTAAAACATACTATAACTGTGGTTGTCCACACCTGAGTTCAATTTCTCTAGCCACACCCAGGCCTGATTATTGCCACACCTGTTCACAATCAAGACATCACTTAAATAGGAGCTGCTTGACACAGTAAGGTCCACCAGAAGATCCTTAAAAGCTACACATCATGCCGAGACCCAAAGAAATTCAGGAACAATTGAGAAAGAAAGTAATTGAGATCTATCAGTCTGGAAAGGGTTATAAAGCCATTTCCAAAGCTTTGGGAATCCAGCGAACCACAGTGAGAGCCATTATCCACAAATGGCGAAGACATGGAACAGTGGTGATCCTTTCCAGGAGTGGCCGGGCCGCCCAAAATTACCCCAAGAGCGCAGCGACGACTCATCCAAGAGGTCACAAAAGACCCCACAACAACGTCCAAAGAACTGCAGGCCTCACTTGCCTCAGTTAAGGTCAGCGTTCATGCCTCCACCATCAGGAAAAGACTGGGCAAAAATGGCCTGCATGGCAGAGTTCCAAGGAGAAAACCACTGCTGAGCAAAAAGAACATCAAAGCTCGTCTCAATTTCTCCACAACACATCTTGATGATCCCCAAGACTTTTGGGACAACATTCTGTGGACCAATGAGACAAAAGTGGAACTCTTTGGAAGGTGTGTGTCCAAGTATATCTGGCGTAGAAGGAACACTGCATTTCATAAAAAGAACATTATACCAACAGTAAAATATGGTGGTGGTAGTGTGATGGTCTGGGGCTGTTTTGCTGCTTCAGGACCTGGAAGACTTGCCGTGATAAAAGGAACTATGAATTCTGCTGTCTACCAAGAGATCCTGAAGGAGAATGTCCGACCATCTGTTCGTGTACTCAAGCTGAAACGAACTTGGGTTCTGCAGCAGGACAATGATCCTAAACACACCAGCAAGTCCACCACCAAATGGCTGAAGAAAAACAAAATGAAGACTTTGAGTGGCCTAGCCAAAGTCCTGACCTGAATCCTATTGAGATGTTGTGGTATGACCTTAAAAAGGCCGTTCATGCTCGAAAACCCTCTAATGTAACTGAATTAGGACAATTCTGCAAAGATGAGTGGGCCAAAATTCCTCCAGGACGCTGTAAAAGCCTCATTGCACGTTATCGCAAACGCTTGGTTGCAGTTGTTGCTGCTAAGGGTGGCCCAACCAGTTATTAGGTTTAGGGGGCAATCACTTTTTCACACAGGGCCATGATGGTTTGGATTTTTTTTCACCTTTAATAATAAACACCTTCATTTACAAATTGCATTTTGTGTTTACTTGTGTTGTCCTTGACTATTGTTTAAATTGGTTTGATGTTCCGAAACACTTAAGTGTGACAAACATGCAAAGGGAACAGAAAAAAAAAAAACCCTCCCCCCCCCCCCCCAAACACACATTCCTTTTCAGTCCATCAGTCATTTTGTGTTTGAATAATATTTTCACTCCCATGCTTTCATTCTCTCTCTCATCCCTCTATCTACCACCCCTCCATCCCCAGGCGAGTACGTTGTCATGACGACACACTTCCACCTGAAAAGGAAGATCGGCTACTTTGTCATTCAGACGTATCTGCCATGCATCATGACCGTCATCCTGTCACAGGTTTCCTTCTGGCTCAACAGAGAATCCGTTCCTGCTAGAACTGTGTTTGGTGAGTGTGTATACATGCGCATTCACACACACACACACACATTTTATTTTTGGGTCTGTGTGTTGATCGTGATCAGTGATGGGGTCTCAGTGGATGTGAAGAACAACACATTCAGCTGAATTATAATGAAGGTCACGTGACGCCCACTGACAGGGGCGCTAACGGGAAATTATAGTTAAATAAAAATTTTGAGGGATTTGCTCAGTTAAAAGATTAAATATCCAGCCATGTCACAGTCAGACATTTTCTACTTTTAAATGTATTAAACAGTGAATGTTTCTAACTTAAGAAATTACGAAGGTCACGTGAGACGGTGACTCGGAACGATACATTTTTCTACATCGATGTAAATAAAATGCACATGGTCATTGTCTGGTAGAAAGAAGCAAAGAACATCTGGATTTGTAATGATTTGTACTTCAAAGCTATAGATAAGTATCCTAGGAGTAAAAAGTACATTTGTTTTGTTTCATGTAAATGTAATTAAGTAAGAGTGTTCATATACAATAACACTCAAATAAAGAATAAACATCTCAAAATAATACTAAGTGTAATAAACTATAGTTACTCCGCATGCTTCACTTCTGCATCATTAAATTATAAGAAAATTATAAACCTCCTTGTTCTTTTATTTATCTGTCTTTCTAGCTCCGCCCCCTCACATATCGATAGGCTGCGGCTGTATGATTGTTGCTATGGTTACGTCTCATAGGGTGTTTTTTAAACGTATTAATTTTACCAGCCTGGTTTTATTTATTTATTTATTTTATGCCTGTTGTCATGGTAACAGTCCACCATGGCTGTGGTAAATAGTGTGTTTGGATCTGGATCTCCCTCAAGACGTTCTTCTAATTTAAGATCACACACAGCTCCCTTTCAACCAATCAGAATGAAGCATTTCGAAATGCCGTTAAGAACATTTCAACCACCTTGCACCAAATCTTTTTTTTTTTGTAAACTCCTAGTAAGAAGGGAGTCTATTCTGAGCCTTTCAGCAGTGGGTTTTAAGACTAGATCCCTTTTAGGGAGATAAAATCCTGTAAACTATACAAAATATACAAAACCTAATAAATATAGACTCCTTTGAAGAAACTGGGTTACGTGTTAAACATCACCATATCAGTCTGAAAACTAAATCCTTTCCAAATAAAGCTTACAGTGTAAATATACCCTTTAATATTTTATAAAGAACAGAAGCATTAAAACCAAACTCCAAATAAACATTTATTCTCAAATAAAAAACAACAGCAAAATTGAAATTAGGAAACACGCAGTGATCTGTGACTGGAGACTGTTACAGCCGTAAACTCATGTTAATGGTGTCGAAATGAGATCTCCAACAAGCTCATATAGGTAGGTGTGATGTCACTGTATGTGCAGTATTCTATTTACACGTGGTCTTTTATTTAGAATATTTATGTTGAATTATGTCAACATCAGTTGAAGGAGACCCACCGTGGGGCTTTATTTGTACAAAATCAGAACATTAATCCTAATAAAATGGCCAGCTAGCCTGTAAATAATTTATTTCTATGTAAAAAATAATATAAATACAAGGCTGGCCTCAACCTAAACTGTTTGTACTTGTTGCCATAGTTACACTGGATCAGCCAATCACCATTGAGGACTTTTCATTAATATTATTACAAAACCAAAAAATCTCTTGTTTACAGACATTGCTATATCATCTCATTTCCACAGCATGAACTAAAAATACTCCAAAAATACTCCGGCATGACAGTTTAATCAGCACGCGGCACGGCAGAGGCAAGAACCCGATGATCCGAGCCCTATCGGAAATGTCTGCAAACTATTTTTCCGCATGTTTGACAGGTGTGAATTACAGAATCGCATTGGTCAGACGGGACTCGACAGTTTCACACCTCCGAAGCTGTTATTCTGATGAAAATGTAATTCTTCTTTCGGTGTAGGTCCTTAGGGATTTCTCACAATGCTGTGCGCTTGTTCTTCCATTTGGAAAAGCTTTTTTTTCATAAGTGTGTCACACTCGAGGCACCAGAAGTCGTTGTTATGGTTACAGTTAACAAGCGAGTGTCAGGAAGCGATGCAGAACTCGCTAATTAGCGTGAATTAGCTGGCTAAATTAATCTGATCTTCATTAACCTCGGTTTATTCCACAGATTCAGTGATTTGTGAACATCTGTGCTATTTTTTTTTGAGGGGGGTGCTGTTGGGGTTGTGTCTTTGAATGCGAGACACTACAGGTAGAAACTTCAGAAAGTCAAAACTTAATGGAATTATTCCAACAACAAAGATCCCAGTGTCTAGATGACCTGCATTCATGAAATTTAATTTCTTCTCATATTCAGAATGATATCGCAGAGGATTTTCTTTAAAATACAGTGGTGTGAAAAAGTGTTTGCCCCCTTCCTCATTTCCTGTTCCTTTGCATGTTTGTCACACTTAAGTGTTTCGGAACATCAAACCAATTTAAACAATAGTCAAGGACAACACAAGTAAACACAAAATGCAATTTGTAAATGAAGGTGTTTATTATTAAAGGTGTGAAAAAAATCCAAACCATCATGGCCCTGTGTGGAAAAGTGATTGCCCCCTTTGTTAAAACATACTATAACTGTGGTTGTCCACACCTGAGTTCAATTCTCTAGCAGCCAACCCATGCCTGATTATTGCCACACCTGTTCACAATCAAGGCATCACTTAAATAGGACCTGCTTGACACAGTAAGGTCCACCAGAAGATCCTAAAAGCTACACATCATGCCGAGACCCAAAGAAATTCAGGAACAATTGAGAAAGAAAGTAATTGAGATCTATCAGTCTGGAAAGGGTTATAAAGCCATTTCCAAAGCTTTGGGAATCTAGCGAACCACAGTGAGAGCCATTATCCACAAATGGCGAAGACATGGAACAGTGGTGAACCTTCCCAGGAGTGGCCGGCCGCCCAAAATTACCCCAAGAGCGCGCGACGACTCATCCAAGAGGTCACAAAAGACCCCACAACAACGTCCAAAGAACTGCAGGCCTCACTTGCCTCAGTTAAGGTCAGCGTTCATGCCTCCACCATCAGGAAAAGACTGGGCAAAAATGGCCTGCATGGCAGAGTTCCAAGGAGAAAACCACTGCTGAGCAAAAAGAACATCAAAGCTCGTCTCAATTTCTCCACAACACATCTTGATGATCCCCAAGACTTTTGGGACAACATTCTGTGGACCGATGAGACAAAAGTGGAACTCTTTGGAAGGTGTGTGTCCAAGTATATCTGGCGTAGAAGGAACACTGCATTTCATAAAAAGAACATTATACCAACAGTAAAATATGGTGGTGGTAGTGTGATGGTCTGGGGCTGTTTTGCTGCTTCAGGACCTGGAAGACTTGCCGTGATAAAAGGAACTATGAATTCTGCTGTCTACCAAGAGATCCTGAAGGAGAATGTCCGACCATCTGTTCGGTACTCAAGCTGAAACGAACTTGGGTTCTGCAGCAGGACAATGATCCTAAACACACCAGCAAGTCCACCACCAAATGGCTGAAGAAAAAAAACAAAATGAAGACTTTGGAGTGGCCCGAGCCAAAGTCCTGACCTGAATCCTATTGAGATGTTGTGGTATGACCTTAAAAAGGCCGTTCATGCTCGAAAACCCTCTAATGTAACTGAATTAGGACAATTCTGCAAAGATGAGTGGGCCAAAATTCCTCCAGGACGCTGTAAAAGCCTCATTGCACGTTATCGCAAACGCTTGGTTGCAGTTGTTGCTGCTAAGGGTGGCCCAACCAGTTATTAGGTTTAGGGGGCAATCACTTTTTCACACAGGGCCATGATGGTTTGGATTTTTTTTCACCTTTAATAATAAACACCTTCATTTACAAATTGCATTTTGTGTTTACTTGTGTTGTGCTTGACTATTGTTTAAATTGGTTTGATGTTCCGAAACACTTAAGTGTGACAAACATGCAAAGGAACAGGAAATGAGGAAGGGGGCAAACACTTTTTCACACCACTGTATAGTCCGTTTTTAAACTGGAGTGAAAAAACTCTATATATCAGCACATGGAATTTTCTCAAACAATAAACAAATGATTTTCCCTCAAACTGTTTGAGATAAGAAAGTCAAAGCAGTAGAAGCTGTCTGAGAAAACTTTTATTTTTTGCCCGAGTGTGGAGCTTGAGTTTTCTCTGATTGCCATCTGTGCTGCTGCTTGTAAAAAAAAAAAAAAGAGAGAGATTGAAACCTTGAAAACATCCGTGCAGATCAGTCATGTTTCCTAAAACATCTCGCAGTGAAGCATCTGAATAAGTCTTTCTGAATTATTCTTCTGCCACCAGACAGTTTGCTGATTTTTTTCCTTGTCTAGAATATTCCTCCACATTGTATTTGTTCCATTTTTATATAAATATTTATTTATACTGGTATTCTCTAAAAAAAATTGTATTGATTCATCCATAATAATGATCATTAAAAAAAAACAAGGAAAATACAGTGAGGGAAGAAAGTATTTGATCCCCTGCTGATTTTGTACGTTTGCCCACTGACAAAGAAATGATCAGTCTATAATTTTAATGGTAGGTTTATTTGAACAGTGAGAGACAGAATAACAACAAAAATATCAAGAAAAACGCATGTCAAAAATGTTATAAATTGATTTGCATTTTAATGAGGGAAATATGTATTTGACCCCTCTGCAAAACATGACTTAGTACTTGGTGGCAAAACCCTTGTTGGCAATCACAGAGGTCAGACGTTTCTTGTAGTTGGCCACCAGGTTTGCACACATCTCAGGAGGGATTTTGTCCCACTCCTCTTTCCAGATCTTCTCCAAGTCATTAAGGTTTTGAGGCTGACGTTTGGCAACTCGAACCTTCAGCTCCCTCCACAGATTGTCTTGCGAGCGCTGCAGGATTTCAGTCCTTCTTAGTGACTATGGTCCCAGCTGCCTTGTGATCATTGACAAGATCCTCACGTGTAGTTCTGGGCTGATTCCTCACTGTTCTCATGATCATTGCAACTCCACGAGGTGAGATCTTGCATGGAGCCCCAGGCCGAGGGAGATTGACCGTTCTTTTGTGTTTCTTTCATTTGCGAATAATCGCACCAACTGTTGTCACCTTCTCACCAAGCTGCTTGGCAATGGTCTTGTAGCCCATTCCAGTCTTGTGTAGGTCTACAATCTTGTCCCTGACATCCTTGGAGAGCTCTTTGGTCTTGGCCATGGTGGAGAGTTTGGAATCTGATTGATTGATTGCTTCTGTGGATAGGTGTCTTTTATACAGGTAACAAGCTGAGATTAGGAGCACTCCCTTTAAGAGTGTGCTCCTAATCTCAGCTCGTTACCTGCATAAAAGACACCTGGGAGCCAGAAATCTTTCTGATTGAGAGGGGGTCAAATACTTATTTCCCTCATTAAAATGCAAATCAATTTATAACATTTTGACATGCGTTTTTCTGGATTTTCTTGTTATTCTGTCTCTCATTGTTCAAATAAATCTACCATTAAAATTATAGACTGATCATTTCTTTGTCAGTGGGCAAACGTACAAAATCAGCAGGGGATCAAATACTTTTTTTCCCTCACTGTATGCTGTCATCAATAAAAGTTATAAGAAAAAACGAGCAGCCAGGCGACGTCTGATCTCTGTAAGTGGAAATCTGGTGAGCCTCCAACACTCTGGCAAGCGACGCATCACGCATCATTTAATTAAAACTTAATGCACAAACACAAAACTCCAATTGTCTAATGGATTTTACTCAGGGACCAGTCACGATTGTTTATGATTACATAAAATTTGGCTCAAATACGCCTCTGTCATCATTTCCAAAACTGAAAATTTTGCACAGGACTAATGGACTTTTATAAATTAGGACATGAGATTGAATTCTGTCCAACTGCTATGAACCAGTTAATGTAAAATTAATCTCCAAAAACATTCCTCCATGTTTGTGGCTCCTCCTGGAAATAAGAAATGGAGAAAATTGTGTCAAATTTGGTATAAAGGTGCAGAGTCCATCCCACTACTCAGGCAAATGAAGAGACCTGCATTGACCCGATGGTGGCGCTAGAGTGCATGGTTTTAAGTTTAGTCCATATCTCCTGAACTGTGAATCCTACAACCTTCTCCAGATTCCTTCTTCAATGCCAAAGAAAAAACTTCAAGAGTTTGTTTATTAGTCGTATTTCAAATTCACCCTTACGCAAAACATTAGCATCAATCTGGACTCTATACATTACCAAACTAGAATAAATGTGTACTCTACACATTACCAAACTAGAATAAATCTGGACTCTACACATTACCAAACTAGAATAAATGTGTACTCTACACATTACCAAACTAGAATAAATCTGGACTCTATACATTACCAAACTAGAATAAATGTGTACTCTACACATTACCAAACTAGAATAAATCTGGACTCTACACATTACCAAACTAGAATAAATGTGTACTCTACACATTACCAAACTAGAATAAATCTGGACTCTACACATTACCAAACTAGAATAAATGTGTACTCTACACATTACCAAACTAGAATAAATCTGGACTCTATACATTACCAAACTAGAATAAATCTGGACTCTACACATTACCAAACTAGAATAAATCTGGACTCTTTATATTACCAAACTAGAATAAATCTGGACTCTACACATTACCAAACTAGAATAAATGTGTACTCTACACATTACCAAACTAGAATAAATCTGGACTCTACACATTACCAAACTAGAATAAGCTGGAATCTACATAGTACATGCAGGAGATTTCCCTCGTTCACTTATTTAGCACCTCCATAAATTAAATACTACCAAAAAAAAAAAAAAAGATTAACAAAAGAGTGAAGTTTTTGTTTCCGTTTGCAGGAGTGACCACTGTCCTGACCATGACCACTCTGAGTATCAGCGCTAGAAACTCTCTCCCCAAAGTGGCCTACGCCACTGCTATGGACTGGTTCATTGCCGTCTGCTACGCCTTCGTGTTCTCTGCCCTCATCGAATTCGCCACTGTCAACTATTTCACAAAGAGGGGCTATGCCTGGGACGGGAAGAGCGTTGTACCTGAAAAGGTGTGTAACTCTTTATTTATTCATTTATTCATTTATTTTCATCCCGAATGCAGAAACTTCGACATCCCTGTTCTGAGAACCAGATTAAAAATAAAGATAGTAGCCATCTTCACACTGGAGACCAAACCTGGGGCCAGATTCAAGAAAATCTTTTAAAGAAAGAAGATAAAAAAGTTCTTAAGATTAACCATCATAGGAGAATTTACCTATGGAAATAAGTGGAAATAAGCCTATAAGCCTAGTGTGCTAGTTTATATAAGTAGAATATTGTAGTAGTCATACAATATTTTGTCACAATCGTGACGTAAGGGAAGATAGGATGGATGCAATTGCAGTACGAACCGTTGTTTATTGAAGAGAGGCAGACAAATCCAAAACATGAACCATAAACGTAATCCAAGACAGGCGAAGATCAGGCGACCGGGAAACAGGCATACACAGGGCAAGGCAGGAATCTGAGTCGTGGTACAGAAAACAGGGTCGATACACAAAACATGGAGCATGGGCTATGACTTGGAACTGGGAGCGGATAACCCAGCGAGAACTAACTCTAACCTGGAACGTGACTGTGACTATGACTATGAACAGGACATGAACAAGACTATGGCAACTAACATCTATATTCTAAGCTAAGCTATGCTATAAGCTATGCTATGCTATAAGTTAAGCTAACTAACCTTGATCGGAACTATGACTATGACTAGGGAACATGAAACTTCTCTACTAGACAACACAAGACAAGACAGGGCGGAGACATGACATCAACCATAACAAAAGACACGTGGTTATCCACGTGTCGGAATGTCATTGCTGTCCATGTAGAAGCAGGCGCATGCACATCAGTGCTTAAAGCGCGCTGCTTCACGGGGGAATTATGACAGAACCCAAAAAGGCACTCCGCTGCAAAAAGGCAGAGCGCTGTAGTCTGTGGGGCAGGCGAACGGAGTACCGTCCTCCGCAGAGCAGTCAAACAGCAGCGTACTCAGCGGTGCAGGAAGGCTGAGCGACGTCCTCAGCTGGACATGGAGACTGAGCGATGACCTCAGCTAAGCAGGGATGCGGAGCGACGTCCACAGCTGAACAGGGATGCTGCGCGACGTCCACAACTGAGCAGGGATGCTGCGCAACGTCCACAGCTGAGCAGGGATGCTGAGCGACGTCCACAGCTGAGCAGGGATGCTGAACGACATTCACAGCTGAGCAGGGATGCTGAGCGACGACCTCAGCTGAGCAGGGATGCTGAGCGACGTCCACAGCTGAGCAGGGGTGCTGAGCGATGTCCACAGCTGAGCAGGGATGCTGAGCGACGACCTCAGCTGAGCAGGGATGCTGAGCGACGTCCACAGCTGAGCAGGGATGCTGAGTGACGACCACAGCTGAGCAGGGATGCTGAGCGATGTCCACAGCAGAACAGGACAGCTTCCTCGGCTGTGCAGGGCAGCAGGACGGCCTCCTCAGCTGGGCTGGACAGCAGGACAGCTTCCTCGGCTGTGCAGGGTAGCAGGACAGCCTCCTTGGCTGGGCTGGACAGCAGGACAGCTTCCTCAGCTGTGCAGGGTAGCGGGACAGCCTCCTCGGCTGGGATGGACAGCAGGACAGCTTCCTCAGCTGTTCAGGGAAGCAGGACAGCCTCCTCAGCTGGGCTGGACAGCAGGACAGCTTCCTTGGCTGTGCAGGGCAGCGGGACAGCCTCCTCGGCTGGGCTGGACAGCGGAACATCTTCCTCGGCTGTGCAGGGCAGCAGAACGGCCTCCTCGGCTGGCAGGAGCTCCACCGCTGAGACCTCCCCGTAGGCCTCAAGGCTGGAGCCCTGCTGTCCTCGTTGCCCTCCCAAAAAAAATTCTGGGCCAGTCTTAGCAGACTCTGGCGTGAGCAGAACTGGATTAACTGGATCAGCAGACTCTGGCGTGAATTGAACTTGGTTAACTGGTTTAGCAGGCTTGGATGTGACGTCAGGAACTTGAGACTTGACTTGGACTGCTGAGACTTGAGACTGGACTTGGGCTTGGACTGCTGAGACTTGAGACTAGACTTGGGCTTGGACTGCTGGAACTTGAGACGTGACTTAGGCTTGGACGTCAGAGACTTGAGACTGGACTTGGGCTTGGACATCAGAAACTTGAGACTGGACTTAGGCTTGGACAGCAGGAACTTGAGACGTGACTTGGGCTTGGACTGTTGAGACTTGAGAAGTGACTTGGGCTTGGACGTCTGAAACTTGAGACTGGGCTTGGACTGCTGAAACTTGAGACGTGACTTGGGCTTGGACAGCTGGAACTTGAGACTGGACTTGGACAGCTGGAACTTCAGACTGGACTTGGACAGCTGGAACTTGAGACTTAGCTTGTACTTGGACTTGAGACGTGGCTTGGAGTTGAGACGTGGCTTGGACCTGGACCTGGGATTTGGCTGGGACTGGAGACCTGGCTGGGACTGGAGACTTGGCTGGGACTGGAGACTTGGACATGAACGTGACTTGGGTAGCAGGCTTGGTGTGTGCTGAGCTTGGTTGTCTGTGTTAATCTCAACTTGGTGTCTCTGCAAACTTGCAATTGCAGTACGAACAGTTGTTTATTGAAGAGAGACAGGCAGACAAATCCAAAACGTGAACCATAAACGTAATCCAAGACAGGCGAAGGTCAGGCGAACGGCAAACAGGCATATACAGGGCAAGGCAGGAATCTGAGTCATGGTATGGAAAACAGGGTCGATACACAAAACATGGAACGTGGACTATGACGTGGAACTGGGAGCGGATAACCCAGCCAGAACTAACTCTAACCTGGAACGTGACTGTGACTATGACTATGACCAGGGAACATGAAACTTCTCTGTGTTAATTTACGTTAACTGACATTAAACTTCTGCATTGCGTGTAGCACGGCTCACGGTATATATAAACCCAATGTCATTAGCCCCTCAACTGCTAAAAGCTGCGGGCAATACAATAACACACATGACTAGACAACACAAGACAAGACAGGGCGGAGACATGACATCAACCATAACAAAAGACATGTGGTTATCCACATGTCGGAATGTCATTGCTGTCCATGTAGTGCTAAAAGCGCGCTGCTTCACGGGGAATCATGACATATTTATTATATGTTGCAAGTTTTATAAGTTTGTAATGTTTAATATTTGAAATCCCCTTTAGGGATCTACAAATTGGCAGTTATCTTAAGTTTAAGAAGTTATTTGATTATTTTTAAGACGTTCTTTATAAGAATTTGAATTTTGTCTTAAGTTTTGTCTTAGTGACAATCTTAACAAAATATTTTTTTTAAATAAGAAGAAGCTTATGAAGAACTTCTAAGTTAGAAAATATAAAGGAAATGGCAGTTAAGAAGAATTTTATTCTTTAGAATGTTTCATGAATCTGGTGCCTGGTACTTAAAGTGGTACTAGATGTTCTTGTTCCACCTCAACTGGGTTTGGCCTAACCAGTGTCTAAGTTACAACAACAGAACAGAAAAATTAGCTGTAAAGGTAACAGCTAAATGAATTAGTGGTCACAGTTAGTGTTTTATGAGCTGCTAAGACGACCCACAGATGCTGCATTGTGACAGGGCTCAGAAATCTGTGGAACAGCCTCAGTTGTAGTTCTTGGGCTCAAATTAGAGGGCTCAGTCTTCTGATCTCATGTTACTGGAATCCAGGTTCCTGGATGGGTTCCTGATATTTAGGTCCTGGGATCTAATTACTGGACCCAAGTTCCTGGGCTCCAGTTATTAGTCTAAAATTACTAGGTTGGAGTTTTTAAGTCACTAGACTGAGGTGCCTGGGTTTGTCTCCTCTTTGCTATGCTAATCTAAGCTAACCTGTGTATTTATTGCGATGCTAAGCTTTTCCTCAATGTATTTGTTTTCCTGTTGTTATGCTAAGCTATATTCACTTCCTGCCTCCTTAACATTACAGCAAAAGAAGAAAAAGGAGTCTCTCCTGAAGAAGAACAACACCTACACAGCTGCCACGGCAACCGCTTTCGCCCCCAACATCGCCAGAGATCCAGGATTAGCGACCATCGCCAAAAGCGCACCTCCTCCACCAACCGAGCCAAAAGAAGAGCCGAAACCCAAACCAGCTGAGGCAAAGAAAACGTTCAACAGTGTGAGCAAAATCGACCGGATTGCCAGAATAGCATTTCCTCTACTCTTTGGTACCTTTAACCTGGTCTACTGGGCGACTTATCTAAATAAAAAACCCAAAATTCAAGACGCACTAACACCCCACTAATCCTAAACCTTTCCTTTTCCTTCTTTCTTTCTCCTCTCTTTTCTTTAAACGTCTGTTTCAAAGTAGAACAAAATAGTGGTCGAGTCGCTAGTCTCTACTCTGCCTCCTGTGTAATATAAGCTTCCTTGATTAAAAAAGAAAAAAAAGACAAAGAAGACAGAAATCTACAAAATGTGCTGATTGCGTTGCCATGATGATTCCACCCTGATGCTAATACTATGCATCACTACATGTGTATATACTGTACATAAGCAGTATATAACTCTACAATCACACTTACAGGACCTTTTTTTATTTTCTCATCACACCATCATGCATGTGCTGCACTTTTTGCATTTCCATGACGACGGTCGATGCTACCTTTGAGTGTTCTTCCATTCTCCGTAGTCGATGTTTTCTATTTTAAATAGATTTTTCGACATTGCAAGAGCAATAAAATAAAACGCGTCTCAGTGGACACACGTTCACTTTATTCTTGGATGTAAATGCGGAACCGGTTCTTACGTTACAGACACGTAGCTTAACATTTTCCTTAACATTTTCCTTCATTTTACTGTAAATATTCTAGAAAAAGTTAGAGATGTCAATCTTCCGTTTGAGCTTTGCTTAACGTGTGAGATACAAGCACTTCTCAGCAGAGAAAAAGAGAGCTGTCGTGTTTTTATGAAATGGCACTTTGAGGGAGTTCATGGGTTTACTTTTGCTATATATATACACACACACACACACACACACATATATATATATATATGTATATATATATATA
The DNA here is from genome assembly GCA_012411365.1 of Ameiurus melas. Classification (NCBI taxonomy): domain Eukaryota; kingdom Metazoa; phylum Chordata; class Actinopteri; order Siluriformes; family Ictaluridae; genus Ameiurus; species Ameiurus melas. Next base: position 9,532,639 of record CM022769.1, read on the forward strand.
TATATATATATATATATATATATATATATATATATATGTGTTGTGTGTGTGTGTGTGTGTGTGTGTTGTGTAATCTTTAAAAAATTATTTATGCGCGTTACATACCAATTAATCAAGGTTTCCCTTTGAGGAAAATGTAAATGTACAACAGTTGCACAATTGCTAAATCTAGAACGTAAAACTAAACCTGTATGTCCACACTGGCAAGCGACTCATAAGACGGTGAAGGGGCATGTCCTAAACAGGAGCGGAGTTCTTGTCTTGTACAGAGGGTGCCAAGACTTACACAAAACGTGAATTAAATTCACCTGGCAAAGAAGCCGATTCACTGAAAGAGAAAGGACATGAAAAAGATGCACATTCGTTTATCGTAGAGTTTGCTTTTCGTTTTGCGCAAACGTTAGCTGGTGAACTTGTGATTTCATGAGTCTCGGTCATGTGAGCCAATAGAAAACAAGTGGGCGGGGCTGTGGTTGCTTTAGAGGAGTCACTGATCATTAAGCAACATCACACTGAACTTGTTCAGCTTATCATTAATGTTACTGAATTTAATTAAGCACATACAGGTTTCCAGCTGCAATGCCAGATGTGATGGGCTTCAATGCTTTGGATCTCTTTTTGTGAAATCACAAATGCATGCAAATCCCCGTCCTCTACTCAATTAAATATAGAAGTAATGAGAAATTCGGTTTTAAACATTAAAAAAACCTAAATACTGAAGTATTTAGGAGTGAAATATTTAACAGTATAGGGAATAGGCCACGCCCTCAGGGCAACAAAAAAAGAGCATTTAAAAATATATATTTTTATGATACAAACAAATATTTTTAAGTGAAAAAACTGGTCTTAAAACAGCATTTACAAAGGCGTACAAAAAAACAATTGTGACACGCCCACAACCAATAGACAAACCTTTTTAAGTCAAAAGCATTTCAATAGGCTATTCCATGAATAGGCCACACCCACAAGGGACACAAATAGCAGTTGTGACTTTCCCATGAGGAAACATATCTTTCTCAGTGGAAAAATGAGTCGCAAATCAGCCTTCAATCTTTTAGAATAAAAAGCTGGATAGGCCACACCCACAAGAAACAAACCTTGTCTCTTGCTAGTGTGAACACAACATCAGGTTGTTCAGAAAATTCTTTTAAATTTTTTTTGCGTGTAATTGATGTCAAGTAAAATCGATCTGCTCGATGGGATTGTGCGGAAATGCATTTAATATTTAATTTGGAATTAATTATTCTTTCATTTCCGTGTTTGGTCATAGAGCCGCATGCTAAAAGCTCTCGTATCGTAGATCATTCCGGAATTCTGTTACTTTGCTGCTCGTTGTGCGTCAAACGAACGGAACACAAAGCAGTGCCTTTTCTCTGCTCCTGGATTGACGAGGCACTCGCTAGGTGGCGCTCTAATCTCAGTATGTTGTGTCTTCGGTTGAAAACTTTGTGAAAACTCAGAAAGCACCAGCTACACTGCCTCTTGCCTCGCACGCTGTTCCAGAACTGGCATACTTCTGTTCCGCGTCACTAGTTCCAGAATGAGAATCTTGATGCATCATAGTCGCCAATCTGTTTGTTGATTTCTTTTTCATTTTTGGATTTCCTTGTAGCATGATGTCAGATAATATGCGCTCTTTGGTTTGGTGTTGTGCGATTTTGGAAAATCACGTTGATGTAGCAATATGAGAATAGTTAAAGGGCTTTTTCACGATCGAACACTCGTCATTCTGGACATTTGCACGTTTTTCAAATGGACAGGAACTTCACTATTCATGGCGAAATTGGATCTAATAAAAACACCATTTCTGGTTTCTGTTTGCGACATTACTGCAACACGACGCACTCCGCCCTGCATCCTCAAACCTTTTCATTTTCCCTGCATCGAATCTGAGCGGGTCATGTGACTGGATGCTGAAATGCACTCTGGGATTTGTAGGATATGCAAGCAGACAGGCACTCCCATCAATCAAACGCTGTTTAAATATGAATATATACATCATATAGTATTTAGACATTTCCATTTTGGATGTTTATCATCATGCCTAAATGACAATGGTGTGTGGCCTGTATGGGAAAATAAATACATATATATATATATATATATATATATATATATATATATATATATATATATATATATATATATATATATATATATATATATTATACAGTATATTATTCTATACTATAACACACTGCATATATAAATACTCCATGACTTGTTCTACAGAGGATAAATATTGTTTGTACCAACTTATTGTTATGCATTTTGCACATTAGAGGCGTCATTTACATATTTACATATTCACGTAGTGAGCTTTGTGCTATGCAAGGATAGCTTTGAAACATGCTAATTAGCTTTTTTCTTCTTAATAGAGCAAAAATACTGTACAGGAAATAAAGAACTCTATTATGCTCCCTTCTTCAGCTGTGGATATTTTAATTTGCCAGTCAATTTAAAAAAGATATAGAAATATAAATATGACATTACATTGATTATTTTTGTTCTATACAGTTTCAGGGTTAGCTTAAATGTGGACTATTGTATTTTATTACATGTTTTTATTTTATTTTTTTGTGAAATGGCAATAAAATAAAAATCAAGGCTCAAATGAGAAATGTAAATTTTGATTTAAAAACACTTTTGTCTGTTATTCTGCTAGTCTTTATAACGTGTCCTTGTTGACTTCCTGTAGCGACTTGAACGTCATTTATTTATATGAATAAATTAACTGCCAATAATTTTCCATCTTTTAACTTGAAAAAGTCCTTCATCAACACAAGAGTTGGAATTTTTGGTGTTTTTTCCTGAAGTGTAGCGATTTCAAAATGTCCGCCTTCCAAAGCTAACACGATCATAACAGTAACGGTATTTTATATTTTAGTGTATGATGGAGTGTAGCTGATGAATTGATTTGTGTTTAAGGTTAGACAAAGATGTGCTAAAGGTAGCATAAACACAGCTATATGCTAATGCTAAATAACGTTAGATAACAAACAAGACTGCCTTTTTTACATAAAAAAATAATTTGCTTTGCATGAAAGTTAAACAACACAGTATAGAACAATACAGCTAACAATTTTTTTACTCCATCTAAAGTACTTAGCTACAGTGCTCTAATGGCTAGCTAACAAGCTAGTTAATTAGTTAAATACACAGCATGCTAATTAGGGAGAATATTAACACTTCCATCAGCTGTCACGTTGTAAAAATAATAATAAAAAGAACGATAATGCAAACGTTATTAACCACGCATACGTTAAAATGAACAATTAAAAGTTTAGCAGGAAATTAAAAAAAATCAATTAAAAATACAATGTAAGCAGGTACAAAATAAGGGAAATAATAATAAATAAATAAAAACCGTTAAAGTAAATAAATAATTAAGATAAAATAATAATAATTAAATGTGTAAAACAGGGAAAAAATATAAATTTTTAAATGTGTAAACATTAAATATTTAATACAAATTAAATTCAGTAATAAAATCAATATAAAACTAGAGAAAAGTTAAAAATGTAAAGGTTTTATTTTCCTGCACGGATAAATCCATTTAAAACGTTGTTTCAAAAAGATGCAGTGATGCATTATGGGTAATGTGAGACAATCAACAGGAAATGGAAAGAGGAAGTCAACAAGGCAAAAAGTCAAAAAAAAAAAACAGAATTAGAACACATTAAATCTAGCTCATCTTTAGTCTTTATCTTTAATATTTGATATTAAATAAATGTTGTATAAAATATAAATGGAGAAAAAAAAATGGAGCGATGAACTTAACAGCCCACACTATAAAATAAATCCACTCAATTTACTGAAATCAAGTAATAAATATTTTTAGCCAACCCTGTTTTTCCCGTTTGTTTGTTTGTTTGATTTGATTTTTGTCCATTTATAAGCACAAATGTTTAATTCTCTGTTAGAAGTGAGTGTTTAACTGGTGTGTAGCTAAGCAACTATCTTAAACAGGGTAGAAACATTTCAACATGCTAATCAGCGGCACACACGCACACACACACACACACACACACACACACAGCTTTAACTTGCCTTGCATCCCTGATACGGTGTGTGTAGGCGTTTTTCCGGAGGTTTGTGTGAGGAAAGAAATAAAGCGTTGGGGATTTACTCGACTGTAACTGTGGGGTTTTATGTTTCAGCTCCTGTACAACTGCATTCGTATTTGAATAAAACACACAAACTACAAAATGTCCACTTTTTTATTCCTTTTATTTTTTTATCTACACTGTAGGGTTGTTTTCTTGTTGTTGTTTCCTTTATTACACTCACTCATCTGTGTGTAAAATGACAATAAAACCTAGTTTATTAAGCATTTAGATTATGAACATGAACTCTTCAGAAAACCTAGAGAATCCTCGGCAGGTAGAAATCTGCTCATTAATATTCAAATATTATTAATTAATCAGTAAAATATGTTTAATCTTTCATTGTTTGTGTGTTAATGTGTGAATCTGTTCCAGCAGAGGAAAAGTCAGGTCATTTAGCGTTCGCGCTCAGCGCTGTTACCAGAATCTCTCACCTCCACCCAGTAAGTCTCAGGTCACATGTTCAGCAGGAAGTCATCATCTGAATTTCCTGAAGATTATGGGGAGCAGAAAGAGCAGAAGAAAAAAAAAACACAACCCTGTAAATTATATATTTAAAATATTCATTTTCTGTGGTTTAATTTCTTTCTTTCTTCATCTATTCTCTTTCCTGCTCTCTTTCTTCTTGTCTATTTGTTTAAACTGCTTTCTTTTGTTTAAAATATTTTTTCTATTTTCTATACGCTCTCTCCATCATTCTACATTCATTTCTTTAGTTTAATTTTCTTTCTTTCTTTCTTTCTTTGTTCTCTCTTCTCTTCTTTTTCCTTTTTTTCTCTATTATTTTTCATCTTTGTTCTTGTCCTCTCTCTCTCTCTCTCTCTCTCTCTCTCTCTCTTTCTTTCTTTCTTTCCTTCTTATATGAAACAGTATTTAATAATAATTGCAAGATGTAAATACACCAAATGTGTGTGAGATAACATTCACAAATATGCAATTAAAGAAAATGATAAATTAACAATAATAAAATGAATTAATATTTAAAAATATAAAAGCAACAGTTAACTGATAAACACAGAGTTGGTCTGATTCTGAACTGTATCTTGTTGGAAAGTCCTGCTGCCATTAACATGGATGCTAGTTAGCCACATTATTTTCTAATATTATGCTAAAAAAAAGAAAAGAAAAAAATGAAAGGCGGTGAATAAATCTGCACTCGGAATTCTTTCATTAAATATATTTAATGAAATAAATCCGAGTGCAGATTTATTCTATATATATCGCAAGGTGATTAAACAATAAAGTGAAACACTAAAACTCATGTAAACTGCATGTAAATTCTGTATGCGGGGGGCAGAGAGATGGAGAGAGGGACAGAGAGAGAGAGACACTGAAGCGTTGTGGACTCTGAGGAAATGCTGAGCAGAATGGGATGGAAAGAGAGTTGGAGAGAAGTCTGTGTGGTTAAACAGGAGTTATTGAGTTATGGCACTGCTGCTGTGTCGAATGTGCGCTAAACTGTTTACAGCCATCCAAAATAGATCCATACAAACATCTTTAAGTGTGTTCTTCAGGGGTTTTCTCCTAGCAAAGTCATCACGCTGGGTTCACTCTGTTACTCTTAATGTGGACGAGGACTAACGTAATGAGAATGGATCTGGATGCAGCTTTGCCTCGGGCTGGAAAAAGTTAATGATATACCGGAATAAACCGGAATCCACTTCTCTGGAGGTCTGAAATGTTCCTCACAGCTGTCACCATACAGAACGACCGGAGACCGGCACAATGTTTACTTCCTGTGGCGACGGTGGCACCTGAGTAGGTGCGGGAAGAAAAACATGACATTTACACTCGAATGTGGACTTCACAGCGACACCATTATATCTTACACTGAGTTCTAGATTGTGATTGGTCAGAAGGTATAAATAGTGTCTATAGTAACAGCTCATTCACAGGGACGTGTTTATGAGTCAGATGCTCCACTGATAATAAACAGATTAAAAAACGTGATCGTTGATGTAGTGGTGTATTTTCCTGGAGGAGTCTCCAGTGTCAGCGCTGTGTAACAGTCAGATGTAAAGCTGTAACTTTAAGTTTTCCTACATCTACAACACAGAGGAGTTTACACTTCTTTAATGTTTCTCACTAACACCACAAACTGAGGTTTTTAAGATAAGAATAGAGATAATAGAGAGAGAAAAGAATAAAGAGAATAGAGAGAGAAGAGAATAACGAGAATAAAGAGAGAATAGAGAGAATATAAAGAGAATAGAGAGAGAATGAAGAGAGAATAAAGAGAATAGAGAGAATGAAGAGAGAGAATAGAGAGAGAATAAAGAGAGAGAGAAAAAGAATTGAGAGAGAATGAAGAGAGAATAAAGAGAATAGAGAGAATGAAGAGAGAAAAAAGAGAGAGAAAGAATTGAGAGAGAATAGAGAGAATGAAGAGAGAATAAAGAGAATAGAGAGAATGAAGAGAGAGAATAGAGAGAGAATGAAGAGAGAATAAAGAGAATAGAGAGAATAGAGAGAGAATAAAGAGAGAGAGAGAAAGAATTGAGAGAGAATGAAGAGAGAATAAAAATAGAGAGAATGAAGAGAGAATAAAGAGAATAGAGAGAATGAAGAGAGAGAATAGAGAGAGAATAAAGAGAGAGAAAGAATTGAGAGAGAATAGAGAGAGAATGAAGAGAGAATGAGGAGAGAATAAAGAGAATAGAGAGAATGAAGAGAGAGAATAGAGAGAGAATAAAGAGAGAGAGAAAGAATTGAGAGAGAATAGAGAGAGAATGAAGAGAGAATAAAGAGAGAAAATAAAGACAGAATAAAGAGTGAGAGAATAAAGTGAATAAAGAGAGAATAAAGAGAGATAATAGAGAGAGAAAAAGAGAATAAAGAGAATAGAGAGAGAAGAGAATAACGAGAATAAAGAGAGAGAATAGAGAGAATATAAAGAGAATAGAGAGAGAATGAAGAGAGAATAAAGAGAATAGAGAGAATGAAGAGAGAGAATAGAGAGAGAATAAAGAGAGAGAGAGAAAGAATTGAGAGAGAATGAAGAGAGAATAAAGAGAATAGAGAGAATGAAGAGAGAGAATAAAAGAGAGAGAGAGAAAGAACTGAGAGAGAATAGAGAGAATGAAGAGAGAATAAAGAGAATAGAGAGAATGAAGAGAGAGAATAGAGAGAGAGAGAGAAAGAATTGAGAGAGAATAGAGAGAGAATGAAGAGAGAATAAAGAGAATAGAGAGAATGAAGAGAGAGAATAAAGAGAGAGAGAGAAAGAGAATTGAGAGAGAATAGAGAGAGAATGAAGATAGAGAAAAAAGAGAGAGGATAGAGAGAGAATAAAAAGAGAGAGTACACTGTAAAACATATTTCTTGACTTTATTAAGTTAAACTTATTTCATTCAGTTGATCCAGTTAATAGCCGATTTAGTTGTACTGACGTATTTAACCGAGTTGGCTCAATGTTGAATTATTTACATGGAATCACAAATGAGTTCAACACAATGTATTCACTATCAACCAATTACATTACTGCTTACATCACTTCCGCAAGCTGTTAAGTTTCCCTCACAAGCAATTGAGCTTTGAGCTTCCGGTCAATGGTTGTACACAATGGTTGTATATTGGACCCTATCGAATTTGCACTTTCATATTTCTAATGGAATTTTGCTTGCGAAATCAAATTTATATTCTTTTCAAAATGGTGCTTGCTCTTATCCTGGGTGTCTAAACAACAATGACATCGGTACGCTCCAATACAAATGCGTATAGTTATAACTAATAAAGTTTTAAATATTTTTCCATTGTTTTACATAGATGTAACGTTTGGCTTCAGAACACAGTAATTTACACGGTGGAATTGCATGGAATACTTTGATGCAGTCTTTATCTGCTGTTTGGACTGAATGTTCTGGCACCCATTCACTTACATTTTATGGGCCTATGTGTTCTGATGAAGACACAGGCATACAAATCTTGGATGACCTGCCATAAATTATCAGTAAATTTTCATTTTTGAGTGAACTAACATTTTTAATGGCTTCTGATCATAATTACACATTGGTTTGTGTGCTTCAGCAATATTTTATTGGTCAACTTGTGTACAAGGCTTATACTGTGTGTTTGTAGACAATGTACTGAGCCTTTGAAGTGTGAATGCTGTGTTTTTTTTAATTAATTTTATACTTTTATTCTCATTTTGGATACAATTTTATTTATTTAATGTACTAAATATTGAGTACATCTAACTTGAATGCACTATTAATATTGAGTACATCTAACTTGAATGCTAGTTGAGCCAACATAGATTGCAGTTGAACAAAGAAGTTGAGATGACTTAAGTTAAGTCTACATTTTATAAGTTACAATAACTTTTGTATATAAGTGAACTTTTCTCTGTTGAAGTTCTCTGTTGAAAAAAAGAACAATGGAAAAGGCCACAATATATTCAGTTGAGTCAACATTTTTTTTACTGTGTAGAGAGAATAAAGAGAAAGAATAAAGAGAGAGAGTTAAGAGAGAGAGAGAGAATAAAGAAAGAGAATAAAGAGAGAGAATAAAGAGAGTAAAGAGAGAATAAAGAGAGGAAACAGAGAATAAAGAGAGGGAATAAAGAGAGAGAGTAAAGAGAGAATAAAGCAAGAGAATAAAGAGTGAGAATAAAGAGAGAATAAACGGAGAATAAAGAGAGAGATTAAAGAGAGAGAATTAAGTGAGAATAAAGTGATAGAATAAAGAGAGAATAACGAGAGAGAATAAAGAGAGAGAGAATAAACAGAGAATAAAGAGAGAGGGAGTGTAAAGAGAGAGAATAAAGGGAGAGAGAGTAAACGGAGAGAATAAAGTGAGAGAATAAAGAGAGGTTGGTGAGGGAACGAGTTTTTATAGCTGTTCTAACATAAGTGAGAACAGGAACTAACTCGTTCCAGAACATTAAATGTAATTATAAATGGATAAATAGTATGGCGTATAGGGTTTCAGTGAACAAAATAACACATTTGGAGGTGACTGTGAATGTAACACTGTGCTTCTTTTTATTTTTATTTTTTAAGTACATTAAAGGGCAAAATCAGTTCCAGTCAGCACTCAGCTCTGGACGGAATGAGGGCCATTAATGATGATTGACAGTCCTTTTGTGTTTCAGTCAATATACAAGCAAAAGAGACAGCAAAAAGGAAAAGACGTGAAGGATCTCTTAGGTACAGAACAGAACCAAACAGGACAGAACAGAACCAAACAGAACCAAACTGAACAGAAAAGAACCAAACAGAACCAGCTGAACAGAACAGAACCAAACATAACTAAAGAACCAAGCAGAACAGTGCCACAAAGCAATACTGAAGTTAACAGACCATAGAAAGAGCAAAAGACCATTCTTCAAAGTGGCAAGTCTCGAGTGTGTGAGTCACTTAGAAATGACCCTTTTAGATCTGTTAAATAATCAGCCACCAACACGTCTACACATCTACACGTTGTCACAGCAACTCCCGCCGCCGCCACGCCTCTCCCGGATCCAGGCCGCGAGGTCCGCCACCTTCTTCCCCCTCTAACCCCCAAAGAAGATCTCGAGACCTACTTTGAGACCTTCGAAAGTATTGCCCGCCACGAAGAATGAGACCACAAAGTTTGGCCCCGACTCCTTGACCCGCTACTCTCGGGGAAGGCACGCACGGCCTATTACGCCCTCACGCCAGAGGAAGCAGCTGATTACGGAGAAAAGAAAAAGGGAGTCTTGGCGTGGTGTGGGTGAAGTAGCCTCCAGGCCGCGGCGTGATTCCATCAATGGGCTTATCGGCTGGAGGCCAGTCCATGCAGACAGCTGAACACCCTCATCCGCATGACCAAAAGGTGGCTCCAACCGGACATACATACTGAGGGCATTACCATCCACGGAGCGTCAGGCTTTGGGTGTGTATGCGCCAGAGACACCCCAGGAGCTCCTGACTGCCCTGGAGCGCGCACTAGCCACCCTGGAACTCGGCCAGGGAGAACAGCGAGCCCGCAGTCCGCCACTAGGGGTCTTGCCCCACCACTCCGACCGACAGCACTGTCCAGGCACCCGGATGAACCCCTGTCCAGGCACCCGGATGAACCCCTTTGGAACTAGAGCCAACCAAGAATGTCTGAAAGCTGTGGTTGGCGGGGTGCGCCCTCCATTCACCGAACCCGATGGTGTGAGTCGAGGGGAACCCGGTCACTGCCTTGCTGGACACCGGGAGCACCGTTACCCTCGCCCAACCGACAGTCCTACCCAAAGAACTTGGCCGGAGCAGGGCCATCACCATAACCTGCATCTATGGGCATACACGGGAAGTCTCTGCGGCCAAGGTCCAGATCCGAAGTAAAGCTGGGGTCTGGCCCCTCCAAGTTGGCGTTATTCCCTGAACACACACACGGCATTGCCTGACGGCATGAGGAAGCCCTCACATGTCCGGAAAGCATCGAACCCCGGAAGAACTATGCGACGCCAGCCGCACGCAAACCCCTACACACCCATTCACACACACACGCACCCCTAAAATGCAAAAACAAAGAAAATAAAAGCAACCGCACCTCATGGGCTATTTCCCTACAACGTCTACACCGACACTCAAATATTTACAAGTCTATACCAACGCGCAAATATTTACACGTTTACACCAATGCTCAAATATTTACACATCTACACATCTACACCAATGCCCAAATATTTACACGTCTACACCAATGCTCAAATATCTACACATCTACACCAATGCCCAAATATTTACACGTTTAAACCAACACCCAAATATTTACACGTTTAAACCAACACCCAAATATTTACATGTCTACACCAACGCTCAAATATTTACATGTCTACATGTCTACTCATCTACATGTCTACACCAATGCTCAAAAATGTACATGTCTATACCAACGCTCAAATATTTACACATCTACACCAATGCCCAAATATTTACACGTCTACATGTCTACACATCTACATGTCTACACCAATGCTCAAAAATTTACATGTCTATACCAACGCATGTCTATATCAATGCACAATTTTTACACATCTACACATCTACACCAACGCTCAAATATTTACACGTCTTCACATCTACATGTCTACATCAGTGATCAAATATTTACATGTCTACACCAACGCTCAGATTTTTACACATATACACGTCTACACCGACACTGAAATATTTACACGTCTACACCAATGCTCAAATATTTACATATCTACACATCTACAAGTCTACACCGATGCTCAAATATTTACGTCTGCACATCTACACGTCTACACCAATGCTCAAATATTTACACATCTACACGTCTACACCAACGCTCAAATATTTACACGTCTACACATCTACACCAACGCTCAAATATTTACACATCTACACGTCTACACCAACGCTCAAATATTTACACATCTACACATCTACACGTCTACACCAACGCTCAAATATTTACACGTCTACACATCTACACCAACGCTCAAATATTTACACATCTACACATCTACACGTCTACACCAACGCTCAAATATTTACACATCTACACATCTACACGTCTACACCAACGCTCAAATATTTACATGTCTACACCGACGGTCAAATATTTACACGTCTACACCGACACTCAGATATTTACATGTCTACACATCTACACGTCTATACTGATGCTCAAATATACAGGATAAATTGGATTATATTCAAGATATTTGAACTTGATTTCATTTTTAGCAGCGTATTAAATGTGCCGTACCTCATGGCTCTATGTTGGGTCCAATTTTATTCTTTTATTTATTTATTTCAAAATCCTAGAAATTTGCTCTCATTGTACTCATAATGTTCAGCATAGTTCCTCAAAAGAATGAACAACAGTCTTAGAAATATTCATAGAAAAAGTTTTAAACATTTATTGATATTGTGAAATATCCTAAGAGGAAGCGTGGGGCAATGAGACACAATGTTTTCTCTATAGGAACACTCGGAAATCATTCTCCAGGTTTAACACTCCTAGAGGGAAAGTTAGAGTGTGTCAGATCTTAGTGATGTTAGCAATTCTACAGCAGGTTCTAGTCATTTGTAGAGGAAAGGTTCTCTAAGTGGACTGTAGGGAGCTATAACCAGCGACTAATGAGGACACAAAGACAAAAATAATGAACTTGTCGGAGGCTGTGTGTTAGTCCGGTCTGAAATGTACCTCCATTTAGTTTTCCAGCGCTGCTTTTTTTTAGCAACTAGCCGGTTCGCATCAGTGTGAAAACTACTCTATCGATCCTTCTTTCTGAAACGTCTCTCATTTCTCTTTATCAGTCTAATCGATGTTCTGTCATGAGTGCTTTCTTGTTAGCTTCCTGTTTTTCCCAGAGGTCTGCTCCAGCTCTGACTCTGAACACGTATCACCTGTGCTTAGTCTTGTTCTCTCGTTCGCGTGTGTTCGTGTTTCTTCATTTTTAGTGTGAGAAATCTGGGTCATATTATTTTGTTTTTTTCCCTTGCAGTATCTTTGAATCTTTGAAAACGCTGCTTGCATGAGCACCGGATGTCCGATGGCCTTTATGTCATTTCCTCTGTTTTAGTTTTGTGGAGGACGTAGTCGAGTGGAGCATGACAAGGTAATGAAAATGGCACAAAACAAACAAAACAACATCAAATTAAAACATGCTCAGCTATCTTGGAATTAAAATCGCATGACAGCTTTCCTTTTTCACACCACAACATGAAAACAGTATTTTCACATTTATCCACACTGAAGAGCGGATTTTAAAGTTCAAGTTAATATTTGAAGTTAAAACGTTTCTAAATAAAAGAAAACACTAAAGAGAAATGACATGTCCGGAGCGAGCAGCAGTTAGTTCAGGTCAGAATATTAGGGAAACATTTTGTCACCTTATGAATGGCTGATATAAATGGAGAGGTGTTCCTCAGGGCTCTATCCTCAGGACATTCATTTTCTGCTGTGTTTTTACCACAATCATGGGGAAATATGAATAAACAAACAAACAAACAAATACATGAATTTATTTATTTACATTACTACATTATCTACATTTAATACTGCAGATTTGTTGAGCTCTACTTCATATCATCAATTTAAAAAAAGTCTATTTGTGATGATGTTAAACTTCAGAGGTCCAAACCAATTTCACCTCCCCCCCCTCTCTCTCTTTCTCTCTCTTTCTCTCTCTCCCTGTCTCTCTCTTTCTGTCTCTTGATAACTCTGTCTTTCTCATACAGTTTCTCTATATCAGTATTTCTCTTTCTTTCTCCTTCTGTCTCTCTCTCAACCTGTCTCACTCTTTGTGTCTTCATTTCTGTCTTTCTCTCTCTCTCTCTCTCTCTCTCTCTCTCTCTCTCCTGTTTCTCAGTAGGATTATTCCTCGTCTCTGCAGGTTTGTTCCCGGAGCTCCAGATGGCCCGTCTGTCATCGCTGTTCTCCTAAACAGCAGGAGAAATAATAAAATATTCACCTGTTCACTTTTGGCTCGTTGTGACTCTGAGACAAACAGAAATGCTCCTGTCGCACTCACAGCTTTTATAATTCACATTTTTCTCTGATGCATTTTCTCAGGATCAGCGGTTTGGACGTAGGCGACTTGGTTATTGTGTCAGGAACGATGATGTCACCAACATGACTCACCTCAGAGGAGGACAAAATAATCTTCTGCTTTTATTTATTTACATTTCATGAAATTGTTTTATGACAAGCGCTAATAAAAATGCATTTACATCCAATCATTAACAAGATAAACAACAAACAAACAAATTAATTAATTAATTAATAAAGCATAATAAATATAAAAGAAATAATATAGCAAAAAAATGTTACACCAGTTAAGCTTTTTTTTTTTTTTTTTAGCAAAGATGCATTCTTGCTAAGACTTTTAATTTAACGTTTGGAAATAAACAGGTTTATAACACACTAAGGCATAGTTTACTAGCTGAGCATTTATCTAATGAAAGGTCTGTTGTCAAAAAACTAATTTCTTATTGAATAAATCGATGTTTTAATGCCTAAAACACCTAAACATTAATACATTATATAAAAATTGCCGTTATACACTGCTTATTATTATTTAAATAGTAAATGATGTATTACATACACATAAAGTAAATAAATGACCAAATCTTTATTAGAAGTAAAATGTTAAATTATATTAACATAGTAAATAAATGACCAAATCTTTATTAGAAGTAAAATGTTAAATTATATTAACAACAAATAAATAAAGAAACAACACACTTCATGTACATATATGTCACGTATTCGGAAAATCTAGACTCCATTTCCCATCAGCCACTGCACTACACCACATGACCACATGCGCCACCACATGCTCCTGATTCACGTTTTTGTTAATGAGCACTCGTGTATTTATAGTCCTTGTCTGCACTTTCTCCTGGTCTTTCGTTGTTGTAGACTCACGTCATTTATGTCTCCGTGTTTCGTCTCTTGCCAATGTGTTATGCCAAGTTGTCTTAGTGTCTTTGTTTCGTTGTTTGTTTGTTTAAAATAAATGTTTAAAATCTGCGATTGCTTCTGCCTCAACCTCCCGAAACGTGACAATATACTTAAGGCATAAATGTTTTCTTAATTTTTTTTCATAAAACCCCAAAACAAAAAAAAAACAAAAAAAAAAACATTCTTAAACCCAGACAGCAAAATTCTCAAATTTATTTATTTAAAAAATGATTCAACAAACTGTAATGGCTATGCTGGCAGATTTTTCTCTTTCCATTTCCTCGCTCTCTCTCGCTCTCTCTCTCACTCTCACTCACTCACTCTCTCTCTCACTCACTCTCTCTCTCTCTGTACATTTCTAACATCCACTCTGTCATATTTTCTCCCTTAATAACACCTACGTGTTTTTGCGAGGCGGACTTATGCAACTGAACTTACGTAACATCATTAAAACGTTTTCTCGGCGTGTTTGTGCCAGCAGTGTTTCCCCGACTACAGACCAGAGCCAAGACTTTTTTTAATCTGTATTTTTTTTTTTTTTTACATCTCACACAAACAAACATGTAAACAGACAAACCAACAAACACAGAATTAAACAAATAAATAAAGGAAATAATCACACAGTTTTCATAAATTAATCTCAGAGGAGACCTGCGGTTTCTACGGCTTCTTCAACAACTCATGTCCTGGAAAACTTTACACCACTTCTTATCGTGTGTTCGAGTTTGACTTTGAAAATCTTTCACACACTTTTCACACACTGTTCACACACGCCTGTTTAATTTTTAAATTGTTGAAATGTCATTAAATTGGTAACATGTGTAGTTAGGACTGTACAATGGGAATGATTCGAACTAGTCATTTTGGTGAATGAATCAGAATCAGTTGCTCGGTTACTCAAAACTGAAGCGCAAACATTCATGAACTACGCAAGTCGGATTTGCAAGTGAACATGTGCCGAACCTGATTCATTCAGTGAATCATTTTGGTCAAGGCCGAGATTCGTTCATCTTGAAGTGACTAGAAGTGAAACTGAATCAGTGTTAGAGTCACTGAATCGTTTAGGTAAAGACGGAGAGTCGCTCCTCTTAAGTGGATCAGAGTTTGAGAGACTGACTCGTTTTAATCAAACTGAAATTTTGCTTATATCATGTTCGTTTGAGAGAGATAGACAGAGTGAGAGAGAGATAGACAGAGAACGAGAGAGAGAGAGAGAGAGAGAGAGAGAGAGAGAGTTGTCCCTCGGCATGGAGGCATCTGTCATTGAGAATTCTGCATTTTGATTTCATCAGTTTTCTTCCTGATCAGACGCTGTGACACACACAGGGGCGACTGATTGCTGAAATCACACATACAATACATCACACACACACACACACACACACATACACCTCAGGTACTTTACTGATTCTGATTCATTCAATGATGTGTTCCTCACCCGTGGCCTCTGTTCCAAATTTACATTTTTTTATTTTAAAAAGCTCTTCTGAAGATTCACTTTAATGAGTAAAGATGACTTAAACATTTAATAAGATTCAACAGAAATGAGAACTTCACTGTTGTAAGAGTTTTATAACACAAAACAGCACAAACAACTCTTTTAACTCACTCAGTGAATCATTCACAGTTCATTGTTATTTGAACGAGTGAATGAGTCAAATACAAGATTCACTACAACGGTGGTTGATAAATTGTGCATGAAAGTATCATCACTTCACTCACTCACAAGGATTGTTTAGCAAACCAGTGTCTGAGTCCGTGAATTATTGTATCGCTTTGCTTATTTGTAAGTCGCTTTGGATAAAAGCGTCTGCCAAGTGAACAAATGTAAATGTAAATGTAGTCATAGCAGAGATTTAGAGATTCACTCCTCTCTCATTCAGTGAACCAGTGTTCGAGTCAGAGAATCATTTTGTTCAAGACCAAGACTCGCTCCTGTTTCCTCCACTGAATTTGTGCATTTTCTTTATTGGGTTATTATTTTAAAAAGAAGTTAGTATTGATTCTTGTGTTAGTTACTTGGTTAATGTTACTTAACCAAGTAATGTATTTATTGAAGCACTTAAAACCATCCAATAAATTCAAGATTTGTTGTGATGATTGTTGATAAATCATAAATTGAACATCAGCACTTGACTAACTGAATCGATTCTGTGAATCACTTTCTGTCATGTCTGACATGAAAGCTGAGGAACTCATTAACCAGATGTTCAGCTAGTACGAGAGCGTGATTAGCCTATCTGTTGCCCTGCAGAAAGTATTGGCATCCCTCACTACCACAATAATATGAAGAGGAGATACCAATCCCAGTGCACACCTCAAGTATCAACCTTTCTGACAATATAATAGATGAGGTATAATTATGGTCAGAGGAGAGAGTTTCTCTCTTTCTCTGTAATGTGATTTCATATTTACGTGAACACTCCATGATCTCCTGAGACCTGCAGATGCTGAGACCTGAGACCTGAGTTTACCCAGTACATCAATACGAGTCTCTTCTTCTGTCTGAGTGAAGTCAAACCAAGTCAAGGCCATTTTAAAATAATTCAATCCATTTTCCCTTGTACGCCGCAATGACATATTGGGTGTCCTGAATATAGTACTGTATTCTAAAGACTTTTTCTGATAACACAGTAATGTACCACATTACATTTTAAAGTTATATAATTTGATTACAGTTACTGATGTCAATAAAATTGCATTACAAATTTATTTTAAAGAAAACTTTTACAACCTGCTATCTTGGGACGGGAAGTATTTTTTTTTGTGCTTTGCCATTTTGTGTGCAGGTCTGAAGTCCCTCCCAGACTTTCCAGGCTGCCCTAGCCTGCCTTGCTCCCGCCTCCCTGGATGACCTCACTGATTGGCGGCCATTTTTAATGATGAAGATGGAGTGAGAAGTTGTGGGATGTTGTTGGTTGGATTTGTGTTGCTTGCCCTTGTGGCCAACTCTGTGTTTTGACTGCTGTTCTCGTTTTGACATTTGCTTGATTTTGACTCTGAGTATCCCTAAGTCTGTGTTGTATTCTCTTCGTGTGTGTGATATATATGATTAATTAATTAATGTTCAATTGGCTCACTGGTAGTAGATGTGTGGCTGCCATTTATTTTGGGAGAGGGTTCCTTTTTGTCTGTTTCTTTGCTTAGGTAGTTAAGGAAGAATATTTGTATTTTCTTTTCTTTCCTTTTAGGTAAGCTAGCTACCTAATCATAGGATCCTTTTACTTATTATTTTGGCCTTGATCCACCCTGAAGATATGCCTGTTTTGGTTAATTTGTGTAGTTATATGTATACATTGTCTGACATACCACAACCTTTTTTGCTGTAACAGATTTGGGGGCTCATCCGGGATTGATTGTTTATTTCTGTTTTGTGTGGTGAGTCGGGTTGTGTTGATGTATTGTGTCCTTTGAAGTATGGCTTTTGATTTGTTTATGTTGTATCCTTTTGTTAGAGGACTTTGATAGGTGTAGGAAAGATGATCTGCTCATCTATTGGAGGCTTTTTTCATGTCACTTCCCTGTACAGCTAGAAAAAAGGTAGTTAAAGCATGTATGAGGTACTCGTCGCTCAACAAATCCTCCCTGAGCGCGAAGCACTTCCAGGCATCACCACACAGCCTACGCTGCTTATGCACTGTACCCAGCTTTTTCCAGTTACCGGCAGGGCAGAGGCCGTGACTGAGCCGGAGGTTAAGGTTGTGGTAGGTCGTGAGCAACCTGACGCCGGCGCAGTGGTCCCCGGTTGGCAACTAGCACTAAAAGAGCTCGAGTTGGAGATTAAACGGCAAGAGTACCACAGCTACTGCAAGTTCGGGATGCTGAAGGGAGAAGGTTCGACCTGGGAGCTCAGCAGCGGAAGCCGCTGCCATGGTAGCTTAACTCCCCAAGAGCAACCTCCCCGTATCCCGTTGACGCAGAGCATTCCAGCCTGCAGCCAACCCCAATGCCGTCCTTAATGGTGAGTCCAACTAACTTTGATGTTAGCCGACATATTAAGTTCCTGCCTCTATTTAGAGAAGATGAAGTAGATGCTTATTTTTGCTGTGTTTGAGAGAATTGCCACTGCATTAAGTTGGCCAAAACGTTTATGGACATTGTTATTGCAGTGTAAGCTATGTGGTAAAGCACAAAAAGCATGTTCTGCCCTAACCTTAGAACAGAGTTTAGAGTATGATACTGTTAAGGCTACGGTTCTCAGAGCATATGAACGTGTGCCAGAAGCTTACCGGCAAAATTTTAGGAACACTGTTAATTCTGTACAACAAACATATGTGGAAATCCATGCTGTGTGATGAATGGTGTTCAGCTAGTGGTGTGAGGAACTTTAATCAGTTTAGGGAAATGATATTGTTGAAGGAATTTAAGTCATGTTTGCCAGAATCACTGGTGGTGCATTTGAACGAGCAGAGAATTGATGCACTGTCGAACGCTATTTTTGCAGATGAGTTTTTCTTGACCCATAAAGTTGTGTTCAGTTCTTCGTCTTGAAAAGATGCATCAGCACATTCGCTGAAGACTGCGAGTAAAACCAGTACCTTTTCTAAACCCTCAGCTGGGTCTTATGTTTTTGTCATGAGCCGGGTCACATAATTGCCCAGTACTAAAGCGAAAGCAAGCAAGCGAGGGAACAAACTGAGGTTAAAAAGGTCAATGCAGCCGCAGCTTCACAGAATGTTTCGGAAGGTCCTTGTCAAATTGATCCAGAATTTGAACCTTTTCGTATATTCAGGAAATGGGTCCTAAAGAGATCAAGAAGCCTGTATGTGTGCTGAGAGACACTGGGGCTGCTCAGTCGTTTGTGTTAGAAAATGTGTTACCTTTCTTTGAAGCTTTGTATACAGGCAGTGACGTGTTAATTCAAGGCATTGAACTGTGTGTAATTCATGCGCCTCTCCACGTGGTATATTTGGAAACCGAGGGTTTCTCAGGGCTAGTGAAGTTGGCTGATCGTCCAGCTTTGCCTGTCAGTGGTGTTTCGTTCATTCTAGGTAATGATAGCTGGTAATAAAGTATTTTCCTTACCTGAAGTAGTTTCAGAACCTGTGAGTGCTGATTTTCAGCCTGGTGACCAGCACTCTTCTGTGTTTCCTGTTTGTGTGTTAACGCAAGCCCAACAACAAATGTTGGGTGATGTAGTTGATTTATCCGCATCCTTCCTGTCTCAAGAGGAGCTCCTTCAGGAACTTGACAGTGCCTGTGAGGTACCACATGAGGTAGAGGTTTGTCCTGTCCTTGAGATAGATCTACCTGTCTCTCGTGACCAGTTAGGGGCTGCTCAGAAATTAGACACTTCGTTAACTGTGTTCTGAATCTGTAAATGGTCTATCAGAATCTGAAACTTGTCAGTCATTATATTTTATTGAATATTGGGGTGTTAATTAGGAAATTGTCTCCTCCTAGTTCCAGTGATGTTCCAGTAGTTCCTAGCCCAATGCAAAGTCATGTTCTGACATTAGCTCATGATTATCCTTGTTCTGGACATGCCGGGGTCCTTAAGACTTACCAGCGTGCCTTACATTATTTTTATTGGCCCAGTGTGAAAAGTGATGTTGCAAGATACTGCAGGACTTGTCATACTTGCTAGTTAGTGGGTAAACCTAATCAGGTTGTTCCTCCTGCTCCCTTAAAACCCATAGTAGTCAGCACAGACCCTTCCGAACGTATTATTGTTGATTGTGTTGGACCATTGCCCAAAATGTGATCGCTGATACTGTCACAAGCTTGATGTTATTGAGGGGTTTTTTTTTTTTGGTTGTTTTTGTTGTTGTGAACACTTAAGTGTGTGGTAGGGGGGGCTTATACAACCCCCTATCTGGGGGGGGGTTCGTGCTGTGACATTTTGTGTGCAGGTCCGAACCCCCTCCCAGACTTTCCAGTCTGCCCTAGCCTGCCTTGCTCCCGCCTCCCTGGATGACCTCACTGATTGGGGGCCATTTTTAAAGACGAAGACTGCGTGAGAAGTTGTGGGATGTTGGAGGTGTTTGGTTATTTGTCGTTAGGAGATTGCTTGATTTGTGTGGTTGCCCTTGTGGCTAACTCTGTATTTTGACTGCTGTTCCGGCTTTGACTTTTGCTTGGTTTTGACTGAGTTTGGTTATCCCTAAATCTGTTTTTGTATTCTCTTCTCATATATATAATATATATAATTATATATTTATTTATTTATTTTAATAAATAAATAAATAAATAAATATCCCTCCATTAATATTTAATGGTCAATCAACTTGAATCCCGAGATGGTTACTCTGTGTGGCCCAACCTAGACTGGGCAGTAACAAAACAATATTATGTAAAATGCATTTTTTTAAATAAATCCCATTTGGCGCGGCTGCTTCTGAGGCAACTCACTTATAAAGCCTCATAGTAATCCACTGATCCATAACATCCTGACAAACAGGTAATCAGGTAAAAATATTTGCTCCAAAACACATTACTTCAGTAAATATGCACGGAATGTTGCTGTGTCATTTCAAATTCTTGGCATATATCTCGACTCTTTCACATATTCTCCATTATAACTTCGGTTCGCTTGTGAGTAGTCCTTCTCTTGACTTCAGAATGGCTGCTGGACTTCAACCTTTCGAGTGACACCTCAATAGAACCAATAGGAACATCCATGTCATGTCCATAGCCTTCAATAACCAATGAGCGCTTCTACATGAAAAGCTTGAGCTGATTGCAACCATCTGCTGGATCGTATAGCCAATAACATTCTGAAAAATATGATGTGCTGCTTTAGGGGTGTGTTTCAACACTTAAATTTAGAGCCCCAGCATGAAGCTGCGTAACCAGTGGCAAGTGTCTCGTTGTTCAGCGTATAATTATGTGTGTGTATGTGTGTATGTGTGTGTGTGTGTGTATATATATATATATATATATATATGTATGTATATGTATGAATAAATAATTTGTAGATTGCTGGATATGTGATATGATGGCTCTTATTGTCATCTTTCATTAGTGGCCAAAAATTATGAGGAAAAATCAAAAGTATTATGTGCACATGGTTACCAATGGTAAAACGTATGGACAACCCTTACAAGAATGTGTAAAATATGAATTTTCTTTGGTATTGTTATCAAACTTGAAGGTGGACAAGGAAAGGGTTCATGCTGTGGTCCAATTGTGTTTTCAATCTAATATCTCCCACTTGAAGGTGGAATCTGTATACAAAAGGAAATAAGGTGGGAAAAACCCTTCTATTCCTGTGTGTTCAAACTTTTATTACTCAATACCAGTAGCACTTACAGTGAAATTAACTTCAGAGTGTCCCCTTTCAAAAGAGACCAGAACCATCCATGTATTCGAAATGGTTCAAGAACAGCTTTAATTTTACTTTGGGTATGCCTTGTATAGGCATTTTAGGTTTGATAGGTTTTTGAAAGTAACTTGAAATTAAAGTAATTAATAATCGTATTACTTTTTACACGCAGTAATCAGTTATGTCATCAAATAGCAATTTTAAAGTATTAATTCGTCATCTGTAGTTTTTTTGTTGTTGTTGTTGTTTGTTTTTTTTTTTTTTAAGAGTACTTTACCCAAATATGGACCTGGATTAGTATTCCACATTACACACCAAATTTGTTCCTGAAAACTCTTCAGCGGACCAACTTTTCCCCATCTTTATTAATCATGGCCTGCGTTATGATCTGATCCCCATCCTACAGCCTTTTATTATGAAATCATTCAAATGAAACGCATCTTAAACCCTTTTCATGTCCCTCTAGAACCCTGAGTGTAAGAACATCTTAGCCCTAGCTGATTTCCACAGTTTTATCTGGTGTGAAGCTTCAGTGATGTTCTACAAGTGAGAATAGGCATGTAAGTCTTTATCATAGCCTTTTGAGGTTGACTTTGTCAAACTCTCTGACTCTAGTTTGTCAATACCCAACTATTGTTACAGCTTCGTCCTAGCCATACCCAAATATCATTACATCTCCATCCTGGCATTACCCAATTACTGTTAAAGCTCTTCCCTGGCCATGCCCAGATAATTGTTCCAGTTCTTCCCTGGCCACACCCTGAACATTATTCCAGCTCTACCCTAGTCAGACCCTGATCATTGTTCCAGCTCCAGAACTACTAAGATTCATTACTTACATTTTCACATCAGCACAAAATACACTCCAGTGAGTGTCTTTTAGAGAGAGAGAGAGAGAGAGAGAGAGAGAGAGAGAGAGAGAGACTTTGAATTATTCATCAGCTGATCTGAATGCAGCAGCTCCAGCAGGGGGAGGTGTTGCAGTAACTGATTGGCAAAGACATGTCAGCAGAAAAAGAGAGACACGTGCTTTGGATTTCATGCTGCAACATGAGCGGCTTTATCAATTCTGTTATTTGTTTGTTTATTTAATAAAATCAGAATTGAATCTTCAATCGTATTCAATTATTGTCATTTTGTGTCGTAGCCACTGAAACTGTCACCACTGACCTATCAAACTAATTGTCCATGTTTACTTTCCTTATATGGTCACAGTTACCTGTCATTATTAACTCATGCCAGTAGAGGCATGTCATTTAATCCACATATGGAAACATTCAAAAAGGAAGAAGGAAGTCTCTGAGATTCATTTAAAACGTCATGTACACATATTTTGGCATCCAGGATGAATGATGAATGAAAAAAAAATGGGAATAAGTTTAAAAGAAAACATGAGGGAACAGGAAAGGAAGAATTGATGCTGGATTATGACTACTGTAGATAAATTTCCATCTCAAACTCACACACTCCAGAGGAGGCTTTAAACCGTTTGAATCCATTTCTCTCAACTCCGATACTTTGATCTTCAACTACAGCTAGTCACAGTGTAAAGGAACTGCTGAGGAAACACCACACACACACACACACACACACACACTGCTGATTTAATTTTAATGTATATTTGATCAGCTCATAAATAATGCTGTAACACGGCGATCTAAAAGTTAATACACAGCAGCATTACAAATGACCTGACAAACAGAAATGTATTTTTGTGTGTGTGCTCTCGTGGTTGTCCTGAGACGATCTGGAAAAGAGAATCTCAACAGCTCGACAAGTGAAAAGGTATAGACACAAAAAAAAAACAGAAAGGAAAGCAGGATGACAAATGACCTGACACACAGAAATGTATTACTCTGAGTGTGTGTGTCACCGTCTTCATGGTTCCCCTGAGAAGTGATTCACATTTTTTAAAACCTTCACACACGACTGCAGGCAAATCAAAAATCTTTCAAATCAAACTGCCAGAAAATGAATCCTGAGTAGAGAAGTACAGCGTTCCCCGGCTGTGACGGATCCACACCAGCTCCACGTTCCTGTCCCGGTTCTGTAACATTATTGTTGTGGTTGTGTAACATTCCTGTTCTAGTTCTGAAAAGTTCCAGTCCCAGTTCTGTAACATTCCTGTCGTGGTTCTGTAATGTTCCTGTAACCTTCTGGTCATGCTCTGGTTGCGTTCCTGTCTCACATCATGTTAGTGACAAAAACAAAACATATGAAGTGAAGAAGTACAGGGTTCTGTGGTGTTCATGGTAAAACGTGTGACAGCACTGTGTGGTGAGATGTTTCAGTGGTTTTTCAGCACTGAGTCACCGTGATGAATCTGAGTCACGCATCGGCCACGCTGCAGGATCA
Organism: Ameiurus melas; assembly: GCA_012411365.1. NCBI lineage: Eukaryota > Metazoa > Chordata > Actinopteri > Siluriformes > Ictaluridae > Ameiurus > Ameiurus melas. The sequence continues at coordinate 9,556,756 of CM022769.1, forward strand.
TCAGAAGGAATTCACCAGCGCTTCATCCTTCATGTCCCAAATAACAACTGATCTTAAACAATCATCTCCTCAAATCACCCAGTGGGGTGTTAAATCCTACCCTAATTACCCCCCTGCCCTGCTCACCCCACCCCTGTGCTCATTAATGACAACTCAACATCCTGCAGTGTGAGGAACTGCGGAGTGTCTTATATAATAATCACACACACACAATGTAGAGAAACAATAAACTGAACAGATGTTAGTAATATGATGGATAATAAGAAAGACAGAAATAGCATGTAAAGTTTATCCTTTAATCTTATGCTTCTTCTGCCAAATTTTCCACTTTCACTTTCCTTATATGGTCATAGAGTTTCCTGTTCTGGTTTCCTTGTTACCGTGGAAGTTAATTAGTCTCACCTATTACTGGTTCCTCATTAAGCAGTGTTTTTATAGTCACATGGTTTCTCTGCATGCTCCTGTAGTGGTGTGTACGTATGCGTGCGTGCGTGCGGGCGGAACCTTTTATCGTGTATAAATGAAACACTCAGCACCTGTACAGAACAACATGAGATACATGTTTCTCCAGACATAACGCTGAGATGTTCTCCTGTATCTGTTCCTCTTCTGCTCAGCTTTGACCCATGCTACCTGCTGAGATGAAGAACCGTGCCCTGATGCGAGCTCCGTGTTCTCTATGGCACACAAGCGGGTCTGAAATGCCACTGAATGTTTCACACAATGAGGAAGTGTGTGGACACTAGCTGCTGAGAAACAGGAAACAGAAAACAGTGCTCTGTTTTGTGGTTTCGTGGTTCTGTAATGTTCCTGTCGTGGTTCTGTAATGTTCTTGTCATGGTTCTGTAATGTTCCTGTCATGGTCCTAAAAAAGAAGAAACACTGATATTGAAGTAAACAGCTGCTTATAGAAAAGAAAAATCTGTTTTCGATGTTAAAATGAAGAGAGGGAAAAAAATCAATGCTGATGATGCCACAGAATGTTCCATCCAGGAAAATATGTGGAGAAAAAAACACGGATAAAAAGGTTTAGGATTGTTGAATAATAAAATCTGATCTTTTTAGTGTCTGTCTGTGAGATCCGGTGTGTGAGTCATCGCGTGTCCCTATCTGTAAAGCAGAAAATAACGATTTGTCACCACGCTAAATATAATAATCAGAAGCTTAAAACGGAGTGTGACGTAGACGAGGATCAGACCGACACTGCAGGATCATAACACAAAATAAACTCTTTAACTCACTAACGTGCCAACAGATTAGCGACAGACCTTTAATTCTGCTTCCTCTCAATCTAATGTGTGTGTGTGTGTGTGTGTGTGTGTGTGTATACACACATATACAGTGGTGTGAAAAAGTGTTTGCCCCCTTCCTCATGTTCTTTTTTTTTTTTTTTTCTGTTCCTTTGCATGTTTTTTTGCTTTTAATTTTTTAAAACAAAAAAAATTTAAAAAAAAATTGCATATTTTAGTAAACACAAAATGCAATTTGTAAATGAAGGTGTTTATTATTAAAAGTGAAAAAAAATCCAAACCATCATGGCCCTGTGTGAAAAAGTGATTGCCCCCCTTGTTAAAACCTACTATAACTGTGGTTGTCCACACCTGAGTTCAATTTCTCTAGCCACACCCAGGCCTGATTATTGCCACACCTGTTCACAATCAAGACATCACTTAAATAGGAGCTGCTTGACACAGTAAGGTGAACCAGAAGATCCTTAAAAGCTACACATCATGCCGAGACCCAAAGAAATTCAGGAACAATTGAGAAAGAAAGTAATTGAGATCTATCAGTCTGGAAAGGGTTATAAAGCCATTTCCAAAGCTTTGGGAATCCAGCGAACCACAGTGAGAGCCATTATCCACAAATGGCGAAGACATGGAACAGTGGTGAACCTTCCCAGGAGTGGCCAGCCGCCCAAAATTACCCCAAGAGCGCAGCGACGACTCATCCAAGAGGTCACAAAAGACCCCACAACAACGTCCAAAGAACTGCAGGCCTCACTTGCCTCAGTTAAGGTCAGCGTTCATGCCTCCACCATCAGGAAAAGACTGGGCAAAAATGGCCTGCATGGCAGAGTTCCAAGGAGAAAACCACTGCTGAGCAAAAAGAACATCAAAGCTCGTCTCAATTTCTCCACAACACATCTTGATGATCCCCAAGACTTTTGGGACAATATTCTGTGGACCGATGAGACAAAAGTGGAACTCTTTGGAAGGTGTGTGTCCAAGTATATCTGGCGTAGAAGGAACACTGCATTTCATAAAAAGAACATTATACCAACAGTAAAATATGGTGGTGGTAGTGTGATGGTCTGGGGCTGTTTTGCTGCTTCAGAACCTGGAAGACTTGCCGTGATAAAAGGAACTATGAATTCTGCTGTCTACCAAGAGATCCTGAAGGAGAATGTCCGACCATCTGTTCGTGTACTCAAGCTGAAACGAACTTGGGTTCTGCAGCAGGACAATGATCCTAAACACACCAGCAAGTCCACCACCGAATGGCTGAAGAAAAACAAAATGAAGACTTTGGAGTGGCCTAGCCAAAGTCCTGACCTGAATCCTATTGAGATGTTGTGGTATGACCTTAAAAAGGCCGTTCATGCTCGAAAACCCTCTAATGTAACTGAATTAGGACAATTCTGCAAAGATGAGTGGGCCAAAATTCCTCCAGGACGCTGTAAAAGCCTCACTGCACGTTATCGTAACGCTTGGTTGCAGTTGTTGCTGCTAAGGGTGGCCCAACCAGTTATTAGGTTTAGGGGGCAATCACTTTTTCACACAGGGCCATGATGGTTTGGATTTTTTTTCACCTTTAATAATAAACACCTTCATTTACAAATTGCATTTTGTGTTTACTTGTGTTGTCCTTGACTATTGTTTAAATTGGTTTGATGTTCCGAAACACTTAAGTGTGACAAACATGCAAAGGAACAGGAAATGAGGAAGGGGGCAAACACTTTTTCACACCACTGTACACATACACACAAGTGCACTGATTTCACTTTTGAACTGACTTTATATGATTCCCATAGTAACAAAATTAGCATTCAGTAGTATTCAAAGGACATGTCAGTGTTTATTAACTGTCTGAGAAATCCTCATATAATTACACTACAGATTTATAGCCATTTACGTCAGGCTTCCAAGTGATTTCCTGTTCGCTTTACTAGCACGTTTCAGTATCTACCTTCTTCCTGACTGCAAGAGTTTCCCTTGATTCACAGCAGGAGCTGGCTTGGGATTTCACCTCAGAGTTCCATCCATCCTCAATCGCTTATCCGTAATCAGGTAACCAGGTAATTGTAACCACCTCAACTGGCTCCTTTCAACGCAAAGGAGCAGTGGCTCTATTCTGAGTTCCTCTTGGATAGCCAAGCTTCTCACCCTATCTCTATGGGAGAGGCTAGCCACCCTCCTGAGAAAACCCATTTCAGCCGCTTGTACCTTCGGTCATTACCCAACCTTCATGACCATAGGTGAGTGTAGGAACGAAAATTGCCCAGTAGATCGAGAGTTTTTCCTTCCGGCTCAGCTCTCTTTTCGTCACAACGGTGCGGTGAAGCGATTGCAATACCGCTCCCACTGCTCCAATTCTCCGGCCAATCTCCCGCTCCAATGTCCCCTCACTCGTGAACAAGACCCCAAGGTACTTGAACTCCTTCACTTGGGTTATGTTCTCATTCCCTACCCAGAGTAGGCACTCCATCGGTTTCCTGCTGAGAGCCATGGCCTCAGATTTAGAGGTGCTAATCCTCATCCCAGCCGTTTCGCACTCGGCTGCAAACCAATCCAGTAAGTGCTGGAGGTCACCAAACCGCAACCCCTCCCCACCACGACTACGCCTCGATATCCTGTCCATGAATATCACAAACAGGATTGGTGACAAAGCGCAGCCCTGGCGGACACCAACCCCCACCTGGAACAAATCCGACTTTTTGCTGAGCATCTGGACACAACTCTCACTTTGGGCGTACATTGGATAGCCCTAAGAAGGGAACCCTTCACCCCATACTCCCTCAGCACATCCCACAGTAGACGCCCTTGGGGACCCGGTCATAAGCCTTCTCCAGATGCACAAAACACATGTAGACCGGATGGGCATACTCCCAGGCCCCCTCCGAGATCCTTGCTAGAGTAAAGAGCTGGTCCGTTGTTCCACGACCAGGACGGAATCAGCATTGTTCCTCCTAAATCCGAGGTTCGAATATATTGGCTGAACCGTCTGTACCAGCACCTTGTAGTAGACTTTACCAGGGAGGCTGAGATATCCCTATAATTGGCGCACACTCTCTGGTCCCCCTTTTTAAACAGGGGAACCACCACCCTGGTCTGTTACTCCTTTGGCACTCTCCCCGACTTCCACACAATGTTAAAGAGGCGTGTCATCCAAGACATCCCCTCCACACCCAGAGCTTTCAGCATTTCTGGACAGATCTCATCAATCTCGGGGCTGTGTAGTTGATTGACTACCTCAGTAACCTCCACCACGGAAATTGACGATGATCACCCATCAGCCTCCACCTCTGCCTCTACCATAGAGGTTGTGTTAGTCGGATTCAGGAGTTCCTCAAAGTGTTCCTTCCACCATGCAATTACGTCCCATCCTTACTGTACACAACTTGGATGGTTCCCCGTTTCCCCTTCCTGAGGTGGCGGATGGTTTTCCAGAAACACCTTGGTGCCAACCGAAAGTCTTCTCCATGTCCTCTCCGAACTTCTCCCACACCCACTGCTTTGCTTGTTTCACGGCAGAAGCTGCAGCCCTTCTGGCCTTTCGGTTCCTTGCAACTTCCTCCGGAGTCCCCCGGGATAACACATCCTGGAAGGCCTCCTTCTTCAGTCGGACGGCTTGACCACCGGTGTCCACCATGGTGTTTGAGGGTTACCTCAGACCTAGGCACCTAAGACCTTGAGACCACAGCTCTCCGCGGCAGCTTCAGCAATGGAGGCTTTGAACATTGCCTACTCGGGTTCAATGCCCCCAACCTCCACAGGGATGCCAGAAAAATTCCACCAGAGGTGTGAGTTCATGGACAGGGGCCTCCTCCAGACGTTCCCAGTTCACCTGCACTACCCATTTGGGCTTTCCAGGTTTGTCCAGAGTCTTCTCCCACCCCTTGATCCAACTCACCACCAGATGGTTATCAGTTGACAGCTCCGCCCCTCTCTTCACCCGAGTGTCCAGAACATGCGGCCTCAGATCAGATGATACGATTACAAAATCGATCATAGACTTTCGGCCTAGGGTGCTCTGATACCAAGTACACTTATGAGCATCCTTCCGTTCGAACATGATATTTGTTTTAAGACAGTCCATGACTAGCACAGAAGCCCAATAACAAATGCCCACTTGGGTTTAGATCAGGGAGGCCGTTCCTCCCAATCACGCCTCTCCAGTTATCTCCATCATTTCCCACGTTCCCACTGAAATCCCCCAGCTATGGAGCTATGAACTATGGAGTCCCCTACTGGTGCCCCATACAGGACTCTGTTCAGGGTCTCCAAGAAGGCTGAGTATTCTGAACTGGGGTTCGGTGCATATGCACATACAACAGTCAGAGATGTCCTTCCCACAATCCGTAGGCGTAAGGAGGAGACCCTCTCGTCCACCGGTATAAACTCCAATGTAACGGCGCTCAGCCAGGGACTTGTGAGCATCCCCACACCCGCCCGGCGCCTCGCACCCTGGTCAACTACAGAGTAGAATAGAGTCCATCCCCTATCCAGGAGTACGGTTTCAGACCCGAGACTGTGCATAGATGTAAGCCCCACCAGATCTAGCCGGTAGCTCTCCACCTCTCGCACAAGTTCAAGTTCCTTCCCCCAGAGCCAGACTCTGCCACCCGAGTCTGGTCCGTCGAGGCCCCTGACCTTCATTGCCACCCATGTAGCAACTCACCCAACCCCCACGGTTCACCCCATGAGTGGTGGGCCCATAGGATGGAGAGGGGGGTGTCATGTTGCTTTTTCGGGCTTTGCCCGGCTGGGCTCCGTGGCAAACCCAGCCACCAGGAATTCGCAGTCAGGCCCTCCCTCTGGGCCTGGCTCCAGACGGGGGCCCCGGGCTTCCTCCAGGCAGGGTAACTCCTCCTCTCTTTGTCTTTTCCATGAGTGGTTTTGGAACCATTCTTAGTCTAGCCCATACCCTGAGACCACTTTGCCTTGAGAGACCCTACCAGGAACACAAGGCTCCAGACAACACAGCCCTCAGGTTCATAGGGACACACAAACCTCTCCACCATGATAAGGTGACGGTTCCTGGAGAGTTGTTAATGTCATTGTAGGCAAGATAATTTGTTTGTTTGTTTGTTTGCTTTTAACAGAAAATAGGTTATGAGGACCATTTAGTACTAGCCCCTCCTTCAACGCTACAATATGATTCTACAGTCAGAGTTTCAAACACCTATATCAACATTTTCAGATTTCAATATATATTATATACACTGCTCAAAAAAATAAAGGCAACTCTTAAACAACACAATGTAACTACAAGTCAATCACACTCCAGTGAAATCAAACTGTCCACTTAGGAAGCAACACTGATTGACAATCAATTTCACATGCTGTTGTGCAAATGGAATAGACAACAGGTGGAAATTATAGGCAATTAGCAAGACACCCCTGACAACAAGGTTTGCTGTGTCTATCAGCGTAGTGTCCAGAGCATGGAGGCGCTACCAGGAGACAGGCCAGTACATCAGGAGACATGGAGGAGGCCGTAGGAGGGCAGCAACCCAGCAGTAGGACCGCTACCTCTGCCTTTGTGCAAGTAGGAGCAGGAGGAGCACTGCAAAGGCCCTGCAAAATGACCTCCAGCAGGCCACAAATGTGCATGTGTCTGCTCAAACGGTCAGAAACAGACTCCATGAGGGTGGTATGAGGGCCTGACGTCCACAGGTGGGGGTTGTGCTTACAGCCCAACACCATGCAGGACATTTGGCATTTGCCAGAGAACACTGAGCACATGTGACAGACGTTACAGAGTCTGGAGATGCCGTGGAGAACGGTCTGCTGCCTGCAACATCCTCCAGCATGACCGGTTTGGTGGTGGGTCAGTAATGGTGTGGGATGGCATTTCTTTGGGGGGCCGCACAACCCTCCATGTGCTCGCCAGAGGTAGCCTGACTGCCATTAGGAGACCCCTTGTGAGACCATATGCTGGTGCGGTTGGCCCTGGGTTCCTCCTAATGCAAGACAATGTTAGACCTCATGTGGCTGGAGTGTGTCAACAGTTCCTGCAAGAGGAAGGCATTGATGCTATGGACTGGCCCGCCCGTTCCCCAGACCTGAATCCAATTGAGCACATCTGGGACATCATGTCTCGCTCCATCCACCAATGCCACGTTGCACCACAGACTATCCAGGAGTTGACAGATGCTTTAGTCCAGGTCTTGGAGGAGATCCCTCAGGAGACCATCTGCCACCTCATCAGGAGCATGCCCAGGCGTTGTAGAGCAGTCATACATGCACTACTGAGCCTCATTTTGACTTGTTTTAAGGACATTACATCAAAGTTGGATCAGCCTGTAGTGTGGTTTTCCACTTTTATTTTGAGTGTGACTCCAAATCCAGACCTCCATGGGTTGATAAATTTGATTTCCATTGATAATTTTTGTGTGATTTTGTTGTCAGCACATTCAACTATTTAAAGAAATGAGTATTTAATGAGATTATTTAATTCATTCAGATCTAAGATGTGTTATTTTAGTGTTCCCATCTGGAGATTGGTTCAGCATTGTAAAATCTACACTTCAGTATTCACTACATGTCTTGGTCTGTGTTTTAGCCTGTTTACTAGAATGCTAGTCTGCGTTTTAGCCTGTTTACTATAATGCTAGTCTGTGTTTTAGCCTGTTTACTATAATGCTACTCTGCATTTTAGCCTGTTTACTATAACACTAGTCTGCATTTTAGCCAGTTTACTATAACGCTACTCTGTGTTTTAGCCTGTTTACTAAATGCTAGTCTTCATTTTAACCTGTTTACTATAACGCTAGTCTGCGTTTTAGCCTGTTTACTATAATGCTAGTCTGCATTTTAGCCTCTTTACTGTTACGCTAGTCTGCGTTTTCGCCTGTTTACTATAACGCTACTCTGCGTTTTAGCATGTTTACTATAATGCTAGTCTTCGTTTTAGGCTGTTTACTATAACGCTAATTCTAGCGCCTCCTTCAACACTACAATAAGATTCTACAGTCAAAGTTTCAAACACTATATCAGCATTTTCAGGTTTCAATATATATTATATACATGCCCAGTTTCATCTGGACATTGGTTCAGCATTGTAAAATCTACACTTCATTATTCACTACATGTCTTAGTCTGCGTTTTAGCCTGTTTTCTATAACGCTAGTCTGCGTTTTCGCCTGTTTACTATAATGCTAGTCTGCATTTTAGCCTGTTTACTATAACGCTAGTCTGCTTTTTAGCCTGTTTACTATAACGCTAGTCTGCGTTTTAGCCTGTTTACTATAACGCTAGTCTGCATTTTAGCCTGTTTACTATAACGCTAGTCTGCGTTTTAGCCTGTTTACTATAACACTAGTCTGCGTTTTAGCCTGTTTACTATAACGCTAGTCTGCGTTTTAGCCTGTTTACTATAACGCTAGTCTGTGTTTTCGCCTGTTGTCTATAACACTAGTCTGCTTTTTAGCATGTTTACTGTAATGCTAGTTCTAGCCCCTCCTTCAATGCTACAATATGATTCTACAATCAAAGTTTCAAACACTATATCAGCATTTTCAGCTTTCAATAAATATTATATACATGCCCAGTTTCATCTGGAGATTGGTTACTATAATGCTATTCTGTGTTTTAGCCTGTTTACTGTTATGCTAGTCTGCGGTTTAGCCTGTTTACTATAACGCTAGTCTGCGTTTTAGCCTGTTTACTATAATGCTATTGTGCGTTTATTCTGCTTACCTATAACCTATTTCCTATAACGCTAGTGTAATGTTATGTGGAATCTGCATGTGTACTGTTCATTGCGTGATTGTGAGTGGATTATCTTGGATGCTGTTGTTTAAAATTATTTCTCCTGACAGAGTTGAGATGTTGTGATGCAGCAGTAGTGGAGCTCGCTGTCATTTCTGTGTGCTAACTGTCCGCAGGTTTATAATTAAACATCGACAAACTGAAGACAGTGACAATTAATTAATTTAATTAATTAAATTAATAAAACTTTATAACTTTAACTGTCAGGAAATCTCTGCTCTTCTCTGTGTATTTGGTTATCAGCTACTGAGGATCATCATGACTCTTCTGTCAGGAAAATGCAGGAGTCTCTTCTCTTTCCACAAAACTTTTTTTCCCACCGCATTAATATCGCAGATAGACACATCATCAATAAACTCGCTGTAAAGTTTCAGCAGCCACTCTCATCAAACTCTGACCTTCAGCTCATCAGTATAACACAATACTGTTTATTTTTACTCTGTTTACAAATTTATCACCGGATGTTATTAATAAAATAGCATTATGATTGGTCAGAATCTGTGATTAATTTTCTATAACAGCAGTAACTTATTAGGTTTGATGTATTATCGTTTCTATAGTAACACCATGTATAATGGAGCATTAATAATTAAACTGTGTATAATTTAAGAACTCTTGGGTCTTAAATGAAATTGCACCTTGCCTGTGTCAAATAAAATCGTGTACTAAATTAATAAATGTTGGTGTAAATGTAAACTTCACTGCAAATAAACCATCACTTCACGGCTTTAAGTAGTGGTATTTAGTTTAGTTTAGATCCATCAACACACACACACACACAAACACACACACACACACACACACATTATATTAGTTGGTTAAATCTATAACACTTGGCATAAACTCATCACTGATGTTAGCTGACTAGCTAGTTTCTAAAAAAACACACGTTCATGAAGGCGTCCAATCACATCCTTCCAAATCCAGACTTCCCATTTCCAAGTGAGGTCAAGCACAGCACATTTCCCATAAGGTCAAGTGTCACTGCATCACTTCAGTCAGTGATTTCCGATGAGACGGACGTGAAGAAAACGCTCAAATCCCGAAACATTTTATCTGTAACTTTCCCACACTGCAGTAAAAAGTAGTTCTGGTTCCTTCACACTTTCCACCTGAAAGATTTGTGGTGTCCATATGCCATCAGAGACATGTTCTTCCCTCTGAAAAACTAGTTCATTCATTTCTGCATTTCTAACTCCTTTAACTGAACAAATTCATAGAGACGGAAAGATCAACATCGGCTCTCAGACGTCTTTACAGAAACGTCACATGAACTTCATGTGTGAATAATCATCAGTCATCAGAACACGTTTTTACAGTAATGGGATCGTTGTCAAGTTAAGGGTTCTTAGTGTTCTAAAATGGTTCTAGTGGGGATATGTGTGTATTTGTGTGTGTATTTCTATATTGTATTTATGTGTATGTTTGAGTCTGCTGCATGTATTTTTATGTTTGCTGTGAGTGTGTGTGTGAGCATGTGTGTGTGTGTGAGCGTATGTGTAGGTTATGTATTAGGTTTCAAATTTATAAGCTGTCTCTGCTTTACTTTAACTTTCTTTGACTCTTGATTTGTGTATTTATTTATTGACAAATGTTTTTTAATTGGGCTTAAAGGATTTCTGATGGTCTGTCCTCCATGTTTTCCTGTCTTTCTTTCATTTATTTATTTATTTAGTTATTTATAAAACAATGGAACTGGAATGTGAGATAATTGTAATGCTGTTAATTTTATTTTTAATTTATATTGGAATTAAATCATTTTACTTAATTGTGCTATTAGATGCTGAGATGCTCTGTTTGAATATTGAGAAATTATCTCAGTTGTTTATATTTACAGAGAAAAAAAACAGAGTAAAAAAAAATTGATCCTTTAACTCCAGTCTGCATTAATCACTTTACAGGATGCCAATATTTTTGCACACTGATTAATGTGATGGATGAGCGTTGTCCAGAACTGCAGTGCGGTGTATTGAAAGTTACAGAGCACAAGATAAATCTGGTTCACACACACATACACACATACACACACTCACATACACACTCACACACACACGCTCACACACACACGCTCACTCTCACACACACTCACACACACATACACACACACACACACACACACACACTCACTCACTCACACAGGGACAGCACTTCTCTCACTGCACATTAGGCTTTAAAACAGATTACACCACCTTTATAGTTACTGACGAGACACTAAATAATCAATTCTTCACTAATTACTACATTATTGTGGCTCCCGTGTGGCACACACACACACGCTCACTCACTCACTCACTCACACATACACTCACACACACACACACACACACACACACACGCTCACACACACACTCACTCACTCACTCACCTCACACACATACTAATTCAATAAAAAAAACTAATATAATTTTATAATATGTTATAGATATAATTAACAACTAAAAAAAACTTAAATAAATGATTCACAGGTTTTTAATCACGCCCACGGGGTTTACTGCATGTTTCTGTTTGTGATTCCTGCAAACAACACACAAAAATTAGACATACAGTAGGAGCTTGTGTGTGTGTGTGTCTCTGTGTGTGTGTGTGTGTTTATCAAGCAAGCACTATGATTCTAACAGCAACAGAGAACACATATCCTATACAAACATGAGGTTTGACATTTAATAAAGAACACTTCCTCATATTTTTATCCATTTATAGTTACATTTGATCAGTGAAATGAGTTAGTTCCTGTTTTTGCTCACATTATATCTTCAAGAAAGAGAATAATGAGAAGCTGTTGAGGGAACGATGTTCCACAACCTTAAATGATGTGTCATCCTTTAATATTAAAATATAAATATATATAAATATAAAACAGTTTTTAAATTGCTGTGGTGTAAGAGGAATAAAACACTGGGGGACATGTGGTAACAGCACACACACACACACACACACACACACACACACACACAGTGTTAATTACTTCATTATCAGTGCTTGTATGTTTATTAGCTCAGATTCCTCATTAGCATGTGGTGCGTGAGGCTCGGATTATAGCGGTATGCTATCACAAACCACTTAAATAAATTAAAACCTGTCTCACCAAGGCACAGACTTTAAGCTTTAGTGAAGACTAACAGTGTGAGTTTGTTTGTTTCTTTAATTGTCTGTTACTGGAGGTTATTAAAGTGGTATCTAACATGGAGTAAGTGTTTGCCGTAGGAGCTGATTTGCTTCTAAATCAGAATAATGTTTAACCGATGAGTCACTCGTCTGTTTGTGTAAAGCACGTTAAAGTCGTCACATTGCGTCTGAAACCTTCATCGATCCGGAGTTCAGGACTCAAGGGGATTCCAGCATCTGATTACTTTCTAGCTCAGTGATTAGCCGATCTTTACTACTTATAACCGTCTACATATAATAACAACAATAACACACTGACTCTGAGCTGAGATTTTTATTACAATTATTCATTTAACATTGAATTATCACTTGAACCTTAGAGTTCTTTCTTTTTTCTATAAGCATATCAGTCTGCTTGTTACGTTGTTAGGACCAAACGCTCCTTCAGATCCCAAACACAAACAGCAAAATTCGACCTTTAAAGATTATATGCTGTGATCTTGCTGTGAGGTATTCCTAAAAAATAAGAACATTAAAAACAACAGCACAATGTACAGGGTTACTATAACTCTGGACGTAAACAAAGATGAAAAATAAATATTGTAGCGGGATCAGCCCAGGGGGGCGAAGGCGTAGCACAAACACACGGGAGGCAGGTTGTAGTGCGAGAAGTGAGGGAAAACCCAGGATTTATTTGTCCTTCAATCCGTAGTGGTGTGTGTGTGTGTGTTTGGGTGCGTGTGGTGCGTGTGGGGGGTGAGGAAACCCGGCGGAGCGGGGGCTGGCGTACCGGCGTCCTCCCGGGCGTGTCGGGATTCCCGGAAGAGCTGGGAAGGAGCGGTTCCCTGTGCCGGTTTCTCGGCCTCACCACTGTCCTCGTCTGTCGTCGTTGTCCACGTCCGGGGCGGAGCCCTCTGTGAGCGGAGAGAGGGAGAGAGAGAGCGAGAGAGAGAGAGAGCGCGAACGGTTAGGTAAGCCCATGTTTGCGCGGATTCAGTGGCAAATACCTCGGACATTAGCTGCCTACGTGGCGAGTTGATCTCCTCTGTTCGTGGGTGGAAGGGTGTCCTTTTATCCCCTCCTTCTGAAGCTGGATTGGTGAACCTCCTGCTCCCGGTTCGCCAATCCGCTGCGGGCGTGGCGGGGGTTGGCTCCACCCTGCAGTAACGGCCCTTCCGGTTCGCGTTGGGACCGGGCGAGGCTGCCCGCCTCGTGCCGGGCGGCTGTCGGGAAGGAGCGAACCTCCTAGTTTGCGTTCGGGTGTTGGTCCGCCGCGACAGTACCCCCTCAGCTCCGAGCCTATTGCCGCTGGGAGGTGGGCCCAGAGCGTGTCCCGTCAGAGAGCCCATCCGCATTCCCGTGCAGGGCCCCGGCCCCCGGTGCTGGACCTGGAAGGAGAAATCCTGCAGGGCGAGAAACCACCGAGTGACCCGGGCCCTCGGGAGGCTGTTGGAGGTGGAGCGTGCACCCAGCTAGCCATGGTTTCTGGATCGGCCGACGCGGCTCTATCTCCGGTTCCGTGGGCATGGGCTCGTCAGCGGGGGTCATCCCGCTTGGTGACCTCCGCCGGGTCCTCCACGGCCCAGGGGCCCGTTGACGGTCAGGCCGGGGCCCTTGAGGTCCCGAGGGGTTGGGCAGAGGGCTGATGGTCCCCTGGCTAACCCGGGCGTGGTCGTAAGTACGCTCCAGTGCCGACATGAGCGCCTGGGGTGATTCTGGCGCTTGTGCCCCTCGACCTTGTGTTCTAGGCAGGGTAACGCCCTCAGGAACCGGTCCATCGCCACCTTCTCTACCACCTCCGTGGCTGTATACTGGTCCGGCCGGAGCCACCGCTTAGTTAGTCGGATCAGAGCGTTTAGTTGCCCGCGGGGGCGGCCCCGGCTGGTAGACCCAGTTGTGGAACTTACTGCCGCCTGGCATGTGGTGAGGCCACCACGCCAGGACCCCCTCTTTCACCGTTGGGTAATCTGCGGCGTCTTCTGGTTCGAGGCTGTAATAGGCGGTGCGTGCCTCCCCGTGAGTAACCCGCCAATGGCCCTGGGCCAGTCATCCCGATCCCACCCCTCCCCCGCCGGGCAATATTTTTCGAAGGTTTGAAATAAGCTACCGAGTTGTTCGTCGGGAGAGGGGTGGTAATAGGTGGCGCAGCTCGCATCTGGGGTCCGGGAGGGGGTGTGGTGCGGGGTCAGGGTCTGAAGGTCCACCAGCGTTTGGGTGGCCACCTGGAGGCTTTCGGCGAGTTGCTGAGTAACGGTCTGTTGCTGGATGCTGGCCTCCAGCAGGTGTTTTAAAGTTTGCTCCATGAGGTGTGTGGGTTTTTTTTTTTTTTTTTTTTTTTGGGGTGGGTCTGTGCTACTGCCCGCATCCTCCACCAGTGTAGCGGGATCAGCCCAGGGGGCGAGGCGTAGCACAAACACACGGGAGGCAGGTTGTATACGAAAAGTGAGGGAAAACCCAGGATTTATTTGTCCTTCAATCCGTAGTGGTGTGTGTGTGTGTGTTTTGGGGTGCGTGTGTGCGTGTGGGGATGAGGGAACCCGGCAGGCGGGGCTGGCGTTGGGGGGTCCTCCGGGCGTGTCGGGATTCCCGAGCTGGGAAGGAGCGGTTCCCTGTGCCGGTTTCTCGGCCTCACCACTGTCCTCGCGTGTCGTCGCCGTCCACGCTCGGGCGGAGCCCTCTGTAGCGGAGAGAGGGAGAGAAGAGCGAGGGAGAGAGAGCGCGAACGGTTAGGTAAGCCCGTGTTTGCCGGATTCAGTGGCAAATACCTCGGACATTAGCTGCCTCGTAGCCGAGTTGATCTCCTCCGTTCGTGGGCGGAAGGGTGTCCTTTTATACCCTCCTTCTGGAGCTGGATTGGTGAACCTCCTGCTCCCGATTCGCCAATCCGCTGCCGGCGCGGCGGGGGTTGGCTCCACCCTGCAGTGACGGCCCTTCCGGTTAGCGTTGGGACAGCGGCAGTCGGGGAAGGAGCGAACCTCCTAGTTTGCGCGTCGGGTGTTGGTCCGCCGCGACAATATGTACCAGCCAGGTTTTGGAGGGATAGTGAAGTTCGGCTAGTTGACACGTAATGATCTGTTACCTCCCGGCTAGCTACAGATGTTTCGTTGGGCTAATATGAACTACAAATTTTAGGGTGAGTGTTAAATTGTTTAGATGAGAGGTGCAGGTTTAGGGTCAGTCGTGAGGTACAAGCAGAAATCTTAACACACACCTTTATATTCAGTAAAACTGATGGTTTCAAAGTGTCAAATTACTTCAAGGGTGTGCAAACTTTTGCACATACAGTATAATCTGGCACCCGTCCGGAAAATCAGCAAGATTTATTATTTTGGGGGGAAAAAACAACAACAACAAAAAAAACCAGTTCCGTATTTTATCATAAGTTATCTTTTGTTTTTTAATAAAAACATTTTTCACACAAAACTCTCATGTCAGAATTATTGGCACCCTAATAATTGATGTTTCAAATTTTTTTATGAGGAGGAGACATTTTTTCTGAGTGAATTATTGTCACGTATCCGGAAACTCGGGACTCCATGTCCCATCAGCCACTGCACTACACCACCTGACCACATGCACCTGACTCACGTTTTTGTTAATGAGCACCGATGTGTATATATAGTCTTTGTCTGCACTCTTTCCGGGTCTTTCGTTGTTATAGACTCACGTCACTTCTGTCTCCGTGTTTTGTTTCTGACCACAGTATTATGCCCAGTTGTACTAGTGTCTTTGTTTCGTTGTTCGTGTGTTTAAAATAAATTTTTAAAAAATCTGCGATTGCTTCTGCCTCAACTCGCCAGACGTGACAGAATGAAAGACCGTGACTACGAAGCAGTAGATTTTTTATTTATTTATTTTTTCGGATACAGCAGTTTGCTCCCACCCTCCCTCCCCGATGGGTCTCATGGATTCCCCTCTGTTCGCCGACCTCAAGGATTCCCCGCTGTTCAGCTACCTCAGAGTCGCGCAGCCGGTGAGTCCTGTGAAGGAAGTCTCTCTGCCGCCCCGCTATGTGTGTGAGGACGCTCCAGCTCCGTGCGGACTCATGAATTCCCCTCTGTTCGCCGACCTCAAGGACTCCCCGCTGTTCAGCTACCTCAGAGTCGCGCAGCCGGTGAGTCCTGTGAAGGAAGTCTCTCTGCCGCCCCGCTATGTGTGTGAGGACGCTCCAGCTCCATGCGGACTCATGAATTCCCCTCTGTTCGCTGACCTCAGGGATTCCCCACTGTTCAGCTACCTTAAGGTGCCTCAGCCTTCCTGTTCAGTTGCGGTCGTCGCTCAGCCTCCTTGTTCAGCTGTGGCCGTCGCTCAGCTTCCCTGCTCGGCTGTGGAACGTCGCTCTGCCTTCCTGCTCGGCTGTGGACGTCGCTCTGCCTTCCTGCTCGGCTGTGGGACGTCGCTCTGCCTTCCTGCTTCGGCTGTGGACGTCGCTCGGCCTTCCTGCTCGGCGTGGCCGGCGTGCTCGGCCTTCCTGCTTTGGCTGGAGTTCCTTTTCGGCCTTCCTGCTCGGCGGCGTCGTCTCTCTGCCATCCTGCTTCGCTGGGGAACGTCACTATGCCTCCATGTTCCGCGAAGGCGTCGCTCCTTCCCTTCGCTCGCTCCGTGTCGCTCCCCCTTCCTGCTCCACGGAGGACGTTCCCCCCCCTCATGCTCCACGGAGAGCGTCGTTTCCTCCCTTGTGCCTCGCGGAGAACCTCGCTCCTCTCCCTGGCCTCGCAGAGCCTCCTCCCCGTGTGCTCGCGGAGACCCTCCGCTCCCCCGTGTGCCTCGCGGAGACCCTCGCTCCCCGTGCGCCTTGTAAGGTACTCCGCTCCCCCCTTGAACCTCGGGGTGAGGCATGCTCCGCTCTCCTGTCCCGTGGGGGACGTCGCCCCACTTTCATGCTTTGCCAAGGACTTCCCCCGCTTCCTTGTGCCATGGTGGAAGCTGCTCGGCCTCCTGGTTCTGCTGGGGACTTTTGGCCGGAGGGCTGGGACCCCCCAGAGGGGGGGCCTTTGATTTTGGCGCTCAGGAGTAGCGCCCCTTGGAGGGGGTTCTGTCACGTATCCGAAACTCGGGACTCCATGTCCCATCAGCCACTGCACTACACCACCTGACCACATGCACCTGACTCACGCGTTTTTGTTAATGAGCACCGATGTGTATATATAGTCTTTGTCTGCACTCTTTCCGGGTCTTTCGTTGTTATAGACTCACGTCACTTCTGTCTCCGTGTTTTGTTTCTGACCACAGTATTATGCCCAGTTGTCCTAGTGTCTTTGTTTCGTTGTTCGTGTGTTTAAAATAAATGTTTAAAAATCTGCGATTGCTTCTGCCTCAACTCGCCAGACGTGACAATTATTGCCTGTAATCATTCTTACATTTGATTATTTTTACTTGTTTCTATGAAGAGTCGCAATTAAATGCTTGCAAATATTACATAAAAATATATGTCAGTAAATAAACATATTACATCAGACCAAATATTACATCAGATTTTTATTATTAATTATTATTGCTATTGTTGTTGTTATTGTTGTTGTTAGAATCCTGACGTGAGCTTACAGCCAGGCCGATGATCATCACCGGGTCCGAGTGGGAAGAAAAAAAGAGATGATTCATTTTTCATCCTGAAGCAGAACAATGAGAAACTCTCTCTGAGCCTCTGAGGTGTGTGAGGCAATAAACAACACAGACATTATTAACGTGTGAGACTCTTGCCGCTCTGGGCACACGCAGTAAGCACGCGCACAGACACACACACGTGTTTGTGCACAAGGTGCACAATAATGCAGTTTATCATGACAAATTGTGAGTGCTGAGTGTGTTTATTAGATTTTCTGATGATGGATATAGATCAGAACACATCTGAACAGATCAGATCAGATCAGATCAGGAGGAGATTTATACCAGGACGGAGAAATAATTGTTTAAATGATTAAAATCATTAGATAAATTAGATAAGGGTGTTCTAGTGATTAGGACAGAACATTAACTACTAAAAGAAATTATTTCTGTTATTAAATTGAATTGAGAGGATGGTGGGCTTCAGTCAGGATTCAGTCGGAAATTAATGAATTAATTAAAAATTAAAATGTTACATTTTCCTGTGGCAAAATTGCATTTCTTCTTAAAAAAAGGTTCCTTGACTGTTCTTTGGGTGTCTGTGGATTCATTTGTTTAAATGGTTCCTTTGTAGTAGAACTTTGTATTAGCTCCTCAGAAGGAACTGAAGAACATTTAAGGAGGCATAAGAGAACTTTCTTTCTAGGAGTTTATTACTGTACTAAATTGTTTAAACAGTGTACCATCTACACTCTGGTTCTTCAAGGGTTCTTTGGCTAATTAAAGGTTCTTAACTTCCTAAAACTATTCCACCTGGCACTCTATCTCACGAGGAGACACTGATAAGTTGTAGGGTTCTCATTATATAGAACGTTCAAGAGTTCCACCAGAGTAACAACTGTAGAACGCTAGATTTACCCACACCCTTCTAACTTTTCATGCTTTATGATCTTATGATCTTGATGTAGTATCTCCAGCTGACGTTAAACGAAGCGCAGATGGAAATTAGGATGAACTTCTTGTGTGGGTTCTCCAGGGTTCCATGAGTGTAAAAGAAAACCAGGAAGAGGAAAATGAAGACAGATCCCAATCTGTAGCCACTTTTTTCTCATCAGTGTTTTTTTTCTATGTCCCATCTGCATATGAGTTCAGACGTGTGTTAACGCTGCAGTTTGTTTCCATTAAAGCCCAAATGAAAAGCTGTTCCACACCAGATGTTTATTCCTGTTTCAGACCTCAGACATCAACCAAATCCACCTCAAACCCTGCATTCACAGTCACAGATGAGGAGTCTTTCGTCTCATTGTAGGTTGTCTCTTGTGGGCATGGCCTGTCCAGTGTTTTTTATTTTGTTTACTTCCAATGAGAACCAATAGTAGTTATACCCTGCGATGCAACTTGCAGAGTTTTTTGTGCTTTTCTTAAATGGAAGACTACTCAAGCTGACGGAATCACGATTGCACTTAATAGTTCTGTACGCTCTTTCAAAGTAATGCTTGTTGGTAAATGTAAATGAGACCTTTCAGCAATACTCATGTTTGACGCATGAATCGAAGAGCACTTTGGCCGAATGTGACACCATCACGACGCGTCTCGGCCCGAATCTGCGATGATGTTAAAAATTTTGGAGTTTCCTTGAATTTTGCTTTAATTTCTGCCATCGCAAAATTTCTAACTCCTGGAGGGACTCACTAGCTAAACACAAATGAAATATAGTTGTAAATCGGTTGTGTGATGTACGTGCTACACGCTCGGCTTCGTTCTTAGATCACATTAACTAACTGCTAACTACATACTCTCACCAGATTCAGCAACAATTTCTGCTACTTCTCTCCATAAAACTTTATTTGTCTTCTTAACATCCCTGTATACATTTTATATAACAGGATAAGATGAAAACATCATCACTTTATTTATTACTAAAGTGACAAATCATTATAAAGAGTAAAACTGCATTACTTTAAGGGCTTCTTGGTAATGTATGAAGATGAAAATGAATGCATTTGTTTGTTTGTGTGTGTGTGTGTCTGTGTGTGTATGTTAACCAGGTCTATCTGTAGGCTTGCTTTTTACTGATGTTTCCTGAAGGAAACACACATGACAGTCTCGACTCTGAGCAGCAATTACAATCATTTTTCTTTTTTTTCTTGTGTTTTTCCCTCTGAGGTGAGGCAGAAGTGTGTGTGTGTGTGTGGGTGTGTGTGTGTGCACGCATGTGTGTGTGTGTGTGTGTGTGTGCGTGTGAGAGAGAGAGAGAGAGAGAGAGAGAGAGAGAAGATTGCATATGATCGTTTATTACAAAAATCCTATGTGTGGGAGATTTTTCTCACTCGTCTGTGGCTGATGCAATAAATCACAACTCCTTCTGATGTAATACTGCTGATGGAGATCTTCCCTGTGTGTGTGTGTGTGTGTGTGTGTGTGTGTGTGTGTGTGTTGAGGCCCTTGTTATACTTTTCTGCCCAGTTTAACTTCATTTGCCAACAAATATTTCCAAACAATAGAGGAATTAGGGATAACTGCGCGATGCTGTGTATCTGAGCAGAACCGGTCTACTGTACACTGTTTATATGTGAATATCATAATATTCATAAATATGTAACATGCACAGACCTTATTCCAAGAGCAAAAAAAATTAAAAAAAAATAATAACAATAACAACAACAACAACAACAATACTAATACTACTACTACTAATAAACCATAATTATGCTAAATGATGTTGTCACGTATCTGGGAAACCCGGACTCCATTTCCCATCAGCCACTGCACTACACCACATGACCACATGCGCAACTTCATGCACCTGATTCACGTTTCTGTTAATGAGCACTCGTGTATTTATAGTCCTTGTCTGCACTTTCTCCTTGTCTTTCGTTGTCTTAGACTCACATTGTTTATGTCAGTGTCTTTGTCTTATGCCACAGAGTTTTTGCCACGTTGTCTTTGTTTCGTTGTTTGTTTGTGCACTATTAAATGGTAAATCTGCGATTGCTTCTGCCTCATCCTCCCGAAACCTGACAGAACGAAAGACCGTGAACTAGAAGCAGCAGATTTTATTTAGTTATTACAATTTTTTTTTCTCTCCGATGGAAGCCTGGTACAACGACTACGCGGAGTGGTATCTCCGGATCACGGAGCAGGGAAGAAGGTCGTGGGCACGGATGGTTCAGGCTAAGCGCAATCTCGGATTACCCTCGCGGTACATCACAAGCACCATACCACACCCGGAGTTCGTGGTAGAATACGCCAAGCTACACGGGTTGGAGTGGATGCTCGAAGATGAGCCCGAACCCCGCCCTCCCTCCCCTCTTCTGGATTTCACTCAGCCTTCCCGTTCAGCTGGGTTCGTCACGCAGCCGTCCAGTTCGGCTGAGGTCATCACGCAGCCATCCTGTTCGGCTGAGGTCGTCGCACAGCCTTCCTGTTCAGCTGAGGTTGTCGCACAGCCTTCCTGTTCAGCTGAGGTCGTCGCGCACAGCCTTCCTGTTCAGCTGTGCGCCGCTCAGCATCCTTTTGTTTTCCCTGCTTTCGGCTGTGGACGTCGCTCTGTTCCTGCTTGCTCGGCTGTGGACGTCGCTCTGCCTTCCTGCTCGGCTGTGGATGTCGCTTGCGCTTCCTGCTCGGCTGTGGACGTCGCTGCCGCCTTCCTGCTCGGCTGAGGTCGTCGCTCGGCCTTCCTGCTCGTGGCCCGGTCGTCTCTCTGCCATCCTGCTTCGCTGAGGGGTCAACTCTGCCTCCATGCTCCGCCCGAGCGACGCGTCGCTCCCCTTACCGCGCCGCTCAGTGTGTCGCTCCCCCTTCCTGCTCCACGGAGGACGCCCGTTCCCCCCTCATGCTCCTTCGAGGCGTCGTTCCTCCCTTAGGCCTCGCAGAAACACCCGCTCCTCTCCCTGGCCGCAGAGCCCAAGCCTCCCCGCGGTGCCTCGCGGAGAACCTCGCTCCCCCCGTGTGCCTCGCGGAGAACCTCGCTCCCCCCGTGTGCCTCGCGGAGACCCTCGCTCCCCCCGTGTGCCTCGCGGAGCCACTGCACTACACCACATGACCACATGCGACTTCATGCACCTGATTCACGTTTCTGTTAATGAGCACTCATGTGTATTTATAGTCCTTGTCTGCACTTTCTCCTTGTCTTTCGTTGTCTTAGACTCACGTTGTTTATGTCAGTGTCTTTGTCTTATGCCACAGAGTTTTTGCCACGTTGTCTTTGTTTCGTTGTTTGTTTGTGCACTATTAAATGGTAAATCTGCGATTGCTTCTGCCTCATCCTCCCGAAACCTGACAGATGTATGGTAAATTATAAAATGTACAACTAAATCAATATTTAGTTGATACAAACCATACATTTATATCCTGAAACAGAGTACTGTTTATTTTTTTTTGTGAAATTAAATGAACTGTGCTGGATTTTTAATCAAATTTAAAATCCGTACTTTATTACAATACACTGAAATTTATGATATATTTCAGAACAAACAACACAAGACACCAGCACAGTGCTGAATGGGACTGTATATAAAGTATATAAACACACCAGTGCTAATAAGCTAAACCTGAAACAGGTGAATAAGACATGGTGCAGTGGCTGATGGGAAACATGGTTTCTAGTCCTTTTCAGATATTACATGACACTATAATTAATTTGGTGGTTTGTTTAAGTTTTTAAAAAAATGTTTTTTTATACATTTCTAGTTCATTTATATATGATCACAATTCACATTAATCAATAATAAATCAATAATAAATAAATTCAGGATGTCACAATCTTGGGCACAGGTTCTTTTTTTCTTTAGATTTTTTTTTTAAATAAAATGATGAATTAAATAATGATAATGAGTCTTTATTGATCACATATACACATGCACAGTGAAATCCTTTTCTTCGCATACTCCAGCATGTCAGGAAGTTGGGGTCAAAGCACAGAGTCAGCCATGATACAGCACCCCTAGAGCAGAGAGGGTTAAGGGCCTTCCTCAAGGGCCCAATAGTGGTAGCTTGGCAGTGCTAAGGCTTGAACCCCTGACCTCAGTAACCCAGAGACTTAACCACCAATTTAACTTTACTATTAACTTACTGAAATTTAACTATTTAACTTTCTGAAAATGTTTATTCTGTTCGTGTTCTGATTTTGGATGGGGTTTAGTCTCAGTAAATATCTCCAGTGAGCCGCTCTGCTGCTGTCTATCATCCTGAAATGTGTAACTGGTATTTTACTTCGTATTTAACTGGAAATTTGAAAGGAAATGAACTGAAAGGTTCTAGAATAAAAGATTAACATCAGCATTGTTGGTTTGTTCAGACTGTTAGTGAAGCAGCTTAATGTTTTATATAGTGCTGAATGTTATAGACTCACTTACGAGGGATGTGAAATTAGCTTTCAAGTCGGGGAGTTTCGCAACGCCATTATCTGTATCCATACCTGTATTGAATAAATGAAGTGGGCATGGCCTAAATTTGAATGTTTCTTAATTCATATAATTAAATTAGACCAGTCCATCACTAGAAACACTGTAGAATTGTGAGTGTAGCAGAGGAGGCGTGGTCAAGCTTCGTCTGTGGATGAAGAACCTACAGGTAACAAGGGATTATTTTCACCTGTGTGTTGTGATGAGCGGCTAACGTACACGCCTGTGTTTTTCTCAGGAGGCACGCAGAGCTAGCGAGAGAGACAGATCTGGCAGAATAAATGGTCTGCACTTACATAGCGATTTTATCCAAAAGAGCTTTAGACTACACACACACACACACTAATGGGAGCAGAGCTGCCGTGCAAGTTGCTAACTTGCCATCCCAAACAACTTGGGATTCAGTGTCTTGCACAAGGATACTTCGGTATGTGGAGTCATGTGGGCCAGGAGTCGAACCGCCAACCCTACGATTAGTGGACAACCCGCTCTACCACCTGAGCCACAGCCACCCCAGAATTGAGCATTCAGAGAATTGTTCAGCTCCTGCACCGGTTAAAGTTTGTGTTTTTTTTCTTGTACAAGTATAAATAAACCTTAACTAGTGAATAGGGTGCATCTCAATCAGATCCCTAGTTCAGTAGTCAGGGCGCTGATTAGGGAGGTGGCCATTTGAAGTTCTGTCTCAATCACTAAATCCCTTCAGTGCACTGGAACGTTCGCTCCCTAAAAAAAATCCCACAATACACTGCAAAAACCAGAGCGCATTGTTGCTCACGATGTTCCCTTACTGGAAATGATGTTTCCCAAAGCCTCTCAGCTCCAAACAATCGGTGGATGAACTTTCAGACGACTTCGTTAGCTTGTTACCGTTGTTGTAGTTCTCAAATGATTATTTACATTAGTGATTTTTAACTTTCTATACAGACTTTCTGTATGAGGTCTGCTTGAGTATAACGACTTTTAAGTGTTGAATGATTTAAAAGAAAACTACTCGCTAGTTTATGTTCCAGCCTATAACAATATACATATATATATATATATATATATATATATATATATATATATATTTATATATATATATATATATATATATATATATATATATTATATATATATATATATATATATATATATATATATATATTATATATATATATATATATATATATACATATATATATATATATATATATATATGTATATATGCTGAACGATATATTTAATTATATAATATATAAAGTGTAAATATTTGTACGTTTTCTGAGTCGTGTCATTAGAAATTGAGTCACCAGTGTCCCAATGTGAAGTGACTCATGGTCCAGGGTCCATGACCAGTGCCCCGCATCCTGTACGCCATATTTCTGGGGTTATTTAAAAAAAAATGCTTCTTAAAGAGCAGTATAACTGTAAATGTTTTTACAGCTGTGCTTTTTATGGTAATATTTAACTTTTGTTTTTCTTTTGCCTTATATATGGATTGTTTAGTGGAATATTTTCTGATTTGTCAAATTTTTGGTTTAAATTTTTTTTTTTTGGAAAGCACTTTGAGATTTTGGATATCACATAAAAAATTGTATATAAATAAATAAATAAAGACAATTATGATGAAGATGATGGTGATGTTGATGATGATGATGGTGATGATGATGAGGAAGAAGAAGAAGAAGCAGAAGAAGAAGATGATGATGATGTTGAAGAAGAGGAAGATGATGATGATGTGATGATGCTGATGATGATGTTGAAGAAAAGGATGATGATGGTGATGTTGAAGAAGAAGAAGAAGATGATGATGATGATGATGATGATGAATAGGAGGAAGAGGAGGAAGAATAATAAGAATCAGATGATGATGGTGATGATGAAGATGATGATGTTGGTTATGATGATGATGATGAAGAAAAGGAAGATCATGATAACAATGGTGATGATGTTGGTGATGATCTTGAAGAAGAAGAAGATGATGATGATGATGTTGGTGGTGATTATGTTGAAGAAGAGGAAGAAAATGGTGATGATGATGTTAGTGATGATGATGTTGAAGAATAAGAAGATGATGATGATGATGTTGAAGAAAAGGAAGAAGATGATGATGATGATGATAGTGATGATGATGGTGGTGATGTTGATTATTATTATTATTATTATTATTATTATTATTATTATTATTATTATTATTAGTTTATTATTATTTTAGCTTGTGTTTATTCTGTGAGAATTTAAATCGCAGTAAATCCAGTGTGACAAATAAATTACAAATTAAAAAGTCTCTCTCTCTCTCTCTCACACACACACACACCCACAGAGAGAGAAAGAGAGAGAGAGAGAGAGATCCGTGTGCGCGCACGTACGCACAAGGATTGACGGGTGCGCGCACGTGTCCTAGCTGTTTTTTCCTTACTTGAGCTCCGGGAGCGCGCGCATCCGTCCCGTGCACCCC
Source organism: Ameiurus melas (assembly GCA_012411365.1). Lineage (NCBI taxonomy): Eukaryota > Metazoa > Chordata > Actinopteri > Siluriformes > Ictaluridae > Ameiurus > Ameiurus melas. Next base: position 9,582,243 of record CM022769.1, read on the forward strand.
CCTCCTTCCGCTTTCACTACAATTAAGTCTGCATTCACACACAGACACACACTGAGCCTCCACACTGGAGTGTTCCGGGAGCGTCGCGGCTGCGTTTCCTCGCATCATTTCCGCCATTTTCGGTGTCGGATCGCGGCGATGTTTCATGCAGAAGAGCGGCAGTGAGGTGAACACAGACTGAGGGAGGAAGAGGAGGCAGAGGAAGGGCAGGAAACGCGTCTGTGTGCAGTGTGTAGATAGTCATGGTGATGGTGATGTGGTGCTGAAGAAGAAGATGATGAAGAGGATGATGATGATGATGGTTTCTCCGCGTCTGCGTGCCATGGCTCTCCCTGAGCTCTTCCTCAGGCTGTTCCTGTGCACTCAGCTCATCTCCAGGTAAGCGGTGAGAATAATGTTTTTGTTTTTATTTGAAATAAGGCATGTATTCGAGCTGAATTACAGCCGTGGTGTAAAACGTTTAGTCGGGTTGATGACACGCGGAGGATGTGACGTTAAACACATTCCATAACACACCACAGCACTGAAGAGCAGGATCATGAGAATCCCTGCTGGGGTTGTTACCTCGTGCACTTTTACAGCTTCACCTCGGCAATATGGCGCCGGTGGCAGCATGTAATGTTTATGATGTGGCGATGAGGTGATGATGCTTTGATGCTCCCTAATGTGGTATGGTGATGCCATTATAACACGTGGTCATGATGCTGCTATGATGAAGTGTTGATGATGTTGTTACGATGTGATGATGATGTAGTTGTGGAGTGATGCTGTGGTGATGCTGTTTTGATGGAGAGATGATGTGACGGTGATGTGGTGATGGAGTGATTCTGTGATTGTGATGATGGAGTGATGCTGTGATGGTGATGTGGTGATGCTGTGATGGTGATGTGATGGAGTGATGGTGATGTGGTGATGGAGTGATGCTGTGATGGTGATGTGGTGATGGAGTGATGCTGTGATGGTGATGTGGTGATGGAGTGATGCTGTGATGGTGATGTGATGCTGTGATGGTGATGTGATGATGCTGTGGTAATGGAGTGATGCTGTGATGGTGATGTGGTGATGGAGTGATGCTGTGATTGGGATGTGATGGGTAGTGTGATGATGTTGTGATTGTGATGTGATGATGGAGTGATGCTGTGATTGTGATGGAGTGATGCTGTGATTGTGATGTGGTGATGGAGTGATGCTGTGATTGTGATGGAGTGATGCTGTGATTGTGATGGAGTGATGCTGTGATTGTGATGTGGTGATGGAGTGATGCTGTGATTGTGATGGAGTGATGCTGAGATGGTCATGTAGTGATGGAGTGATGCTGTGATTGTGATGTGATGATGGAGTGATGCTGTGGTGATGGAGTGATGCTGTGATTGTGATTCAGTTCAATTCAGTTTTATTTGTATAGCGCTTTTTACAACAGACATTGTCTCAAAGCAGCTTTACAGAAATATCAACACAGTATACAGATATTAAAGGTGTGAATTTATCCCAACTGAGCAAGCCACTGAGTGGCGACGGTGGCAAGGAAAAACTCCCTAAGATGTTTTAAGAGGAAGAAACCTTGAGAGGAACCAGAATCAGAAGGGAACCCATCCTCATCTGGGTAACAACAGATAGTGTGAAATAGTTCAGTATTGACTTATATGAAGTCTGAATGGCCTTAGGAGCAGCCGTAATCCCAGCAGTCTGGAATTGGAGAAGATTTGAGCTCCATCCACAGGCAAAAAGGATCTGGATCTCTAGTATCTCCATAAATTCGTGTGTGGCTCGGCAAAAGGAGAGAGGGAGAAAAAAGATTATTAGGACTATGAATTAGTATAATGGAAAGTCTAGTCAGGGTAGGCTTGAGTAAACAAATACGTTTTAAGCCTAGACTGAAACACTGAGACTGTGTCTGAGTCCCGAACACTAATAGGAAGACTGTTCTATAACTGTGGGACTCTACAAGCGAAAGCTCTTCCCCCTGCTGTAGCCTTCAGTATTCAAGGTACCGTCAAATAGCCTGCATCTTTTGATCTAAGTAGGCGTGGCGGATCATAGAAAACCAGAAGGTGATGTGGTGATGGAGTGATGCTGTGATGGTGATGTGGTGATGGAGTGAGGCTGTGGTGATGGGAGTGATGCTGTGATGGTGATGTGGTGATGGAGTGATGCTGTGATGGTGATGTGGTGATGCTGTGGTGATGGAGATGTGGTGATGGAGTGATGCTGTGATGGTGATGTGATGATGGAGTGATGCTGTGATGGTGATGGGGTGATTGGGTGATGCTGTGATTGTGATGGAGTGATGCTGTGTTGATGTTGTGATGCTGTGATGCTGTGATGGTGATGGAGTGATGCTGTGATAGTGATGTGGTGATGGAGTGATGCTGTGGTGACAGAGTGATTCTGTGATGGTGATGTGATGCTGTGATGGTGATGTGGTGATGGAGTGATGCTGTGGTGATGGAGTGATGCTGTGATGTTTATGTGGTGATGGAGTGATGCTGTGATGGTGATGTGATGTAGTAATGTGATGCTGTGATGATGCTGTGTTCCAGTTCAGAGTGTGATGTGATGATGTGTTATGAAGATCTGATGTGGTCCAGTTCAGCTCGGCTGCAGGCATACATGCATTAGTAAACTCTGATGCTCTGCTTTTACAAATAGAGAAATTAAAGCCTCTGTATTGCATAAGTAAACAGTAAACAGGCCTCTGTGTATGTGTGTGTGTGTGTGTGTGTGTGAGAGAGAGAGAGTCCTACTTTTATTTGCTAATATTTTTAACTGAATTACAGATGGACTAGCAGCAGAAACAGGGCCTCAGACAGCATCTCTCTGTCTCTGTCTCTTCATACATTTTCATTAAATGCTCATCTTACATCCTTTTGTCTGCTGCTCCAAGTAGAACAAGTGGAAGGATATTTGCTGTTTATTCTTCCCCATGCAGTATTTAGTACTGCAGTCTGATAACTAAATAGCTTTATATGCATATTGTATGCATATTTAATTTAGTACCCTTTCATATGAATATATACATAATTTATATATATATATATATATTTAAAAAAAATTGTTGTTGTTTTTTTTGTTGCGGCCAAAAATGCTTGTTTTTTTACTGTGGCTCTTTCCAAAATTTGCGATGCAATTTGCGGGGCTTTTTTGTGCTTTTCTGCGGAAAATTGCTTGAATCAGCGAAATCGTAATTGCACAAAATTGTCTTGTGCGCTCTTTCACAGTGGTGTTTGCTGGTAAATGAGAGCTTTTAGCTGTACTCGTGTTCAATGCACTTGAATGGAAGAGGTTTTCGGCTGAATGCGCATTGTGATGATGTCACATGACGTGTCTCAGCCCGAATCTGTGGAAAATGTGCTTTAATTTTTTACAAATTGTACGCTACTGCGAAAATTGTGGAGTTTGCTTAATTTTGCGTTAATTTATTCAATCGCAAAATCCTGGAGGGATAGAATTATAAATGACAGGAAGTAAACAAACATCACAGATTGGTATGTTTTACTTACTCTGTTCAGTCTGGGGGATTTCTTTTTTTTTTTTAAATAATTAAAAAAAAAACATTAAATAAAAATGGAAGGAGTCTGAGAGAACAGTAGGACGTATTAGCAGTATTCACACACAGCCTGTAAGGTTGCATTATTTTATCTGAGAAAATATAACCATGAGACCTGAAGAAAAATGATCTACAAGTTCTCACCCGGTTCTGTTCAAACGTTCATGCTGCTCTTTTCTGGTTAACTGAATGATAGGATTAAGAAGGATTTGACCAGGATAAGGACCGCGAGAAGACGTTTTAATCTAGCATCCTAAAGGGTTCTTCAGTTGGTTTTTCTGTGCTGAAATTTCAAAGTCCTTTCAGCACTTTTAATGTTGGAATTTGAAATCATTTTAAGAATATATTTTTAAATAATTATAAAATTAAAAATGTAAATTATTTAAAATGTATAAAATAACCCTAACCGTAAGTTTATTCTTTTTTTAACATGCTAATACTACTACTACTTCTACTCTTACTAATAATAATAATAATAATAATAATAATAATATACAACATATTTTTTAGTTACACATACGGTTTCAGATTACTGAGGATAGTACCATTTGAAGATCATAAAGATGCTTTGGAGCTCTGTTCATATGAACAGTTATGTTATGATGGCTTTATCACTACAATTACCACAAACAGTTCTACACTCAAGTCTCCATTAGTGAACAGTGGAGAAGTTCAACAAAACAGACTTCATGTAAAAACTGTAATGAATTTCCTGATTACACAACTGCACTATTTAAGCATGTAGTATTAGCACATTTGTAGAAGGGGTGTATTTATATATAATCGCACTATCCGGTGTCACCCAGATGAGGATGGGTTCCTTTTGGGTCTGGTTCCTCTCAAGGTTTCTTCCTCATATCGTCTCAGGGAGTTTTCCTCACCAGCGTCGCCTCTAGCTGCTCATTAGGGATAAATTCATACATTTAAAATCTACATCATGAATTTATATATTTTTGTAAAGCTGCTCTGGGACAATGTCCACTGTTAAAAGTGCTTTAGAAATAAAACTTGTTTTAAGTCTTATTTCCTTTATATCTTGGGAAAACAACATTCAGTTCTGAGATCTCTGGCTAACCATGTTGTTATTTTGAGAAGTCAAAGCTTTATGAAGTCGATATCTAAAGAAGAAAGTCCGACATCTCAGAATAACGTTTGTGATGTGATGATGATGGTGAAGATGATGATGTTATGTGAATTCATGATATTTTAGTTTCCAGCTACATTTACTCATAATGAGGTTATGAGGAAGAAACCTTGAGAGGAGCCAGACTCAAAAGGTAACCCATCCTCATCTGGGTGACACCGGATAGTGTGATCATAAATAAATACACCCCTTCTATAAATGTGCTAATACTACATGCTCAAATAGTGCAGTTGTGTAACCAGGAAATTCATTAGAGTTTTTACATGAAGTCTGTTTTCTCCACTGTTCACTGATGGAGACTTGAGTGTAAAACTGTTTGTGGTCATTGTAGTGATAAAGCCATCATAACATAACTGTTCATATGAACAGAGGTCCAAAGCATCTTTATGATCTTCAAGTGGTACTATCCTCAGTAATCTGAAACTGTATGTGTAACTATAATATGTTGTATATTATTATTATTTGGTCACAGTGCTGTTGACTTCTGGAATCGGAAAGTCTTGATGAATTTTTTATTAATGAACAGCAGCACTGACCGTATGGCAGATTTATATTAATGCGCTGGTTCTAATACGGTTTTGTTCTGACGATTCTCGGTTCTCATAGTTCAGCAAAGCTGACGCTTTAATAGCCACATGTAACAGAAAAATCAGAATAAATTCATTGAGATTCAGCCTGTTGGGTCTGTAGGTGGATCTTATGGGCATACAGAGAGTACAGCAGACACTCGCCCTTCCACATGGCAGCCTCGAGGATGAACAGAAGAAACGGGCGTATATTTTTTCTTCCTTCCTCAGGGAAAGTGTGGCATCCACAGATTTAAATGTTTTAATTATTCACATTGGGCCTCATCAATTATCAGACTGGATATGAATGAATTTATTCGTAAATTGTTTAGAGGGAAATTTGAACAAGAAATGGGGTGTTCATGAAAATCGTGTTTATGCGAAATAATGATGGGGTTCTACAATTCTGCATAGATTTTCAATTAGGAGAAGGACTAATGTGAACTTCGATTGATTAAGCCAATCACAAATCATATAATTGATGATGAGTTCCTGCAACTTTATATATATATATATATATATATATATATATATATATATATATATACACACACACACACACACACACTACCGGTCAAAAGTTTAGACATACGCATTCTTTATTTACATTTTTTCCCACATTTTAGAATAATAATAAAGTCATCAAAACTCTGGAGTAACTCAAATGGATCTATGGTAATTATGTTGTGATAAAAAATCCTAAATAGATCAAAATAATTTTGTATTTTAGCATCTTTGCCGAGAATTTCCAGAAATGTATTCTAGGCGTTTTCTCACCCGATTTCTTGAGGAATTTCCCTGAGATGTTTTTTTAAACAGTATTAAAGGAGTTAATTAATGATATATTAATGAAAGGAAGTGATTCCAAAACACATCAATAAATGTAGACAAATAAGACTAGTCCTTCAATTAGGACAAAAATAATGGCACCCTATTATAGGAGGAAGAGTTATTGTGAGTCTGTGGCAGCGAGTATAGTTGAAGAGGTTAACCTTTTCTCCAGTGTCCACGTTGTTCTCCTTTACTGCAAATGTCAAACATCCAAGAAATTTGTAGCTAATAAGTAACGAATCTTTATCACCTCTGGTTTAGCATTGCTCAGTCCAACAAAGGCATGTGCTATGTACCTGAATCACTTAAATTAGCAGTTATTAAACCCTTGATTAATTTTTTTTACGTTGACCCGTCTTAATTGTCCAACTATAGACCTATATCAAATCTCCCCTTCACACAAAGGATCTTAGATCGTTATCAGTTCGTAGATGTAAATGGTGATTTCTCTATGCGTACTGAGGTTACTTTTGGAGTTCCACAGGGTTCTGTTTTAGGCCCACTGCTTTTTACTTTATATATGCTACCCCTAGGACAAATTATTCATAAACATGGAATTAGCTTCCACTGTTAATCTGATGATACACAGTTGTATGTTTCAGCGAAGCCAGAGGACAGACAGAAGCTTAGTAAAGTTGAGGATTGTGTAAAGGACATTAGACGTTGGATGTTAACTAACTTCCTTTTACTTAATTCTGATAAAACAGAAATACTATTATTAGGATCACGTTTAGCTAGAAATAATCTTTCTGACCACATGGTTACTCTGGATGGACTTTCTGTTTCAACATGTACAGCAGTTAAAGACCTTGGAGTGATTATTGACTCCAGTCTTTCATTTGATGCTCAAGTAGATAATATTACTAGGATAGCCTTCTTTCATCTCAGAAATATTTCTCTAAGATAAGAAATATATTGTCACTACATGATGCAGAAATACTAGTTCATGCATTCGTCACCTCTAGATTAGATTACTGTAATGCCTTACTGTCTGGATGTTCCAGTAGGAATATAAATAAACTCCAGTTAGTCCAGAATGCAGCTGCTAGAGTCCTAACTAGATCTAGAAGATATGACCACATCACACCAATATTATCAATACTGCATTGGCTCCCAGTAAAATATTGCATTAACTATAAAATACTTTTATTAACATATAAAGCACTAAATGGTCTCGCACCACAATATCTAAGCAACCTTCTGGTTTTCTATGATCCGCCACGCCTACTTAGATCAAAAGATGCAGGCTATTTGACGGTACCTTGAATAGTGAAGGCTACAGCAGGGGGAAGAGCTTTCGCTTGTAGAGTCCCACAGTTATGGAACAGTCTTCCTATTAGTGTTCGGGACTCAGACACAGTCTCAATGTTTAAGTCTAGGCTTAAAACGTATTTGTTTACTCAAGCCTACCCTGACTAGACTTTCCATTATACTAATTCATAGTCCTAATAATCTTTTTTCTCCCTCTCTCCTTTTGCCGAGCCACACACGAATTTATGGAGATACTAGAGATCCAGATCCTTTCTGCCTGTGGATGGAGCTCAAATTTTCTCCAATTCCAGACTGCTGGGATTACGGCTGCTTCTAAGGCCATACAGACTTCATGTACATCCATAATGAACTTTTTCACAATATCTGCTGTTACCCAGATGAGGATGGGTTCCCTTCTGATTCTGGTTCCTCTCAAGGTTTCTTCCTCTTAAAACATCTTAGGGAGTTTTTCCTTGTCACTGTCACCACTCAGTGGCTTGCTCAGTTGGTATAAATTCACACCTTTAATATCTGTATACCATGTTGATATTTCTGTAAAGCTGCTTAAAAAAAAGTGCTATACAAATAAAATTGAATTGAATAATAGAGAATAAAAAAAAGCTTCCTCAAGGGGGTTCTAGATGGAACCTTTCTGTTAGGAAACCTTTAAAAGGTTCCCAAGAGAGACAAACTCTGTACGCTGTAGCTTTACAGTTTCCCTTCACTGGAACAAAGAATCCCAAACCTGTTCCCCTGTGCAATAAGCGAGCACCATGAAGACATGGTGTGTGGAACTAAGAGGGCCAAACTTGTCCAACATGATGATGCCCCTGTGCACAAAGTGAGTGTGTGGTTGGAAGAAGGTAGAAGAACTTGAGTGTCCTGCACAGAACCCTGACCTCAACCCCACTGAACACCTTTGGGATGAACAGGAACTGGAGCTTCTTGACATCAACATCAGCACCTGACCTCAACCTCACTAATGCTCTTGTAGCTGAATGAACACGAATCCCCACAGCCACGCCCCAAAATCTAGTGGAAAGCCTTCACAGAAGAGTGGAGTGCATTATAGCAGCGAAGGAGGAATAAATCTGGAATGAGATGGTCAGGGGTGCACATACTTTTGGAAATATAGTGTACTTTGATTGTTTTTTAAAGCATTTTCTGAAGAATTTCTAATACATAATTTTCTTTCCAAGAAATGTTCCTTTAAGGTCCTTTAAGGCCTCAGCACCACATTTTTTAAAAGTTGGTTTAAACTTTAATGGTAAGTTTGTCTTAACTGGGGCATGGCAGCAAGCCTGAAACCTGCAGGTAGGAGAACTTTGGAGTCTGTAGGGAACCAGCAGGTCAGCGTGACATTTCTGCTCAGATCAAAACCTCCTGTGAGTTAGCGAGCGCGCGACATGCGGCGCAACACCCCAGCGTTTTATTTCATCTACAGCATCGAGGCAGGGATTAAAGCTCTGCTGCTCAAAAGACTACAGATGACTTTGATATCACGCTGTGGGGCGGCTTAAAGAGCAGAGCCTCCGGAGTGCATCTTTATTCCTGTATACCTTTATACCATCACGGAGGTTATCAAGACTCAACTTCCAGGTCAGAGTGAAAGAGTGACTGTGAGACGAGCTCGTGGATTATATTCCATTATACTGTATTACAGTCTCCTCTTAGCAGGTCTGAAAAATATCGAGCGAAAATATCATGAATTAGTGAATTTATGAAATATTTCCCATGAAAAGATGATGAACACAAATATAGACATTCAGTAAACATGCGTTGAATAATAAACATTGTGTGTGTTGTGCCATTACAGTAAAATAATCAACAATGTGATGAAGCGGAGTTACTGTTACCACTCGGAAGTTTCCTACAACTGCACGTGATTTATTTCTCTTATACCACAGCAATTTACCAACAATTACAATCATTTATTTATTAAAGGACACGTCGTATTTTTTTTTAATCAATTTATAATTAGTTACTTTCTGTTGTCACTTACGTTAGCAGCTATGTTGGGTCATATAATTTTTTTTATTATTCCTTGAATCTTTCCTAGCCAAAGCATCAGCACTTGATGTGACCTTGTGTGTAGTTCAGTATGACATTAGTTCATCGTCTCTGATTGAGCTAATCTCGTTTAGCGGAGCTTAACAGGCTGTGTTTAGAGGTCATGTGATCAGGGAATTGCAGGCTCTCCGAGGTCATGGTGCTCGACGGCCTCGTCTCTTCTGGCGTGACGTGTTTCCTGTTTCAATTTGCGTAAACACGCGCGCACACACACACACACACACACACATAGTGATCAGACTGCAGTCAGGCAAAAACGGATTTACCTAACACCAGCAGGCATGTGAAGAAAACATCACCCAAACTCAATCACTGCTTAATCATGAAACGTTGAAAGTTTCTGGATGATCTGATGCAGAAATAAACGTTGGCTAATTGTAACACACTTAGCATGTGAGTTAGGCTAATGGAAATATATATATTTATTTTTTAAAAACTTCAGAAAGACATGTGGCTGGGGCCAGGGCACACAATAAAATAAAATCACGGTGTGATTAAGAATTTAAATCTATATGAGGGAAATAAAAGGCAGCCGCTATAGCACAGCGAGATGACTGGATAGTTTTTTTTAGCTAACAGCAGGCCGTGTGTAATGTTTAAAATGAACATGGCTAATCATTAGCATTCTGGATATGATAATGGAAATATGACTAAACAGTCAGCAAATGGTCGCTCATTATGTAATGACGGCTGTTTATCAGGGAACATGGTGCAGTGGAATTAGCATCTCAGCTGTGAGACCATGACCATGCCACACCAGGAGTTTTCTGTTTAAACTGACACACACAGGCTTTTATTCATTTTTATACTGAAAACACAGTTCGATTTTTTTCTTTTTTTGTGACCCATGTGCCCATGTTGTTGTTGTTGATGATGATAAGGAGTCTTTATTGATCACATATACATTAGAGCATAGTGAAATTCTTTTTCTCGTATATCCCAGCATGTCAGGAAGCTGTGGGAGCGCAGCGTCAGGCATGATACAGCGTCCCTGGAGCAAAGAGGGTTAAGGGCCTTACTCAAGGGCTTGAACCCCCGACTTTCCGATCAGTAACCCAGAGCCTTAACTGCTAAGCACAGAGGGTTTTTTTGTGTTCACAGACCATATAGGTTTTTTTTTTTTGTTTGCTTGTTTTTATTTTTAACTGACCACATATATATATGTTTGAACTTCCCATGTGCATTTTTGTTTCTGTCACTTTTTAAAATGATCACATAAATGTTTTGTTGTTTTGTTTTAACTTATTTACAAATTATTTAAAGGATATTTTTGGGGCGCACGGTGGCTCAGTGGTTAGCACGTTCGCCTCACACCTTCGGGGTTCGATTCCCGCCAGGGCCGTGTGCGGAGTTTGCATGTTCTCCCTGTGCTGCAGGGGTTTCCTCCGGGTTCCTCCCCCAAGACATGCATGGTAGGTTGATTGGCGTGTCTAAATTGTCCATAGAGTATGATTGGGTGTGTGAGTGTGTATGTGATTGTACCCTGCGATGGACTGGCACCCTGTCCAGGGTGTACCCCGCCTTGTGCCCGATGCTTCCTGGGATAGGCTCCAGGTTCCCCGTGACCATGAAGAAGGAATAAGCGGTAGAAGATGGATGGATGGATATTTTTGCTGTGTCAGGACGAGTACACATTTATTAACAAGATACTGCGATATTTTATTAAAGCGACGAAATGCTTAAATATAAATGTTCCACAAAAGGTTCTTTTAAGAAATGCCGACCTCTAGCATCAACGAAAACTGGTTAAAGGAAAATCTGTCAAAATGCCACTACTTTACAGAAAGTACTTGTTTATAAGGGGTGATTTGTCAGAGAGTGGAACCCGTTATGGGTTCTTTTGGGTTTATGAGATTAAACATAGAGATAAAACGTGTTTTAAAGTTGTATTGTTGTGCGAAATGCTGTGCAGAGCCACCTGCTGTGGAGTCAAAAGGACAAATAACACGCCCACTTCACAAAATAATGCACAAAGTGACGCTAGGAATGAAACCTGAGCAAAATAAAGCAGAAATGTTGCAAGTGTGTGGGAGGTGAAGCGTCCTGGCATGTCAGAGAGACAGAACCAGGGAATAATATCGCAAAGAAACGTACAATAAACACCTCCATCAATGACAAAAACAAAACCAGAGCAGGAAAGCTTAGGTTAAACATGCTAAACATGCTAATATAACTAGTGGTGATTAAATGCTAAAGCCAGGTTTAAGCGTGAGCTCGGGTGTGAAACGATGCATGATTAGATTAGTGAATTTGAATAGTTAATAACTTGGGTTGAGTTATCAAAGAGGAGACGTGGAACAGCATCTTTAAGCTCGATCAGACTAAAAACAGAACAATCATTAAGGTTTATAAGTTCCTTAGGAGATGTGCTATAGGGCGTGTGCTGTACTGTTTATGCAGCAGTGGTGGCTTGTCCATACAGGGCAGGAGGGGCTGAGTTCCACCATTTCTCTCAACAAATATTACTGTTCATAAAGTCCTCATTTACAACTTCATTTTAAAATTCCATTGGAATACTCCTTCCTTTTTTTGAGCCACCAACTGTTTCAATCAAATATGGTGTTACTTGGTAGATGGACAGACTGTTCAGTTGATTTGCTTAAATAGTTATTATTACAACCAGTAGTCAAAAATGTGTACTGCAACAAACAATAGAAGGTATCCACCCATATGGGCAGATTTTTTTTTCTCACTTTGTGAAGATTTATGGACAGTTAATGACAGGGTTTGCCAGATTTTGCTAGTTTGAAATAATCAACCAACATCTTGTTTTTTTTTGCAAATAATCTGAATTAAACATAAAGCAATTCTGCAAAGTATTAGTGCAGGCAATGTGGGTGTGATCCACAAGACTATTGTAAGATATATTGCAAAGGTTAGGAGAGGGAAAGGGGGGTTATGGCATGCATGATGTCTGTACATCATAAATGTGTGTAAAATACTTGAGAATATAGAGATCTGTGAATATAGGTCCCTGGTGATATGTAGCCCTCGGAACATATGGACTTGGAAACGTAGGGCCGGTGGTCTCTGGGGACCCTGAGCTCAGAAAGCTGTGAAAACACATTACACTGGGAATTTAGGAACTTAGGAACACAACCTCCTAGAAACATATGTTTCTGGAAATATAGTTCCCTGGGATTACAGGGCACATGGAGAACAAGATCCTGGGCACATCACAATACAAGTCAAATCATTTTCTTTTTATAGAACACTTTTAACAGTGGACATTTTCACAGAAATCAGAAAACGGATTCAGAATTATCCCTAATGAACAACTGCCTGAGACGACATGAATAAGAAACCATGAGAGGAACCAGACTCAAAAGGTAACCCATCATGATCTTTTTTTTTCTTTTTTATAACTTTAAATCTATACTATGAAGTTCTAAACTGATTAATGAATGGATCTTGGGTATAGATTTCAGTAAATAGAATCTTTAGGGAATCCATTTTGTACTGACCACAGCCATCTTTAGTCTATCCTGAAGACCCTGAGAACACAGGATCTTGGGAACATGGAGGACCCAAGCAATGTTGGCCCCTCGAGACCCCTTGACCCTGGGGACATGGAGATCTATGAACATAGGAACCCTGGAGCATGGGGAACACAATAACCTGGGAATATAGAACCCTAGGAACAAAGCACTCTGGGAAAATGTAGCCTTGGAAACACACAGATCTGACAACACAACACCATATAAACATAATATATGGAAATATAGGTTCATGAGAACACAAGACCCTTGGAGAACAAGATCCTGGGAACATTTGGCCCTAGTGATGTATGGCCCTGGGAACAAGGAACCTACAATCATAGGGCCCCGGGAACATGGGTATATGCAAACCATAAGCAAAGAAAGCTTTGAAAACATAGGACTCTTGGAAACAACACCCTATAAAGATAGGAATATACCTGTGAGTACACTGTAGGAACCTGGAAACATTAGACTCTAAAAACATGTGATCCTGGATATGTGTGTCCATGTGTCCGTGTGTTTAAGGGTCTTGGAACATAGGACCCTGGAAATATTGGGACCTGGAAACACAAGAACTAATAAATATAGGATATTGGAAATATAGAAACCTGTAAACACAAGAACTTGTAAATTTAGGACCCTGAAAATATAAGAACTTATAAATATAGAACCCTGGAAACACAAGAACTTATAAATATAGGAACCTGGAAATAATATGAATTTATAAATATAGGAACCTGGAAATATAAGAACTTATAAATATAGGACCCTGGAAATATAGGAACTTATAAATATAGGACCCTAGAAATATAAGAACTTATAAATATAGGAACCTGGAAATAATATGAATTTATAAATATAGGACCCTAGAAATATAAGAACTTATAAATATAGGACCCTGGAAATATAAGAACTTATAAATATAGGACCCTAGAAATATAAGAACTTATAAATATAGGAACCTGGAAATAATATGAATTTATAAATATAGGACCCTGGAAATATAAGAACTTATAAATATAGGACCCTGGAAATATAAGAACTTATAAATAGGAAATATCGGACCATGGGAATGAAGGTGTTAAACACTAGATTTCTCAGGATGCAGTGCATCAGTTGAAATTTACTACAAGATTTTTCAAACATTATTAAAAAACATTAAAAAACTTATTAAAAAACATGCTAACCCAGAGTATAGTAGTCTTGTGTTAGCAGTGTATTAGCATAAGCAGTGTTGCACTGTTAGCATAACCATTATGCTGAACCAGCAGTAATATTGTGGTACATTGACACCAGGTGTACTTCACCCTAGCATGCTAGAATATGTATTGTGAATAAAAGCTTAGCTTTAGCATGCTCTGATGTGTGAAACATGAAGTTACTCATCTCAGCGCTCAGTCAGAATTAGCTGTATTCTCATCATGGTGGGCTGCTTTAATGGGATTTGAAATGTTGTGTTAAAGAGGCGACACTCGAGCCTGCCGCTGCTACAGATCAGTTACACAGAACATGTTGATGTATTCAGCTGAAAAGTGCTCACTAAAGCTTTGAACTTTCTTATTAACCACCAGGACCTTGTGCATCAGGAGAGTGATGGAGGAGGGAATTTCAAACTTTAAAATGTAAACATGTGCAAAGACGGGATGAGGAGACGCAGGAATATTAAAACTGAAATGAAAGCAGTAATTATTGCCTTCTTTATCACGCGGTTGCATCGGAGCAGTCGTGATTGTGGATCATGATTAATTCTGACAGTAGTAAAACAGCATGTCCCCAAGGGTTTTATTCCTCTCATTCTACAGGAGATTACCAATGATTACAATTTTATTTACTAAAGAACCATACATCATACCTTTTTCCATTTGTAGTAACATTTAATGTTAAAGGAACAAGTTCCTGTTTATCACTAACATTATAGCAGCTACAAACAGTCCTTCCCTCACCATCCCTCTCTTTATTCCCTCTCTATTCTCTCTTTTTTCCCTCTCTCTATTCTCTCTCTATTCTCTCTCTTTATTCCCTCTCTATTCTCTCTCTATTCTCTTTCTTTATTTACTCTCTCTATTCTCTCTCTATTCTCTTTCTTTATTCCTCTCTCTATTCTCTCTCTATTCTCTCTCTTTATTCCCTCTCTATTCTCTCTCTATTCTCTCTCTTTTTTCCCTCTCTATTCTCTCTCTATTCTCTTTCTTTATTTACTCTCTCTATTCTCTCTCTATTCTCTTTCTTTATTCCCTCTCTCTATTCTCTCTCTATTCTCTCTCTTTATTCCCTCTCTATTCTCTCTCTATTCTCTCTCTTTATTCCCTCTCTATTCTCTCTCTATTCTCTTTCTTTATTTACTCTCTCTATTCTCTCTCTATTCTTTCTTTATTCTCTCTCTTTATTCTCTCTCTTGAAGATTAAATGAAAGAAAAATATTACCATGAATCAGTAAAGAAGTGTAAACTCCTCTGTGCTGAAGATGTGGGAAAACTTAAAGTTACAGCTTTACCTCTGACTGTTACACAGCGCTGACACTGGAGACTCCTTCCATAAACATCTCCTTACTTTAAGAATACTTCACCACATATACGTTTATTTAATCTGTTAATTATCAGTGGAGCGTCCGCTGTGCACCTCCCTGTGAAAGAGCCGTTACTATAGAAACAATCACATATTAGAACGAGCGCATTAATATAAACCTGCACTACTGTCAGAGCTGCTGTTATAGAAAACTAATCAACACCTTCTGACCAATCACAATCCAGACCTCAGCAGCGCTCTGGTGTGAATATAGAACAAACACTCGTACGGCATTAATGCTTTATTGTAGTACTAATTGTTATTTGTTATATTCACTCTTGTGGATCTGAAGCATGTCTAAACTTTCCTGTAACTAACACCGTAACCATGGCGCGTGTTTCCTACTTTAAGATGATTCATTAGGCGTGAGAACTTTTTATTTTTTTATTTTTTCCCCTCTGCTAAAAGAACAGACCTGGAGTCTGGCCATGAAGATGTAATGGACTTAAGAGAACTTTTGAGCACTCAGAGTCTCTCAGAGCAGACTCTCAGGCAGGTCACGGGATGATGATGATGTTATTTTCCCAGAATACGGCGCAGGAAAAAGCTTTGTGTTGTCCTCTGTGTTGTTCTCTCTCGACTCTCCGGGATCGAAAAGACGATTTATCCTTGAGAAAGCAGTGGAGTGGGCTTTTTGTCCGGCCGCTTCCATGGTTACGGCTCTGCGATGCCAAGGTCTGCTCGGTCCCTGAGAATTCATGAGCTCTGGATGAAAAAATGAGATGTGAAATAGCTTTCTGTGCTGATTTAGTGTGTGTGAGTTCAACATTTAGGCGAAGTGACTTTGATCGATGGTCAGTTTATATAACATACTAAAATACTAACATAAATAGACAACGGTCCAGTAACATCTGCATCTGATATCATGATCAAATGACATCACAATACACTCTTCTGAGTGTCTCCATTATGTTAAAATGTGCCTTATTTAATCATTTTATTCTTGTTTTTTTATGATTTATTTAGTTAAGGTTGGCTAAAGGTACAGCAACAATCATATAGCATCATACATCATATCATATTGCAATATCTTCCACGATGTTATAATTCATTTTGCTGAGATTTTCCGAACAAAATAAGCTCCAGAAATCATTATATTTATAGTGTATATTTACCAAAATGCTAAATATTCAATGAGGAAAAATAAAACTGCAAGTGAAAGCTAACTTAGCGAGCTACATGGACTCCTGATTCCGTCCTGTTGTGTTTAGTTACCGGAGAGGCGGAGTCTCAGAGACAGAGTTGTCAGTCCAGCATGCTCATTAGATTATTAGAATACTAGGCCACACCCATTAGTCTTAGATCAGTGTGATCAGTGAGTTCAGCTGGTGTTTGAGTGTTTTATCACTTAGATGCCAACATTAACATTTTCTGGAATTCATCACTAACCGTGGACAGCTCCTCGTTCTTCAGAGTGTCGTGTTCTTGAGCGACTTTAGAAATGTCCGATTCGGTTTTTTCTTCCCACCACACCTCACTCTCTGTTTTTTCTCCTTCTCTTTTTCGCCTCCAGTTCCCTCCAGACAGAAAACGATGACGACGAAGTGACGAACAAAACCTGGGTGTTGACCCCGAAGGTCTACGAGAGTGACGTCACACACATCCTCAACAGTTTACTAGACGGCTATGACAACAAGCTGCGGCCGGATATAGGAGGTGAGCGTTTATTCATCGTTCTCCGCGTCTTCAGGACGCGCCGTGTTTCAGTCGGACCCAAATTAAATCTTTTAACGTTACTATCTCGCTTTTCCCTTTTTGGGGACTTAAGAATGTATAGATGTTTAGGAGCGTCTGTAGATTTCACAATTATATCATAGAAAATGTCAAAACTGTACTGTGTGAAGGGTTTGCACTGTACCAGAGATGATTATTTTTTACTTTTATATAATAAATGCAGTGTGTTTTGCGTGTTCAACACTAAACAAAACCTCCAGGTTCTGAACACAGGTGTATATTAGTCGTGTAACATGCCACTATCTTGAATGGGTGGGGCCTAAACCACAATCCAGGCATGGACTGTTCCTCAACCTCAGCTACATCACTACATCATACATGACTGATCTCAACTAGAGATGTGCGTGGGATTGTTTCTGAAACCTCGCTCACACAGTTATTATTTTTGTGTTTAACAAAAATTTACCTGTAAGTAAAAACCCCACACACACCTGATGCACACTTCTAGTCTCAACCACATGCCCTGTGAACCTTTCTATAGAAAAGAAAAGCCCGAACAGCGCGCCTCCTCTTCATTTCTGTGTATGTCTGTTTCGTATTCATATTCGGTTCCACCCCTGATGAATACAAATAAATATACTTCGGCTCTGTCTATCTGTCTGTGAGATATTAGCACAGACTCGACAGCGAACCCTGCACGCTGTTATAATATACACAATCCTGACACGTCGGTCTATAATTCCGTTCTATAAATTTCACAGCTTGCAGGAATGCTCTATTTTTAGTCCCCTTGCTGTATGCAAGCAAACGATTGAACTGTAACTCCCACAGTGTCACGACGACACGCTTAGGACGTGTTAGCATAGCAACAGTCCAGATATTCACCACGTCTGGCAGCCGGCATCATGATGTCATGATCCTATCCTGGGAGAACCGGCATGAAGCTGAAGTACTCGCGTTTAAATGGTGGTGTTAGAAACGTTCCACATTTCCGTATGCTCTGTTAGAGCAGCGGTTTGCAGGTCAAACTCACAGTGAGTGCGGGAGGATTTTTAGTATGGGAGAGCCTCAGGGTTCTATGTTTGACTCTTCTGTTCTTTATTTTTAATTCTCCTGCTGCCTGAAGCACTTGAAGTAGAAGAGTGTGGACTGCGGTATAATCCGGCTCAAGTCAATTGTGTGCCTCATGCAATATTTATGCAACTGCGGTCTAGTCTGCGTGTGTGTGTGTGTGTGTGTGTGTGTGTATGGTGTGTGCAGCGAGAACCACAATCCTTTAGGGAATGCTCTGCCTCCAGAAAGTTTTGTCTGACACACTTTATCATGTACAGTGTGAATGTAAATGTTTTCATCACTGAGAGCTCTAGAGGAAGTGTAGTGTGTGTGTGTGTGTGTGTGGGTGTGTGTGTGTTCATTAGAACCCATTGTTAGAGAATGTTCAAAGAACATTCTAGCAAGTGAAAGAGTAACACACTGGATATAATTTTATACTCGTCCTGATTCGTATTTTTGTTCCAGCATGTAAAGACAGATATTGCCACTGATTATTTTTCTATAACAGCATGTCCCAAAGTGTTTTATTCCTCTTACTCCCTAGAAGTTTGCTTATGACAAAATTTTTGTTATTTATTTATTAAGGAATGGTCATTCTTTACACCGGTTTATAGTTATGTGTAATGCTCCTGACTTACATTAAATGTTCCAGCTATAAACATTCGTTCCCTCAATCCTCAGTCCTGAAGGAGGAAAGAAGGAAAAATGTAAATTTACAGCTTTACCTCTGCCTGTTACAAAGCACTAACACTGGAGACTCCTTCTATACGCGTGACATAAATAGACGTCTCCTTAATTTAAGAAAACTTCACCTCCACAAATCATTTGATCTGTTTATGGCGAGCGTCGTGCCTATGAATAAGCTGTTGCTATAGAAACAATAACGTGTGTGTATATACAGCGGCAAGAAAAAGTATATGAACCTTTTGGAATTTCATGGTTTTCTGAATAAATTTGTCATAAAATGTTATCTGATCATCTACACAAAAACAACGTATAGATCACTTACAACATGGGAAAAAGACAATAGCGGACACCATGAGCATTGCTGAATACATTGATATTGTATGAAGCAGAGGCATGTCCTTCTTTCCACTATATGTCCTATATACTGTATCCTGCATGGTTCCACTTGGCTGCTTTTGTGGATTTGTGATGTGATGTTGAAGCGAGTGGACTGCGGGGGAATGACGAAGATGTGCACTCGCTGTGACACCAATCTGCCCCGACCAGCCGCCATATCAATGCTGACATCCTCCATAATGTCACCGCTCTCCTTTATAACAAGGGATTTATTCAATACAGAGATATGTTCATGGTGTACCAGCTGAACTGTCATGTCACATTTTAAGAGAGCACTGAAATGTAATTGATGTAACATCAAGTAGGAGAAATGAAACTATCGATAGAGAAATATAAATCAGTATCTCATCAGCTGTTTATGACTGAAAGTAATAATGGAGCTTATATTGAAAATACCCACAATTCCCACGAGACAAATTTACTGTGGCAAAAACAACAAAAGCAAAGAAAGCTGTGATTATCGATATTTTACTTTTGTTTAGTACCCCTGGGTGACTAGGAACAGGAAATCGTGACTTCCTGTTTCACAGGGGTGTAAATATGAGGTAACACACAGACCAAATTCCCTTAGTCATTCATAGCAATGGGTAAGACCAAGGAATGTAGCTGTGACGTGTGGCAAAAGGTTGTTGAGCTTCACAAAATGGGAAGTGGTTATAAGAATATAGCACAAGCATTGAAAATGCCCATTTCCACCATCAGGGCAACAATTAAGAAGTTCCAGTCAATTGGAAATGTTATAAATCGACCTGGAATTGGACGTGTCTATATTCTCTCAATACATTGTGAAGAGGATGGGTCAAGTGGTCAGAAACTCTCCAAGGATCACAGCTGGAGAATTGTAGAAGTTAGTTGTGTATTGGGGTCAGGAAGTCTCCAAAACTACAATGCAAAGTCACCTACATCACCACAAGTTGTTTGGAAGAGTTTCAAGAAAAAGACTCTACTCTAATCCAAAAACAAACTCGAGCGTCTTCAGTTAGCCAGACACTATTGGAACTTCAAATGGGATCGGGATCTATGGTCAGATGAAACCAATATAGAGCTTTTTGGCAAATAAACACCAGAGGTGGTTTTGGTGCACATAGAGAGGTGGCCATATGGAAAAGTACCTCATGCCCAGTGTTAAATATGGTTGTGGCTCTTTAATGTTTTGGGGCTGTTTTTCTGCCAGAGGACCTGGACATTTTGTTAGGATACATGGCATCATGGACTCTATCAAATATCAACAGATATTAAATGAAAACCTGACTGCCTCCGCAAAAAAGCTTAAAATGGGCCATGGTTGGATCTGCCAGTAGGACTATGATCATACATGAAAAACACAAAAATTGTTTACTGACCACAAAATCAATATCCTGCCATGGCCATCACAGTCCCCTGACCTGAAACCCATAGAAAACCTGTGGTGTGAACTGCAGAGGAGAGTCCACCGGCATGGACCTCGGACCCAATTTGAAAGATCTGGAGAGATTCTGTATGGACGAATGATCTCCGCTCCCTTGCCAACTGTCAGCCGGTTGTAGACGGGAGACGGAGGCAGGTGCTGATTCAACTTCTGTTATTGAACATAAAGATGAAAACTCAAATCAAAATGTAGTGTAGAAAAACTAGGAAACCGCTACAACACATAGTACTTGTTAACCAGACTGCTAGAATCACTAGCCTTAATCTACCTAATACCGAGCAATGTGCTCAGTAACCAGTGCGTTTAAATCCTAGTGCTCATTAACCCCAAAACACGAACACCCGTGACAAATCAAAACAAGGAAGTGCGCGAGCAAAACCACGGTCACGTGACCTGACCGGGGCCACAGTGCCCTCTGCTGGCCGTACCGTGACACCAACCTCACCAGGCATTATAGGAGAAGACTCAGAGCTGTTATCTTGGCAAAGGGCGGTAGCGCAAAGTATTGACTAAAAGCATGACAATAATTGTTGCATATCTATATTTAACAAAGATATATAGATATTGTTAATAAACCTGTGTTGTGCTTGCAATTGTTCGGGCCCAAATTGGACATTTTCACTTAGGGGTGTACTCACTTTTGTTGCCAGCGGTTTAGACATTAATGGCAGTGGGTTGAGTTATTTTAAGGGGACAGCAAATTTACACTTTTACACAAGCTGTACACTCACTACTTTACATTGTAGCAAAGTGTCATTTCTTCATTGTCGTCACATGAAAAGTTATAATCAAATATTGACAAAAATGTGAGGGGTGTACTCACTTTTGTGAGACACTGTGTGTGTGTGTGTGTGTGTGTGTGTGTATATATATATATATTTATGTATATATGTATGTATATGTGTGTGTTTTAATGTATATTACTATTTTAGTTATTAAAATAAATTAGAATATTGAATAGAAAATACTACTTCATAATGATAAACACCACTTAAACTATACAGTATATTTGAACTATTTTAAATATCACTCAGGTGAATAAATATGTTGTTAAAGGTTAATATTTAAAAAAAAATTATTTGTCTTGATTTACATCTTAAATATGTTATTTAAAATTAAATATGATTTATATACAGTACATTTTTAATAAATTTCAGTAGTTGAATAATAAGTTGTTCAGTAGTAAGCAGAACTGGTGAAGGTGTTAACATGTTCTCAAAGGTTTATGTATAACAACTATGTCTCTCTGTCTCTCTCTCTCTCTCTCTCTCTCTCTCTCTCTCTCTCTCTCTTTTCAGTCAAACCCACTGTGATCCACACGGACATGTTTGTTAATAGCATCGGCCCTGTAAACGCAATCAACATGGTAAGTGATTTCCCTGAGGTGTTAAAAAAACCCTAGCACAGTAATCTGGATGCCAATTAAAGTGTGGTTAACGTCTCCCGTCTTCCTCTCAGGGGGAATTAGCTTTACATTCAATTAAATAAGCCATTGTGATTTGATGTTGGCATTTTTGTACTGTACACAGTCAGGCATTCGGTGGTGAAACGCTAATAGGAACAGCGTGCTCGATCTGCATCTATATGATGAACAAAAACACAGAGCGGTTTTAAAGGCGTGCCTCAGGGCTCTATATATGGAACATTCGGATGTTTATTAATTTCTCGGGTTTGAATCGATTTCATCTCATGACTCACGCCCGACTAACTGAGACTCGACTTTTCACAATCCGCTCGTTTCTATTTTGGAGGCGGAGAACAGGAATTAAACTGCCGGATATAAATAGCACAAAAAGACACCGCTAGTTGCTAGCGGTCTCTATAATTAGATTAAACGCCACTTTCAAGGAGAAAATGAAGTTGTTCAGGGTTTTATTCTGTGTTTAAATTAAACTTGGCCATTTTCACTCTTATTACATCATCGTTAAACATTAGCGTCCGCAATTATATGCATCTTAGACTTAAATGTATGTAGTTTCACTACACAAAACAAAACCTTTCAATAATATTAATTCTCACTGAATACAAATATGACGTTATATTCGGTCTGTGAGTTTTAGGTTTTTATGACCAAAATACAGGCTTTTTATTATTTGTGTTGGTTTGTTCGCTTGTTTTTTCCCTCTGGTAAATTCCAAAAACAATATTATAATGTGAAACACTGAAATAAGGAACAATATTTACTGTCTCAGTAAGATGTTTGTTGTACAGTTGGAATTTTGTGAATTATTCTTCAAAGTTAAACTGTTAATTACAATTTTATACGACCTTTTGTTAGCTTATATGTTATAATTGTGACCAAAACTAGTCACGCTAGCATCTCACAGCCGCTAATTCTGTTGTTTTTGAAATACATACACCATTCATGTATAGGTAACTGTAGGTTTATATGTAAAATCTTTGACTTAAATATTGTTTAAACTGTATGTCATTGTTTCTTTTTCAACAATTAGTCATTATTTTCTTAATTAATCGAATTAATTGAATATTTATTATTAAACCCTGACTGTTCCTGTTCCTGATATTCCTACAACAGCATTAGCACTAAATGTAAAACAGATTACCAGCAATGAAACTAAACCTTTTTTTCTTTAATAGGTATTGTCTTAATTGTAATCAAATGCAATTTTAACTCTTTTTTTTGTCGGATTGCCAGTATGAGTAGTTTTCTCCAGACAATGGTTTAAATTTGTCGGCATATCATAAACAGTTTTCTTTTTTTTTTTTTTTTTTTTTTTTTTTTATAAATCATTTGATCAATGATTAGTCACTTGCTGTTGCGTCGCTGTAGCACAATTGTTAGTACCTTGTCTCCTTCTTAATTAACTACCTAATATTTAATTCAAATGAAACAATACCACTTTAAATATGGAAAAAGGCATATATTATAACAATTTTCACAAAACAATGTAATAATCAGCATTTTATAATTGCAACTAGAAGAAACAAAACGACTATATTTCACTTCACTTCACTTTTAAAGCCGTATTTTCTTAAAACAATTAAAATGGTTTCTTTGAAGCGTAATTGAATTCACCTGCTACTGTCTGCTCAAATATAGCATTGTATAACAGGTAGCTTTGGCTAATTGCTTTGTAGGCAATTTTTATTGTACTTCATTATTTCCATAAAAGTAGCATGACGTGTAGCCTAAGACTAACACATTTCGGCTCTAAAACAGGACTGAAATTATGTAGAAAATAAAACCTGCAGTCATGTGGTGAAAGTGTGAACAACAGTGTTAATGAATAAAGATGATGTAAACACTGCTTTCATCTTAAACCGAGTCCCAGTGGCATCACATTAACATTAACATTAACATTGCTGCCATTATCACCTCCGAATATTCAGCTTTACGAATTCACAAAGAGGACTGTGTGTGTGTGTGTGTGTGTGTGTGTGTGTGTGTGCACGCTGGTGAAGGGCGTGTCCTGCATAGTCCCCACCGCTCGATGTCTTTTGATGTGAGCATTTTTGTATCTTCGGAGTCTCTGAGGGATTTTTTCAGCCTCGTCTGAAGCAAGTTTCATTTCCTTTGATGCTCTGAGCGCCGTACAGAATGCGGTGCAAACAACCGGGTTCTCCGCCCCGCACCATAGCTCTGATGTGCAGTGGTTCTGTCAGGGTTGCAAATGGTAAATGAGAAAAAAAAAGGGTAAAACAGGAGAAAACTCTGTGCTGAACACATGCACACACACACACACACGGAACCATGCTGCAGATTTGTAATTTTTATTTAGTTTTGAGGCTCGTGGAAAAATGTATGATTTCTGATATGCTCATAACACTTAAGGGCTCTTATGAATCCTACAGCAAAGTGTTTTCCTGTCAGAAAGGGTTCCATTTTTGGGATGCTAATAATACTTAACTAACACATAACTTGGTAACTTAGAACCCTTAATAAATGGGAAGATAAGAACCTTTAACTGGAAGGGAAGAACCCTTAATTGAAAGCTAAAACCCCTAAATTAATGAGAAGCTTGGAACCATACATTGAACGTGAAGAGCCATTAATTAACTGGAAGATAAGTACCCTTAATTGTAAGATAAGAATATCTAATTGGAAAAGAAGAACCCTTAATTAATTGTAAACTAAGAAACACTTGGAAGCTAACAACACTTTCAGTAATTCAAGGAATCCTTAAAGAACCCTTGAAGAAGCTTTTTTTTTCTATGTGTGTCTGCATTAACTAGGTAACTATGCAACCCTCCAAATTACTGCTTATCATTTTTTCCTTAATATCTAGAACCTGTCAAGAGTTTAACATTTACCTGTCTTTATACACTCTTAGAATAAAAGGGTTCTTTGAGGGTTCATTTGATAATTAAACACTCAAAACAGGGTTCAGAGGTAAACACTCCCAACTAAAGAACTACTGAGAAAACGACATTTTTGAAAAACCACAGGGGTCTGATGTTCCACAAAGCAATAAAAAGATTGTAAAAAATAATAATAAATAAATAAATAAAGGAACTGTTGGAGTAATAAAATGTTCCGCTGGACCGTGTGCCTTTGGCTGTTTAATCTGCTAAGTCATGATGCAGTTTTGAGCAGAGGACCCAGAAGAGCCAAATTTACGCTAGAGATAATGACCGACCCGAGGGAGTTAGCAAGTTAGAGAACATCGTGAGAAAATGCCCGAGCCCATTAACTGCCCCGTTTAACATTTAATTTTCAGGTTCAGGGAGTCAAGATGGCCGCTTTCATGGGCTCGATAAATATGGACAAAACTCTGTACGACTTAAAAAATCTCCTTCGTTTCTTTTTCTCTTGTGGGGATGTGTTCTGGTCTGTCCACACACCAGGTTCTGCTTCATAAATCCGGATTTCAGCACAAGGTTCTGCTCTGTGCATTAAGAACCTGGGTTTGAATTCTCTTCTTGGGGTTTTTGCTTTGGGAAGAAAGCTTAATTTTTTTCTCTCAAGGTTTCTTCCTCTTAAAAAATCTTAGGGAGTTTTTCCTTGCCACCGTCGCCACTCAGTGGCTTGCTCATTTGGGATAAATTCACACCTTTAATATCTGTATACTATGTTGATATTTCTGTAAAGCTGCCTTGAGACAATGTCTATTGTAAAAAGCGCTATGCAAATAAAACTGAATTTAATTGAATTAATCAGCTGTGATGTTGTGACAATACTGTGATTTAAGTTATGACAAAAATATCCTCTGCTCCATTTCTCTGGATTTGTTTCTGAAGGTGATTTGTTTACAGCACCACGGGTTTCACAATCTAACAATAATGTTTGTGTAAAGATTTGGAACAATTTCCATAGGTTATACTGGACAATACTGGCACTCCCCACTGTAGTTTTTGTCCTTACCAACAAGTGGAAACATTTATGCGTATGGTGTGGGAATGTGAGAAGGTTTATGAGTTCTGGGAGAGGATTTCATCTACACATATTGTCTGATATTAGAGGAATACAAATCCCAATGCAACTAGCTGCTCTACTTATAATTGACGACTCAAATTTAGGTTTAACAGAGAGACGAAAGAAGATTTGGCTAGCAGGTCTGACATCTGCCAGAAAGATCATTGCGCAGAGATGGCTTCCTCCTCATATTTTATCTGTGCGACATAAGTTACTTCAGTTTCGTGACATAATAATGCTGGAACTTTAAGAATAAGGCCAGAGCTTCAACTCTTGATGCATGGAAAGCTACTGCACATGAACTGACAGAAAGGCTTCAAGATGCTAGAAATGAGATATAATTATCACTTTTAGACCTCTGTTCTGTGTATTTACTTTACTTATTCTATGATTTACATACTGTAACCTGCATAGGATTTTTTCTGTTCTTACAATTATTCTCTATGGCATATTTTCATGTAACCTTTCCAGCTTCTTATTTTATTTTATTTTAATTATATATATATTTTTTTCTTCTTTTTTTTTTGTTCTTCTTCTTTTAAAGATTTACCTGATGTGAGAAAATAAAGAATTTGTTTTGATTGTAATTTTTGTAAGGATCAGTGGCTTGGATTAGGGGCACCGTTGGCGGTGCTGGGTGGTTGGTGGGGGAAGGGGGAGAGGGGTAAAGAATGTAAAGAATCTGGGCAATCGACCTCCTTTATGTAAAACCAATAAAAAACAATTAATCACACACACACAAAAAAAGATTTATAATTTTTTTTTTACAAGCAGTAGCATGATAGTCCCTAATTTTGGCATGAGTACCAAATCTAAAACCTGTTTTATTTTAAAAAGGGAGGGCATTGGGGCTGATTTGTGTGTAAATGTTCCCGTGGCCAAACCAGATAAAAATTCCTTGTAAGTGTTTTGCTGATTTTCTTTGTACTTTTGTGTGTG
This sequence comes from Ameiurus melas, assembly GCA_012411365.1. Taxonomy (NCBI): domain Eukaryota; kingdom Metazoa; phylum Chordata; class Actinopteri; order Siluriformes; family Ictaluridae; genus Ameiurus; species Ameiurus melas. The sequence goes on from CM022769.1 coordinate 9,609,227, forward strand.
CGTGTCCATAAACGCCAATTAATCATGAAATACCACGTGTGTTCATGGCATGTTTAAATTTAGCCATGCCTACAAAACTCAGTGAAAGAAAATGACTAAATGGTGAAAGAGCACCTCCTAAACACAGCGTGTGCTAAATCTTCCACTAATGCAGTGCAGCACATTTTTGTGAAATGCAGCTTCATCCATTTTTGGAGGCACGATTACTTTTGTCCTACTTGAGTGGCTAGTCTTATTTGTCTTCCTTGATTAATTTGTAATTGAAATAAATAAGTGATTTGAACTTGACATTGTAACCCATTTATAAAATATAAAATATAAAAAGTATAATATAAAATCTATGCAAAACTGTACACAATTTTCATTAATACCTAGAGTTCTCTGTGTAAACGCTATTGTGAACAATTTATGAATAAAACTGTTCGCATCCAGCGAGATAAACGAAGCCCGTTTTTTTAATTACGGTGTGAGTTTAAGAACAGCTTTGATCCCGTGTAATATTAACTGCTCGTAAACATCCATGTACAGTACAGAGATTTGATTTGGAGAAATGCTGCACAAATAATTCCTGTAATCACTCCCTCCAGAGCCTCAAATCCTCCCCAGCTCCATCAATGATGTACTTAGAGTGAGTTAAAACGCTGTCAGAACTATCTAAAGAACGTTAACGTGCATGTAATGAAAGCTCTGAGGTCAGGCTTTACACCTCAGCTTCACTTTCAGACTGAGCATAAACGTGCACTTTGGACTAGAGCGTGATTGCGTACTGCTGTGAACACTTTAAACACATGAGTTTTGGATCAATAGTGTGGAGATGATTTACTGGTAAAATGTAGTGAAATATAAATTTCCTTGACACCCTTATAGAGAAGTCACATGATCGTGTGATTGGTTTTTTCCATTATTCGGTAATTTTCACAGTTTGTTTCATTTGACAGTTTGTTTGATTCATTTATTTTCATGTATGAATTAGCAGTGTTAAAGTAATAGCACTCTGTCAGGTATTATGTATGGAGCTAGCTACATTACACTCGGTCAGAAAGCAGTGAACATTATAGTATTAAATTATTAAGTTCAATATTTTTAGTTAGCATACCAACTGTATACTAATTAGCTAGCTTGTTAACTAGCTAGTACTAAAGTTTTATCAGATTAACTTGTTTGCTACATAAAATATTTGCATACTTTAATCATACAGGGATGCTAATTAGCTTGGTCAGCTAGCTCATTAGCAACCTGACAGGCTAAACTGATGAATGAAAGGGCATTGCATTCTGGGTAATTATTCTACAGTTACTGTTTACTGACTTAATTACATTTCCTCTAACAAACTTCCCAAGAGCTGATAAAGTACCAGCACAGTGCATAAGTCGACAAGGCTGTGTTTAGATCAGTAATGGATGGAATGCAGTCTTGTGCTGCAAGCAAAGCCCATGCTCACTTTGTAGTGCACTCGGTGTTTAAATCCCCTTGATGTCCTTCACTGCCCCTCCCTCGACAGGAATACACCATCGACATCTTCTTCGCTCAGACCTGGTATGACAGACGCCTGAAGTTCAACAGCACCATGAAGGTCCTGCGTCTCAACAGCAACATGGTAGGAAAGATCTGGATCCCTGACACCTTCTTCCGGAACTCCAAGAAGGCCGATGCCCACTGGATCACCACACCCAATCGCATGCTCCGGATCTGGAACGATGGGCGGATCCTGTACACGCTGAGGTAAAACCTGTAGTCTGTGTAACCGTATTTTCTGGATGAGGTGTGAAGCGGCTATAAGTTTTCATTTGGCAACATGCAAGACTTTAGAGAATTTAAAGAGATGTGAGTCAAACTCCTCGGTCACATATCATCAGGAAAATGGGGCATGGTGGGAGGTTAGAGTTTTTCGTTCAATCAGAATAACGTAATCAGTCCAGAACTGCGTCCATGAAGAAATTCGTTAACAATGCAGCACATTAGCGCCTCCATCTATTTACCAATTTATATTTATACTTCAGAAATACATTAATGGTTTCGAGTGGAAACAGGGATGGTCACGTTTTTTGGTATTTATCCAGTTATATGATGAATTTATTGAAGTTTCATGCTAATGCTAAATGCCAAATGCAGCTTTCATGCCTTGTTTGTTAATTCCGTCTTTTTTGCCCACATAATGGGAATGATCCAAAGTTGCAGATTGGAAATGTGTGTGTGTGTGTGTGTGTGTGCTGTAATGTGAAACAAATCTTGGCCTGTGTTAGCGATGTAATCATGCCAGTTATTTCTGTCCGTAGGTTGACCATCGATGCCGAGTGCCAGCTTAAACTGAATAACTTTCCCATGGATGAGCATTCCTGTCCCCTGGAGTTCTCGAGCTGTAAGTGTGGCCATATGTTGCTCCTCCATTCCTCTAACATTCCTCTATTTCTTTATACTTTCTCTGCCGCTCTTTCCTTCCGTGCCAAAAACCCGGCTCTTTAGCATGCTGATAGGAGAACGTTGGATATCTCTGTCTCTCTGTCTCTCTCTCCTTCTCTCCCGCTCTGCTTTCTGGCATTTTTTCAAGACGAGTAATGATGAAAATGTCACTTTATTCCCTTATCACCTGCCTTTCGGACCATCAGGCTCAGGCTGTTATAGAAAATTCTCTCACTCTCTCACTCTCTCTCTCTCTCTCTCTCTCTCTCCTTCTCTCTTTCTCTCTGGTAACATAGGGGAGGTGAGCGAATAGCTTTTTCATGCTAATGAGACTACCAGGGAGCACACAGGGTACCACGCGAAGCGCTCCACAGAACGCTTTCTGATAGAGTTTCTCTAAAAAAATCGTGGTGATGTAGATCGACCTGGTTCCGATCCAGCCGGCTTCCCCTAGTCTCACCTCAGACAGATACAAACAACAACAAGTGACTCGATAATAGACCAGAGATTTGAGGCCTCCATCATGTCATGTGGATGAAATCAGAATCAGAATCATTTTTATTCACTGTATACATTCAAACGTATGAGGAATTTTTCATGGCGTTTGGTCACAACACACACACACACATACACACACATCACAGACAGCACAACACAATTACCATCCAAATATACAAATATTTCAGCTTAAGCGGAAATGCAAGGCTCACTTATACTTTACATTACAATAAATGAACTTTATAGATAAAAAATTAATACATGAAAAGAAACGCAGTAGTAAACATTTATATATAATGAATTAAGGCTGTGTCTCAAATTCGGTGCTTAAATTACACACTTATTCATGTTCTAGTTCGCACAGAGAAACGCAAACAGTTAAGAAGATAAACATATAAAGCGGGTTGTGACGCACTAACTTGTCCCCGCCCAGATTAGAAAGGGTGGGGCTAAAAGATCTGATAATGCCTACTAGGTCTGATCAGCAATACGTCTGCACTTTTGTCCCAGTCTGTAAACACTCCACTTGCTGTTCAGGTGCCGAGAACTCTGTTGTTAGGCAACCAAAAAAATGTGTTTTTTATTATTATTATTATTATTAGGCTATAATTACACTTAGAATTGATAGCTAATTCTAAGTATTATCATTGATATTGTGTCACACCTTCTGAAGTGGTGAACTCCACACATGTGGGTCGTTCAAGTGGAATCTTCATGTGGAAGCATCTGAGGAAAACATGACGCAGCATATTCAGGGGATTTTTTTGCAAGCATTTCAAAAGACTTTCTCGTAAATGTTCTAGCATTTTATTTTTTAATCCGAAAGAGTCCATCTTGATTTCATTGTGTGTTTCTGGTCTTTCATTTCTGCAGACGGATACCCGAAAGAGGAGATCATTTATAAGTGGAAGCGGAGTTCTGTCGAGATCGGAGACATCCGCTCCTGGAGACTGTATCAGTTCTCCTTCGTGGGTCTGAGGAACATCTCGGATATCATCAGCACCTTTTCAGGTCATTATATCCATTATCCTAACACACACACACACCATTATTGTAACACATACAGCCTGAGTGCCTCAAAAAGGAAGGGTGAAGTTCGATGGAGTGAGATCTTGTTTGAGGAGAAGATTGATGGGGAGAGCAGAGAGTTCTCTCTCTCATTTTATCTGATGTAAAACCCACAGAACCCTGGTTCCACATCGTGTGTCCAGGTCATATCAAGTTGGGGGTCATTCTGTCCATTTCTTGTAGCTTCCAGGCATATTAGATTGGCACACTAAATAAAGATTATACACTTGTTTAAGAAATTTTAGAACCTATAAGGTATTTTGGTTGCTCCTCTGGGGAACACTTAAAGGTTCTTTTTAGAATCTTACAACTGAGGGTTTCCCTATTCAAATAGGATGTTTTTAGGAGGTTAAGAACACTTAATCATGATCCAGTTTGTAGAATTGAAGGAGGCGTGGCCTTTGTATCTGTCAGTCATCAAGGAGGAGGCATGGCTTCTGGCCTTTTTCCAGCCAGCAGCTGTAAAGTATGTGAGGCCTCTGTATCGCTTTGTCATCGTAAAGTAATCATTGCCTAATTATCTGTCTGTCATAATAAATTAGGCATGGCCTCTGTACCTGTCAGTCACAGTAAAGGGGTGTGGCCTATGTATGTTTTTACTTGATGACAAACACAACCACAGTAAATGGTACTAACATTTAAATATCATCATGCATCTTTACCACATCAGGTCTTTGATCTCGGATCCAGATGTGCTTCAGAAGATAATGCACTCATTTACACAAACATTCATGCTAATATAGTTTATAGTCCTTATCTTTGTTCTGTCTACAGAGGCACTGGATAACTTCCACATCAATCACTGCCCTGTTTACGGAGAAATAATTACATAGTGACAGTAAGAAAGAGGACGAGGACACGGCCATGCCATCTGCTCTCTAAATCTCTTAAAATACACACACACATACTCTCTCTCTCTCTCTCTCTCCTCTCTCTACTGTAATGGTTATTTTCTGCTGAGGAGTGTGACCAGACAGAGACACTGATCAGATAAAGAGCCAGATGTTTATAGATGTGTGGAGAAATGAGAGGACGGCAGTGTGGACACATCTGGAGGAGAATAATAGAAATTTAACCCCTCAATTACGGGTCACACACAGCCATCTGTCAGCTTACAGATGATCAAGGGGGGAGAGAGAGAGAGAGAGAACAGGGAAAAGAATCAGTGCTTAGACAGTATCAAAAAATCAACAACTATCATGTTTTTTACATAAAGTTTTTAAAAATCAATCGATCAATCAATAAAAAGATCAACGTCATAACCTTTAATATTTAGGACACTTTTTCTTTTTTTTTTTTCTTTCTCTTTGTTATTCTTCAACTTCATCTTCTACATCTTTTTCTTCTTCTTCTTTTTTTGTCACAAACTGAGACCCACACACGTTTCTCCTAAATAAAGAACCCTTATTACAGGAGAGTTGTTCTACTGAACAGAACAGACTGTATCTTAGCAACCAAGAGGCCAAGGGTAACACTCAATATTATGCTAACAGCACCATGCTTCACAGTGGGGATGGTGTTCTCAGTGTTGAGTTTGTTCATTGAGTCTCCAAACTTCTGAGTCTCCAGGATTTCGTACATCTGTTTTCACTTTCTTCTCAATACTCTTCCATTGCGTCCAGCAGTGTGGAGTGTCCAGCCTGTGGTTGACCTGTGAACAGCTTCTCCCATCTGAGCTGTGGATCTCCTTCAGAGTTCTCCTTGTCCCCTTGGTTAATTTTCTGTCTTATCCCCTCTTTACCAGGTCACTGACTTTTGGTGGACAGTCTCTACGTAGAGTCACGGTTGTGTTTTATTCTTTCCATTCTTTAATAATGGATTTAACTGTGATTGATACCTTTCCAGAATTTTGTCCCAGTCAAAGTATCGCTCCTTGCTCATCATGATGTTTGTCTAGGTAACAAACTCTGGGTACTTGCAGGAACAGGTGTATTTATATTGAGATTGGAGTTCCACACTAATTGGGGGGTGGGGGGTGAGGTTGAATACTTATACACACAATTTTTGTGCGTTTTATTTGTAATGTCACGAAACATAGTTGGAGGCGGATGCAGGTGCAGATCAAACTCTTTATTAAACGTAAACACAAAACTCAAAGTAAACACGGTCTTCACAGGAAAACTGGAAATGGGAAACGTGGCATGACAATATCCTTCTTAGCAAATGATACGACCATTACAAATGTTACAACTAATAATACAGAGCAACGTGCTCAGTAACCCAGGAGTTTAAATAACGAACATGACCAACACAAAGCCTAGACACCTGTGACAAATCAGAGTAATTACGATAACGCTCAACCCGGAAGTGAGCAAACCAAAACAAAGTCACGTGGCTTGTCCGAAGACGAGTCATAGTGCCATCTGCTGGCGATATAGTGACATGTAAATTATTTAGCAGACTATATAGATTTTTCTCCATGCATGCCAAGATTGTGGGTTCTTTTGCATAGATTCGTTTTATGTACATTTCATAACACAATTTCCAGGGGGTGAATACTTATGCTCTGCACTCTGTAGGGAATGTGTTTTTTTCTATTAATTTTTGTCTCACAAGCTCAATGCTGATTAATAATCCATACCCACAGCATCTCATTTCAGCTGATATGTGACACACTAATCCCTTTATTTCAGTCTTGACTAGTTTGTCTTCTCACTCCAGTTTCTCTCAGAAAGACGATCGCTATGGCAACCAAAACAATCAGCATGTCCTTCGGGTCCTCATTACTGTGCAGCTCGTTTGACGTCATCGTCTTTCTAACATTCTAACACCTTTTCTTCTCCTCACCGTGACAAGAGATCTGAAAGCAGCAGGGAGTGTTTATGTTGCAGTCACAGCTGGATGCTGAAGATGTTAGTGATGGTGTTTGTGAACTATCCACATGGAACTGAAATGGACAGCTTCGCACATCTGGATCCTGATGTTTCCGTCCATACTTCTTGGTTAAATCACTCGAGCTCTGTCAGATTGGATGTAGAGTGTTCAGTACTCTTGCAGTCTTGCCACAGATATTCAGTCAAATTGAATTCTGGGCGTTTACTCGGCTGGTTCATGGAGTTGATCCGCTCCAGTGTAGCTTTGGCAATGTGCTTGTCCTGTTGGTAGCTGAAGCCTCCAGTCTCAAATCGCATGCAGTTTTTCTTCTAGGATTGTCCTGGATTTGGCTCCATCCATCCGGATTCCAACTCTGTCCCTGCTGATGAGAAGCTTTTCCACATGATGCTTCCACCACCATGCTTCACAGTGGGGATGGTATTCTAAGTGTTGGGTTTCCACCACACATAGTGCTTTATGTCAGGCATATCTGACCAGAGAACCTTTTCCCACATGTTTCCACAGCTGTGTGGAGTGTCCAGTCTGTGGTTGTCCTGGGAACAGTTTCTTCCATCTGAGCTGTGGATCTCTCCAGTTCTCCTTCAGAGTTCTCCTTGTCGTCTTGAGTAATTTTTCCAAGTGTTTTTTTTAATATTGGGCCGCTTTTTTGTTTTTTTTTTTTTTTTTTTTTTAAAATTTTTTTTTGCTTCTGGAGTCGAGGCCCTCTGAGTGATGCTGATCTTTTATCGCCTATATAGCGTTTTTAAAAACTTGCCGTGTTACTGATGAATTAGTTCTGTAGTTTTTATAGTACAGTAAAATGCTTTGCTGCACAGCAATAAAAACTCCATTAGCGTTCCTGTTGGTTTTTCTGGGAATGATCTTATAAACGTAAATACTAAACACACAGCACTGTATCAGATGGATGAGAAGAAGAACGCAGGAAGTTAGTTTTAAACCTCTAAACTTGTACATCGCTAGCAAATTTATTTCAACCATTTAAAGTCAGAAGAAGTGGTTAGTAAGATCCGAGGTGGTGCATAAAGCGTGACGTTCTCCGCGTTATCCGGTTAGTTTAGCGATGATATGTCGCTGAGTTTATTCCCCTGCAGCAATAAGTGACTTGCGGCATGAGGAGCGATGTTTCAGCACTTTGCTCTGTCCCATAAGCCCCTGCTCCTCGCTGTAAATTGGAGAGAAAATTCTTATTTACGGGTGTAATGTGTTTGAGGCGGTGGAGGAAGGAGGCGGGAGCGAGTTTTATTTGCTTAATCCCATTCGCCCCCTGAGAGCACCGCAGGTTCTAAAGCAAGCTAGATGATAAACGAGCCGCGCAGACGAGTTATTATTACGTTCTGTAACTCTATCGGGGAAGGAGATTATTCTGGGGGAGATTTCCACCACCACAGTGCTGGCAAGAGGAAGATGTGAGATCATGATTAGAATGCTGTGCTCGATATCTCACTGCCTCTTCAATCCGACTGCAAAGACGTCACATCACGCTAGCAGAATAAAGACAAGGCGTGAATAAATAACGTACTGAAAAATTCTGTCCTGTTTGGATTACACCAGCAGCTTTGTTCTCAGTGTCGAGGGGATTTTATTTCTTTATTTATTCATTTATTTTCTTTGTATTTTTTATTTCGATGTATTTGTCCCGAGTGTCCATTCCTTTTTGATTTGCATGGGTTTTGATTTCTATTTATTCATGTGCATATTTTTTTTTTCTCCACCACTTTTCCCTCTCTGCTTCTCTTATTTTCCTTTGTCCTTCTCTTTTTTTCCACTCTCTGAGAAGTAGATATTTCTATGACACACAGTGCAATTAGCATGGCAATATTAGCATAGCATAGCTAGTAAAATGGTGTTGCGTTTACATTTGTGTATATATATATATATATATATATATATATATATATATATATACTAAATACACAAAACAGCGAATTTCTCTGTGATTCTATGTTAAAAAAAATGCAAGCTAGCTCACTGAAGTAGCTAATGTTACATGGTTGTCATGGTAACCTAATGCTATATTTTTACAATTTTGTCTGCTGTTAATTAAAATAAAGATGAAGGCTGAAGTCTCACTTGTGTGACTGACGTGAGCTACGTTAGCTAATATTCGCAGTATTAGGGTGTTTGGGATGGTGTAGGCTTTCCTAATTTGCATACACATGCATATTCATAGGCTGTAGCATTTGTAATGAAGGTAAACATACTCCTCTATCTGTATTTCTATTTCCTGATTATCCTGACATCACTACAAGAAGATTAGTTTCTGGCATGATGATTTGGATGATAACTAGATGCTACATAAATTAAATAAAAAATACAATAAGTAGATTTGCAGCTCAGAATAGAATTCTTATACGTTTCCCAAATCTGTTTTAAAGCAGTGTTTAATTGAATATATTAAATTTTTAATAGAGCGCTAATGCGGTTACTGCGCCAGACCGTTTCTGGTTAGCCACATTAGCCGCGTCCTTGCTGATCCCAGGCGGTGTTGTGGATGTTTAATTTTCCTCAGAACTTTTTCCATTAAACCTTTTGATCCCGAGTTCAGAACCCACAAACACGTTAACTGTTTACTCGATGTACTTCTAAAGGCCTGTTCACACCGGGATCAGCCTGTTTTTCACCGTGTCTTTTTGTGTTCTCACTCAGGCGTTAAACGCAGGCGACGTTCTGAATGAAAGTGCAGAATCACTCCCGGACAATAGATGGCATTTATTGAAAAGCAGAAATACCTCGGTACATAAGGTGGCACTGCACAGTGACAAAGTGTAGTCTAGTGTAGGAGCACTTAGAAAATATATATATGCTTGCATTTCAGTGTCGTCAAAAAAAAAATAGCCACATCATCATAAATGAGTCATGAAGTTCTCAAGTTAAATGCAATTATATGTGTGTGTGTGTGTGTGTGTGTGTGTGTGTATATATATATATATATATATATATATATATATATATATATATATATATATATATATATATTCCTTGCCACAGCAACTCCCTCTTATCAACAATTGTGGTGTTTAACATAAAGTTCTTGGCGTTCAGACACCAACGACACCAGCAGCTCAACATTCTTCTGCTTCTTCTTCATGTGTAAAACTGTTTTGTATTAAGCGCAATCAAGTCGTATTTTATGTAACTTCAGCGGCTCCGAACACGTGAACAAAAGCGCAAATCTCATTGGTTGGGCAGTTTTTAACACGCGTCAAAAAAACTCAGCAAAAAAACGAACTCCTCGATGTACCGAAAAACGCCCTGGTGTGAATGGGCCTTAATGCTTCACACTGACACCCGGAGGGAGTGATTTCCTTGCCCTTGAGAGGCTTCACAAACTAAAAAAATAAAAGAAATAAAAGAAAAGATCCCAGCAGAGAACTCTGAGATGCCGTGGGCGTGTGAAGATGAAAGGTTTGTGATGTATTATTCATTTTTTTTATCACTGCCACCATTTGTTCCATTAGGAGGAAGCCGGCTGACAGATGAGATCTCCGGGCTTTTAGGTGTTGTGCCGGTTGCTTTCTCATTAAAAAAAAAAAAAAAACACACAACACGGAGCAGCTTTGATGTTTGATGTGTTTTGGAGAGAAAAGCAGCCCGACTCTTTCCTTCACTCAGCCCTCCGTCTGCAGGAAGGCGACGGCAGAGCGGCAGAGAGTCCTGATCAATATTTCATTTTAGCGCCAGAAAAGATGCCGGATGAGCTGCAGACGGAGACATTTTGTCTTTCAGAACATCAAAACGCTGCCATTTTCCATTTCTTTCCCTGAAGTAGAAAATCCATGAAAGGTGACGTCCTTAATGTTTAGTGCTGCTTCATTAAAAAAAGTGCTGATATCAGCAATCTATAAAGCTCATAGTCCACCCTGAAGACTGTCTGTAAACTCAAACCTACAGCTTTACCTCTGACTGTTCCACAGCGCTCACACTGGAGACTCCTTCCTTATATGTTAATAGCCTCTAATTGATCTAATACTAATTAAATGTCACTTCCTATCAACTGCTATAACGTAAGTCAGAACAGAATTGCAATCGTAATCATTGGTCAGTTGCTGTAGTGTAAGACGAAGAAAACACTTGAAGTCTGAATCGTTCAGGTGAAAATTTTGTTTTCTTACTGTGACCAATAAATTCAGAGCTATAACGCTGAAGATTTTGATTCCTCGCTAAACTTGAAGTGTTCTTTTCATGTTCTTCAGGTTCTTATTTAGCACCATCATGTCTCCATGTCTTTCCATGCTCGCTATCAAACCCTCCCTGACACGCCGAGCTCCTAATAGAGGGTTTTTTGTCGATAGCCATTTATCTGACACTCACTTCCTGCCAGAACCTAATGAGTGCTGGGAAGAGCGAGGTGTGGCAGATCCCTACGGTGGCCGTTAGCATTATTAATGATGGCTGAAGGACTGTGGGCCTTTCATTTCTGCTGAATCGGCTCCGTCTGAGGTCTAACAGCTCGTCTGTGGATTAAGGGTTTCTGAAGAGCTTCGTTAGTCTTGAGGTGAAGATTCCTCAGTGCTCATTGATGCTCAGTCAGCAGAATAAAAGCATAATGTGTGTGTTCATATAGTCGCCGTGAGGGTACTTCACTTACAGTGATGTGAGGATTGAGGGAAGAACACGCTGGGGGAAATTTAGAGCGTTCTCCTACTGGATGGGTTTTTAGTTCCTGCTGAAAATCATAACTTGGGGGAGGGTCCAGCTGCACCGTTCATTGCTGATTGGTTACTTGTGTTGTATCATTTGATTTAGATAAATACAAAATAAAAAATTCAATACTCACCTCACCAAAGTTCACCTCTTTAATAAAGTTTTCTCTTTGTTATATGAAATTAACCCCTTTGAAGTTCATAGAGTTTTTGAGTTTTTAGAGTTTCTTTTGCAATATGAATGACCCAAACACTCCAAGTTCTATCTTGTACCGTTTGGGTTCCATTTGGTTCTTGTTTCTAAATGTGTAGTGAAAAAACCCCCTCTCGCTCTGTCTCGACTAAATTTTATCCATTTCTGCTGCAGTGACCAGAATATCAGGAGATAAAATTCCAGTGTAAGAGCCACTGTTGAGACCCAGAGCACAAACTCTAACCCCCAGCTCTGAACTCTGATTGTCTTCATCCTCCTCATGAATTGTTTAAGATAAAAGTCTTCCTGAGGTGAACGATGAAGGCTGAGATGATTGTAGGTTATTAGCACCACAATAGAGCACGGAGCAGAACTTCAGATATTCTCCAGTACACTGACATGCTGGCCTCTTTAGATAAAATACAACTTCTTCTAAACTTTAAAGAGCTTTTGCACGTGCTGGTGGAATTCTCTCATGTACTTACCTTCAACCTCTAGCTCTTTTGGAATATTGACAAAATTTTGAGTCCGAGGCGAGTCTGTAGAGCTCTCAGGTCTACAGACTCTACTTAGGATGTTTTCTACAAACTGCACCAGCGTAATGAAGAATTTCAGGTCAAGACTTGAATCCTCCTGTAAACTTTATTAAAGGAATAAATTAATTACATCTCTTTGTGTTTTTTTTTTGTTTTGTTTTGTTTTTTGCTATGTATCTGCAACGAGAGCCTGTAGTCTCTGTTAGCATGAACTAAATTGTAAGCCATATTAGCTACTTTTCTACTCTGAGTATTTTAGCATAAATTATCACATGCTAACTGGAATGACGTGACAAACGGTTATTTCTTTATTTGTAGGTGACTATGTGGTGCTGACTGTCTTCTTCGACCTGAGCAGGAGAATGGGCTATTTCACCATCCAGACCTACATCCCTTGCACCCTGATTGTCGTCCTCTCCTGGGTCTCCTTCTGGATCAACAAGGACGCCGTCCCTGCTCGCACATCCTTAGGTTAAAAGATATATTTGTTTTATATATATTGTTAATGTGTATTTTGTTTATTTTGATTTTATTCTTAAATACAATTTAGCACATTTGAAACTTTTAACAAACCATGGCAACCTCAAGCTAAGACTGTTAGCTTCATGTGTCTTGGAGGACACATAAATAGGTAAAACCCTCTCCCCGACTGGTAACTGCCATTTGATAGGAGGGAGCTGACTGGTGGGTGGGAACAAAAGAATAAAACTAGGGAGAATATAAAAAAAAATGACTGAAGCAACTGAATGGGATCATTTCCAAGATGGCCGCCAAGTGGACAGCCTTTACCAGAAGGACGGACTTCAGATCACACCCCCAATGCCCCACACGGCAGCCAATCAGACTGCAGCTCCTGTCCAGAATGACACAGTGACCAAACTATACTGAATTATTCTTGTCCATTCCTTGAATTATAAAGTATCACATTTATTTAAAGTTTGGAAAACCGAGATTAAAAATACTGATACTTGGTTCTGTATATGTAATCTCACTGCACTCGAGGAAAGCGATTGATTCTGATCAAAAAACGAGCCAACTTCACTGTGAATTCATCAGCAAAGGTTCTCGCTAATAACACTCTTCTTTTTCTTCATAAAATATCAGCGGAGGTCTCGAGCCCCAGAGCTCTCGATACTCTCAGTGATGGAGCAAATGGTTCTTCTCGGTGAATGCTCACCTGCCACACAGAGCTCTGGTTCCTCATGCATACCTTAATGAGGCATTAATTATACAGTACAGCAGGGTTCCATCAGCATTTAACTCAGGTGCAGATTAACCGGAATATTATCGAGAGGAGCTGAGGAATTTGTGGATCTTCTTCTCTATGCTTGTCGTCAGAAGACATTTCTGGGCTTGCAATTAGCAGCATGCTGTCTTTTTTTTTTAATATGAACATCTAGAGAAATCCTTGTGAGTGATGTAATAAAACCGTTTGCTAACCTCACTGATGAGCAGAAGCTAGCACAGCTGGTCACAGAAAGCAGTTCAGTTGTGCTAGTGTAGTTCGTGCTCACATTATGCTAACACATTAGCATTAGCAAGTGCGCTAACTCTATCCTTCTTTCCGTGCAGGAATCACCACGGTGCTCACCATGACAACACTCAGCACCATCGCCAGGAAATCGCTGCCCAAAGTGTCGTATGTGACGGCCATGGACCTGTTTGTGTCCGTGTGCTTCATCTTCGTGTTCGCGGCGCTGATCGAGTACGGGACGCTGCATTACTTCGTGAGCAACCGCAAACCGAGCAAAAACAAAGACAAGAAGAAGAAAAACCCGGTGAGGAAATGACGCGTGGTCCGGGTTTTATGACTAGATAAGATAAGATAGGTTTATTAAAACATGTTTGTCTTCAAAGTAACATAAAATTTTAAATGAGCAAAATGAAACGTCCACGACGTTAAACCGAGTAAAACCAAATGTAGACGATTCACTGAAACAACTAAAGGGTTAAAAAATTTGAAACCTTTTTCTTTTTTTCTTTTTTTTTTACATTTTTCCTTTTTTATTCCAAATTATTTTTATTTTCAGCTTGAACTCTTTTATTCTTTACTCTATTCTTTGAACTTGACATCTGAGCTAAGTTTCAGATATCAAATAATTTGTTATTTTATGTTAGAAATAACTTTATAGGGGAAAAATAATTTTCCGCTTTCAATCATTTCCCTCACACACTAAACCCTTTCATGTCGTTTCTAGGCGACATTGTGGATGTTTGATTTTGGAGTAAAATCTTCAGATCGACGCTCAGATGTTCCTCCTGTGTGTGTGTTTTAAATGTTTTAAGTGTTTTAAACGTATTAGTGTCTGTGCTGTGTGTGTGTGTGTGTGTGTGTGTAAAGTAAGTTCATTTTGTTTTGAGTTCTTTTTTGTTTTTTTCTTCTCTTTTTTTTGTTAATTCGACGTGTTCTTTTTGTTCTTCCTGTTTGGACCAAAAGCTCCTCCGGCTGTTTTCCTCAAAGGTATTTTTGCTTGTGTACGAGTTTTGCATGTGTGTGTGTGCGCGTGTGTGTGTGTATTCGTGTGTGCACTGTCTCTGTTCAAGCTAACCTATAATATTTCCTTTCACAAGCACGAATAGCATCATGCTACTGCTAATAACTGCTAAATGTCTTGCGCTAAGAAAGCGGCCTCTAAAACACCACAACACACACCTTTAATTCCCTCTCCTTTTTGAGCTCAGTTGTTTTGCTAATTAAAGATGGTGGCTTTCTCTTTTCCTCACCTACTGACCTGCCCATGTGTGTGTGTGTGTGCGTGTGTGCGTGCGTGCGTGTGTGTGTGTGTGTGTGTGTCTGTGTGTGTGTGGCTTTAACCTGACACTGTTTAAGTAGTCAGCGGAGCTTTAACAGCCTGAAAAAGACAACTTCGCTATCACAATTTAGCCTGAACGCACTTTAAATAGTCTTAAAAAGAGTTTCACAAGTCTGTAATTAAATATATTTCAGGTCAAGAGGATACTGAAAATAATAATAATAATAATAATAATAATAATAATAATAATAATCTAAAAAAGTCATTTAAATAAAGTGAAAAAAGAAAAGCCCATTCAGCTTTCAAAAAGTGTTTTTATTTGCTTTTTTTTAATGATTCTGTTTACTGCAGCTTTTTACCCTTTAAAAATCCAAATATTTTCAATCTTTCACAAGTAATATTTAAGATTTTTTTATTATTATTTTGCATCTTTCAGCAATAATTTTAACTTTTAAAATAGTCATTAAACAATTTCCCTTTCATTTTAAGTTCTAAAAGTAAAAACAAAGTTATTTGTACTTGTTCACATGAAATAATTTTTAAGTGAGATTTTAATTTTGTGTTCTAAAACTTAATTAATTCTTCTGACATTAAAAAATCTCAATTTTTTAGCTCGGATACTTTTAAAAAATCATTTTAAGCCTAATACAGTCAGAGTTACAAAATGTTTTTTTTAATATGTTTTTGATAAGACTTTTGTAACTCTCTCTTCATCTCTACAGAAAAATTATTTGTTTAAAGCCCTAAAAAAGCTCAAAAAATATTTAAGGTCTACTTTAAAAACCAGGTGTGTGCTGTAAATAATTTGTGGGGAAATGTGGAACATGGTAATAAACAGGGAGAATAACTTAAAAAAACAAAACAGTATGAAATACTTAGAATAAAAAATGAAAGAGAGAGAGAGATTTTTTACTCTCCACTCTCGATGTTGTCTCATTTCACGCCGTTAAAGCTGCAGGTCGTGTTTATTGCTCTTTATTATCTGCTGCTTTCCTGCACACGCTGTTTGAGAATGGAGTCACATGACCCGAGTCACCCTGAGCAAAGCAATTAGGTTGCAACTTAAACCGAAACTAGTGCACTTTGTTTATAAGGGCCTATAACCATCCTTAATAGAACTAGTGCTGGGCAAAACACATTCCTTGTGCAAAGAGATCAGTTTTGTGTTCAGTCGTCATCACGCTGGTGTGACTGTAAATGAGTGTAAAACCTGAGAAAAGCAGCGTCTTTGATCAGAACTTAACAAATTAAAATCTGTACCATTAAGTTCCTTATATTAGTCTGATTTGATCATTATATTATATTATTATATTATATTAGCCTGATTTGATCATTATATTATTACTATATTATATTAGCCTGATTTGTTCATTATATTATTACTATATTATATTATATTATATTATATTATATTATATTATATTATATTATATTATATTATATTATATTATATTATATTATATTAGCCTGATTTGATCGTAGCATCGATTCTTTTCACTCAATCAGAGCAAACATTTGTTGAGACAAGCGTGGTGTGCCAAATTATCGTAGTATTTGTGTTAGAAGTTAAAATGATATAAGACGGATTAAGTGACTAGCTTATATGGCTAGTCACAAACTTCCAAGTCACTAAGCAACTAGCAAAGTAACCTGTAGTATAGTACAATGTAGTAGTGTTGTATAGTATAATATGTTCTAGTAGAATATAGTATAGCATAGCACTGTGGTATAACACAGTACAATACAGTATAGTACATTATTTAATGTAATATAATATAGAATAGAATATAGTACAGCATAATACAATAGGGTATCGTATAGTGTTGTATAGTACTGTATATTACAGAATAGTGTAGTTTTGTACAGTTTAGAATAGTACAGTATAGTTTTGTATATTATAGTAAAATATAGTACAGTACAGTATGATGTAATATAGTAGAATACAGTTTAGTACAGTATAGTGTATTTTAGTACATAATATAGTGTTGTATAATACAGAGTATATACAGTGTCTCACAAAAGTGAGTGCACCCCTCACATTTTTGTAAATATTTCATTATATCTTTTCATATGACAACACTGAAGAAATGACACTTTGCTACAGTGTAAAGTAGTGAGTGTACAGCTTGTGTAACAGTGTAAATTTGCTGTCCCCTCAAAATAACTCCACACACAGCCATTAATGTCTAAACTGCTTTAAACAAAAGTGAGTACACCCCTAAGTGAAAATGTCCAAATTGTGCCCAAGTAGCCATTTTCCCTCCCCGGTGTCATGTGACTTGTTAGTGTTACAGGTCTCAGGTGTGAATGGTGAGCAGGTGTGTTAAATTTGGTGTCATCGCTCTCACATTCCCTCATACTGGTCACTGGAAGTTCAACATGGCACCTCATGGCAAATTACTCTATGAGGATCTGAAAAAAGAATTTTTTTTGCTCTACTTAAAGATGGCCTAGGCTATAAGCCAAGACCCTGACACTGAGCTGCAGCATGGTGGCCAAGACAATACAGCGGTTTAACAGAACAGGTTCCACTCAGAACAAGCCTTGCCATGGTCGACCAAAGAAGTTGAGTGCACGTGCTCAGCGTCACATCCAGAGGTTGTGTTTGGGAAATAGACGTATGAGTGCTGCCAGCATTGCTGCAGAGGTTGAAGGGGTGGGGGGTCAGCCTGTCAGTGCTCAGACCATACGCTGCACACTGCATCAAATTGTGTTTGATTGGGGGGGGTTAGTTCCAGCATGATAACAACCCCAAACACACCTCCAAGACGACCACTGCCTTGGTAAAAAAGCTGAGGGTGAAGGTAATTGACTAAACCCTATTGAGCATTGAGGTCTCTAACATCCACCAGCTCAGTGATGTCGTCATGGAGGAGTGGAAGACGACTCCAGTGGCATCCTGTGATGCTCTGGTGAACTCCATGCCCAAGAGGGTTAAGGCAGTGCTGGAAAATAATGGTGACCACACAAAATATTGACACTTTGGGTCCAAATTGGACATTTTCACTTAGGGGTATACTCACTTTTGTTGCCAGCGGTTTAGACATTAATGGCTGTGTGTTGAGTTATTTTGAGGGAACAGCAAATTTACACTGTTACACAAGCTGCACACTCACTACTTTACATTGTAGCAAAGTGTCATTTCTTCAGTGTTGTCACATGAAAAGATATAATCAAATATTTACAAAAATGTGAGGGGTGTACTCAGTTTTGTGAGATACTGTATATATACAACTCCAGTTCAATAGGTCAGTAAGATGTTTGGGTATAAACAGAGTATCTTATATATATCAACATCTGCTTCTATCCAGATTCCATCCCATCTTTACTTCTGGGAGACTCCCCCTTTCTAAGATACTCTTTTTATACCCAATCATCTTTGTTAACCTAATTCATCACAAATTGTTCCTCCAGCTGTTTCTTTTTACTAACACTTACTTTTCCAGCCTTTTGTTGCGCCCATCCCAACTTTTTTTTAGACGTGTTGCGGCCATCAAATTCAGAATGACCTTATTTTTTTTCTTAAAACGGTACATTTCCTCAGTTTAAGCATTTGATATATTTTCTATGTTCTATTGTGAATAACATAGGCGTTTATGAGATTTGCAAATCATTGTATTCCGTTTTTATTTACATTCTACACAGCGTCCCTATTTTTTTAAAATTGGGGCTGTAGTGTAAGTATAGTATAGTGTAGTATAATGACTAACAGAATATCAATATTTAATCACACTTTTATTTTACGTGTCATTAAATATGAGCCAATCAGGTTCAAGTATGCAAATAAGAGCCACAGAGCATCAGTTTACCAAATAAAAAGGGTGATTTTTTTAAGATTGTAATTTCCATATTCAGAAACAGCTATTATTGCTATTATTGAATATAGAAACAATATTCAAACTTTTAAACCCATTTTTGTGATGATTATAGGATCGAGTGTAGCAATAATATCATACCGTTTTATTAAAATGTTATTGCAGACTGAGGACGTGATACCAGCACACAGATAGCTTTACCCATGATGCTTTATATCTGAGTTTTAAAGGTCAGCTCTGTGAACTGAGTGTAAACCTACAGAAGGACACACTTGGTCAGAAGAACCTTCTGGAAGTGTGTGTAGGAGATTAAAGAAAACAAAGCATCTGGTATAAATGTCAGAGAAGGTGACGGTGCGGACCAGCATAACGGACGAAGTCACGTCCTGCGATTTGCGTGAGTGAAGCGAGGTTACAGCTGAGAGTTCATTACAGCATTGTAAAGCCACAGAGATTTACTCACCATCTTCAGCTTTATCCGCAGCATGCTGGAGTTTATTATTGGTGTTTATTATTGTACACACTGAGTTTCACTGCACAGTTAAATCGGTTTCGAATTTAGGCCCAATTTATAGGTGTCGCTACAGTAGGTTATTTAATGTTAGTTAGCATGTTAAGCAACTGCGCTCCTGGTAGATCTCACAGTAACTGGCGTTTTAGCAAGAACCTTCTGCTAGACAGATCAAATGAGCTAAACCAGAGCATTAGCTTAAAGCTGGTGTTATGATTATTGTTCAGCTCAGATTAATGCTAACATTAGCTATACTTGAGTTTGTTTGTTTTTTGGGGTTTTGTTGCTTTACAAAATAAATTTTGTGATTAGCATTGCCCAGCACTAGCATGAGTTCTCTCAACATTACTGTTAATATAAGTCGCATATGTGCTTGTGTATAAATGGACATCGTTGTCCTTTTATCCCCAATGAAGCAGAACCCAACGGTGGATATCCGTCCCCGTTCGGCTACGGCGATCCAGATGAACAACGCCACACACATGCAGGAGCGCGACGAGGAGTTCGGCTACGAGTGTCTGGATGGGAAAGACTGCACAAGCTTCTTCTGCTGCTTTGAGGATTGTCGCTCGGGGGCATGGCGTCATGGTCGCCTGCACATCCGCGTCTCCAAGATCGACTCGTATGCACGCATCTTCTTCCCCACTGCCTTCGGCCTCTTCAACCTCGTATACTGGGTGTCGTACCTGTACCTGTGAGCGCTGCCGCTACGCCTGCAGCACATTGCTATCCATACAATGTATTGCTAAAAATACAATGCTAATCATACAACATACCGCTAATCCTATTGCGTAATGCTAATCATACTACATAATGCTAGTCATATAGTATAAGGCTAATCGTACAAACGCTGCTTTTTTAATACAGTCTTTATTGAAACAGTTCCTTGTCACCTCCGTCCTGATTCACTGTGCCCTTGTCGACTTCCCCTTACCTGTGTTACACTAGTGTGCACTTATACAGTACTAAAAATACTAGAAAGTGGGATGTAATCCTCTAGATTATTGGATGTGTAATCCTCTAGATTGTTGGTGATCTAGTCCCCTAATCGTTATAGACTAGAAACACAGCAGTCCTGGGAGGTCCACAAGATTGATGGAAATGTAGTCCACTAGATTGTCAGAAGGTTTGCACCGATAATGATCGATCAAGTCCACTAGATATTGGGATGTGTAGTCATCTATATTGTGCGTAATCTAATCCCCTAGATAGTGAGAAATATCAATGAGGGTTATAGAGTAGAAACAGTAGAGTTGTAGGGAGGTGTAGTCCACTAGAATGTGGAATGTAGTAAAAGAGATAATGGGAGATCTAGACAAGAGGAAGCTACCATCTAGATTATGAGATCTAGTTCCCTAGATTGTGAGTGATGATAGTTATTGACTAAATATCATGGGATTGTGGGAGATGTCACTCACTAGATGTAGTACACTAAGTAGTAACATATCTCTATGATGTTTATAGACTAAATCCGACTAGACTGAGGGAGATATAGTCCACTGCATATTGGGAGATCTAATCAGGTGGAAAATGGCAGGTCAAGTCCTCTAGATTGATGGTTATTTAGAGCCCTGGATAATAAGATATTTCAGTAACAAAATGTAAACTAGATAGTTTGATGGAGTCCACTAGATTATGGAAGATCAGGTACACTAGATATTGGAATGTGTAGACCTCTAGATTGTGGCTGATCTAGTCCCCTAGATACTGGATGATTTCAGTGATAGATATGGAGTAAATTTCACTGGCTTTTGGGAGATGTAGTCCACTACATGGAGGGAACTGCCATTCACTAGATAGTAGAACATGATCAAGTTCGGTATATTTTTGGGATTTGTAGTCTTCTAGATTGTGTTTGTCTATTCCCCTAGGTAGTGGGAGATATCAGTGACGGTTATGTAATTGTGGAAGTTGTAGTCCACTAGATAGTGAGAGATGTAGACTAGACAGTGGGAGTTGTAAACTAGTTGGTGTCAGTTGTAGTCCACCAGAAAATGGGAGATCTAGTCAGGTAGATATGGTAGATATGAGTCCACTAATTTGTAGATATAGTCCACTAGATTGTAGGAGATGTAGTCCACTAGATGGGAGATATATTGTGCTAGAATGCCAGTTATTAGGGGATCTAGTCCACTAGAGAGGGGGATAGGGGGATTTAGTCTACTTGACCTTGGCCTCTTCAACTTCATGTATTGGTTTGACACAGATAGTGGAATACTATGTGCATATCATTGGAATATGGGAAATGTAGTTCACTAGATTGAGGGAGAGCCAGTGCACTAGATTGTGTTAGCTGTAGTCCACTATATAGTAAGAGATATTGTTTAGACCATGATATTGTCCAAGATATGTTGTCCACTAGATAATGGGACGTTCACTTGACTGAGTGAGACCTGGTCTTATCTAACAAATTACATTTGATTGGTTAAAAGCCCTTAAGAAGGCAGTGGACATTTGACCTAGGGGAAGTCGGCGAATGTGCGCTGAAAGCAGGATGGAAACAAGGCCCATTTTAATGTTATTTTGCTGTTGCACTCTGAGATGAGTGAGAAAACCTGCTGAATTTCTGATTGGTTTAAGATGAAGGAAGTGGGTGGGGCTATGATGAAAGGCAGGGCTAGTGCTCATAGCTTTAATCATTCTTACATTCATTGAAGTAAGACACCTGTTTTCCGGCTTTGTTGTTGTGTTTATTTGATTGTTGTGTCGTCGTGAGCAAAGCGAAGGCTGTAGCAACATATTTTTGGGGGCGGGGCTTCGACACAGCACTTCTGTCACTTCTATCAGGGACTCGGTGAAGTATTTAGATTTGCATGTCTAGTCTAGAGTTCCCAGAATTCCTTTGAATAAACAGGAAGTGATGTCATTAGCAAGTCGAGGTGCCCACTTTGGACATTATTCATGAATTATTCTGAAGTGGCGTAACCAATCATTTTAGAGTTACACAAAAAAATCAAATGTGAAATTTATTTATTCAATATTTATTTCTGTTTGTTAGCTGTCGTGTTTTACGACCGCTGATAAAAAATCAACGATCTGTACAAAGGATGTAAATATTTAATACTGTACAATGTAGTGATTTATTTATTATCTATTGCATGCACCGTTCAAAAAAAAAACAACGAAAATATTTAACAATTTTCCATTAATGATTACAAAGTGAATATGAAATTCATGGCTTATTAAAAATGAAAAACAAATTTATTGTCTGGATCTCATGAACGCATTTCATATTTACAACTAATTCACTTTTTATTTATTTCCAGCTCGTTTGTATATGGAACTTGTGGGCGTGGCCATCCTTCCTGACATCATTTTTACAAAAAGGACCCGAGAAGCTTAACGATTGCAAAGTTGATTTCAGTTCTGTGTGTATTTTATTGAATACTCGTGATAGCAGCTAACTACCAGGCTTGCCAGAGGTGTTGCTTTTTCGTTAGCTAGCTGTATATATTTCCTTATTTTACTATGAGATTAGCTAGCGTTTGATTTATGTTGAGCTAGCATACATCAATGGCACGTCCTAAATGTATGCTATTTTATCCAAATGAATAAAATTTTTCCATCTCGCGTCAGTACGACAGGACTTTTATTTAAACATTGTAGGAAATTTCAGCCAATCGGACAGTATTTATGATGTCAGGAAGAACCACGAAGGTCCTCTTCGTAATGTTTTTAACATGAAGCATTATTGACTTTCGCTTGCAAAACAGAACAGAAGTGTGTACCTGAACAGTGTTACTGATATAGTACAGCATATTTGGTAATACGGTGTATTTCCTTTGTGCTAATTAGCTACCTTGCTAATTAGCTAGCAGAACAACGTGGAGGACTCGGAGGAATAAAAACCCAACCTGAACTCACACTATTTGATGAATTCAGATGTGATCATTTTAAAAGTAATTTATTTTGAAAAGATGATAGGTTGCTACAGTGGATTCTGGGTAATTTGTGCACGCTTATATGAAGTCCGTTTTCATTAACGAACTGTTACTCAAGCTGATAACATCATTTACTGACAATGGTTACAATGGCGAAGGAGATTCGACCAACTTGGAGACACGGAGACATCAAAGAGGACATGTTAAAGAGGATTGAGAGTAGCCGTGGATGAAAAATAGAGACTTTTCGATTTCAGCTACGGATGGACAGGATACGGTTTTCTGAACTGAAGCGTAATTATTATAAATATTAACACAAGAAAATAAACACGTATGGAATTATTGTGAGGATGTCTTGGTTTTATTTTTGATTTATTATGGCACTAATCAAGGATTTGTTTCATCTGAAACGTTTTAAAATATATATATTTACATTTATTCATTTAGCAGACGCTTTTATCCAAAGCGACTTACAAATAAGCAAAGCGATAGGGATATATATATTTTAAATGAATTCAGTTTAATTTTAAAAAATGTTATTTTTTTAAAAGTGCAACTGTCAAGGTGCTTTACATCAAATTAATTCAGTAAGATTAAGAGTTTCGTGAGATTTCATTTAATAAGATTAAGACATTGAAAACATTCGAGGGTCAAACGTGCTAGCTAATCTAACTAACCAAATTAATTCAATATTTTTTGTTTGATTATATTGTAGTTGTCATGAATCGAGGTTGAGGCAGAAGCAAGTGCAGAATATAACATTTAATATAAACTAACAGACTAAAAAACAAAGACACTAAGACAACTTAGCAAAACACTGTGGCATGAGACAAAACGTTGAGACATAAATGACGAGAGTCTACGACAACGAAAGACAAGAAAACAGTGCAGACAAAGACTAGATATACACAGGAGTGCTCATTAACAAAACGTGAATCAGGTGCAGGTGGTCATGTGACTGGTGGTGCAGTGCATTGGCTGATGGGAAATGGAGTCCAGAGTTTCTAGAAACGTGACAGAACCCTCTCCCAAGGGCGCTATTCCTGGAGCGCCCAAACTGATGGGTCCTCTATCTGGTGGTCCTGGCCCCCTGGCCAAAAGTCCACAGCAAAACCAGGAGACCAAGCAGCTTCCACAAAGGCACAGGGAGGCAGAGGGACGTCCTCGGCAGGGCATGAAAGCGGGGCGACGTCCTCCACAGGGATAGAAGTGGGATGCGAGGTTCTCCGCGAGGTACAAGGAGGGAGCCAGGTTCTCAGCGAGGCTCAAAGGGGGAAGCGAGGTCCTCCGCGAGGCTCAAGGGGGGAACGAGGTCCTCCGTGAGGCTCAAGGGGGGAGCGAGGTCCTCCGTGAGGCTCAAGGGGGGGGGCGAGGTCCTCCGCGAGGCTCAAGGGAGCAAGGTTCTCAGCGAGGACCAAGGGAGGAACGATGCTCTCTGTGGAGGATGAGGGGGTAACGATGTCCTCCGTGAAGCAGGAAGGGGGAGCGACTTCTTTAGCGGAACAAGGAGGCAGAGCGACGACCTCAGCCGAGCAGGGAGGCAGAGCGACGACCTCAGCCGAGCAGGGAGGCAGAGCGACGACCTCAGCCGAGCAGGGAGGCTGAGCGGCATCCTCGGCTGAGCAGGAAGGCTGAACGTGAGCCATAATCGGGAAGGGAGGGTGGGAGGTGGTCTCAGCCCCGACCACAGACTCCCGCTCCTGTCGGCGTGGCATGGTGTAGTCCTGTATGAACGCTGGGTATGGCGTGGTGCATGGTCTGTCCCGCTGCGGCTGCGGGACAGGTTCCTCGGCTGTACCAGGCAGCAGGACAGCTTCCTCGGCAGGGCTAGACCGCAGGACAGCGTCCTCGGCTGTGCAGGACAGCTTCCTCGGCTGTGCAGGACAGCAGGACGGCTTCCTCGGCTGTGCAGGACAGCAGGACGGCTTCCTCGGCTGAGCCGGGCAGCAGGACGGCGTCCTCGGCTGAGCCGGGCAGCAGGACGGCGTCCTCGGCTGAGCCGGGCAGCGAGACAGCGTCCTCGGCGGGCAGGAGCTCCACCGTAGAGACCTCCCCGTAGGCCTCAGGATGGAGCACTGCTGTCCTCGGTGCCCCTCCCAAAGAAATTTCAGGACTTGCCGTAGCAGATTCTGGCGTGCGCGGGTCTAGATCTGTAGGCTTGGTCGAGATGTCAGGAACTTGAGACGCGGTTGGCACTTGAGACTCGACTTGAACGTCCGGAACATGAGTCTTGGCAAGGAGCGGAACTCTGAGAATAGGGTCAGCAGACTTGGACATGAACATGATTCGTTTAACTGGATGAGTGGTGATTGCCCTGTCCATCTCCTCATAATAGAGGTTGAAGGGCGGGTCAGGCTGGGGCTGTCCACTGACTCTCCACCCCAGTAAGTCAATACCACAGAGTTGTCTGGGCTGTGAAAACTGATCCATAAAAAGTTCCCCAAACAGAGTGACATCATGGAGGGCTGGCAACTCAGTACTTACAAGCTGCTCTGCCCAGTCACGGGCCGGACCGCAAAATCTTGATACCATGGACCCAATCTTTTGTCTCTTATAAGGCTTGGGATATGCCAGGCTGCAAAAATACACCTAGCAGTCCATCAGAAATTCCAGCGGGTAGCTCCCCAATCCCGCTGTCACTAGTGGAAGTTCGGCATCATACCTCCGGGGAAAATGCACGGATGAACAATGCGGCCAGTAATCCGAGCGTTTTCCAAGACGGTATTGACCAGCTACTCCCCGTTCTCCTGCTGCATCCATGTTTGGGCGGTGTATCTTGTTGATCTGCTGCTTCTGAAAAAAATGGTCTTTTGTTCTGTCACGAATCGAGGTTGAGGCAGAAGCAAGTGCAGAATATAACATTTAATATAAACTAACAGACTACAAAACAAAGACACTAAGACGGCTGTGGCGCACTTGGTAGAGCGTGTTGTCCACTAATCGTAGGGTTGGCGGTTCGGTGCCGAATTGGCGGTTCGGCTCCACATGCTGAAGTGTCCTTGGGCAAGACACTGAACCCCAAGTTGCTCCCGATGGCAAGCTAGCACCTTGCATGGCAGCTCTGCTACCATTGGAGTGTGAGTGTGTGTGTGAATGGGTGAATGAGACACAGTGTAAAGCGCTTTGGATAAAAGCACTATATAAGTGCACATTTACCATTTAACTTGGCAAAACAATGTGGCACGAGACAAAACCTTGAGACATAAATGACGAGAGTACGACAACGAAAGACAAGAAAACAGTGCAGACAAAGACTAGATATACACAGGAGTGCTTATTAACAAAACGTGAATCAGGTGCAGGTGGTCATGTGACTGGTGGTGCAGGGCAGTTGCTGATGGGAAATGGAGTCCAGAGTTTCTAGATACGTGACAGTAGTAAGACCTTTGATGTCTAACAGGAAGAAATTAGTTTGATCTTTTTTCCTTGTATAAGGACTAATTTATTGACGTTTGGGGAAATATTCTTGCTAACTGTAATTATAGATTTATTCCAAATTCCTTTTTTACAATTAAGCCACATTTACGTACAAGGTTATAGCTTGTGATTTGACATGCAGCCCTTTTAAAAGTTTATTTCTGTTTTTATTTTAGTGACTGTACAGGCAGCAAACCACCATGAAGGCGTGTGTAGATTTTTCCCAGGTGTTTGTCCTTGAATTATCCGGATTGAACATGTCAAATTGGCATGCACGGTTATCTGAACATAAAGCTAAATGAGGCAGAACGTGGGATTTCCCTGCAGCTGAGGCTCCAGAGCAGATGAACAGAATTCAACGTCGTGTAATGTTTCTGCTTGTGTGATGTTAACAGAAGCAGAGATGTGACTCGCAGTGAACCAGTAAACTACAACACGACTCTTTCACTGCATTGAGATGCAAATGTTTCAGTGAGCTCAATTTATCTGAGTTTATCTGAGGTCAGTGAATAGAACCAACAAGAATTCATGGTGCACTTATATAGCACTTTACACTGTGTCTCATTCACCCACCAATGCTAGCAGAGCTGCCATGCAAGGCAATAACTTGCCATCAGGAGCAACTTGGGGTTCAGTGTCTTGCCCAAGGACACTTCAGCATGTGGAGTCATCCGGGCCAGTAATCGAACCGCCAACCCTACTATTAGTGGACAACCCGCTCTACCACCCGCGCCACAGCCACACAAAGCTGAACAAAGTGGAATGCTAACAATGACTGTTTATGGAACTGAAATGTGTTTTAGCTGTGTAAGATTGAACATCTGTCAGTGACCAGGCATCTGAAATGACATTCTTTACGTGAAGAAAGTCTTCTGCTGTCAATAAGAAAAATGTAGGGACAAATAATATATAAAAGTTGCATTTACAGAATCAGGCTCGCTAGACAGGCTAGCATTGTGAAATATTGCTGACAGAAATTTTGTTAGCACTTTTGTCCTCACCATGGTAACGCCCCTACAGAGAGCCACCCCTTAGTAACCTTCCCTATGGTAAACGCCCCTCGATAGTGGACCATAGTAACCTCCTAATCACAACCTTCTCCATAGTAACCCTCCCCTAGTAACTCTTCCCATAGTAACACTCCCCATAGTAACCCTACCCTGTAACTCTTCCCATTGTAACCCTCGCCACAGTAACCCTCCTCCTAGTAATCCTCTCCATAGTAACCCTCCCCTAGTAACTCTTCCAAAGTAACCCTCCCCATAGTAACTTTTCCCCTAGTAACACTCCCAGAGTAACACTTCCCTTAGTAACCCTCCCCTAGTAACTCTTCCCCTAGTAACCCTCCCCTAGTAACTCTCCCCATTGTAACCTCACCTCCCCTAGCAGCCCTCCCCCTAGTAACCCTCCCCTAGTAACTCTTCCCCTAGTAACTCTCCCCATTGTAACCCTCCCCTAGTAACTCTTCCCTTAATAACCCTCCCCATTGGAACCTCACCTCCCCATGGTAACCTCACCTCCTCCTAGCAGCCCCCCCCTAGTAACTTTCCCCATTGTAACATTCACCCTAGTAGCCCTCCTCCTAGTATCCCTCCCCCTAGTAACCCTCCCCAAGTAACCCTCCCCTAGTAACTGTCCCCACAGTAAGTCTTCCTACAGTAACCCTCCATTATAAATGTGCATTTATTCCTTTATTCCCCCCTTCTCTTTTATTCCCCTTTATTCCCCCTTGCCCTTTATTCCCCCCTTCCATTTTATTCTCCTTTATTCCCCCTTCCCCTTTATCCCCCCTTCCCGTTTATTCCTTACTTCCCCTTTATCTCCCACTTCCCCTTTATTCCCTTTATTCCCCCCTTCCCTCTATTCCCCTTTATTCCTTCTACCCTTTATCTCCCACTTCCCCTTTATTCCCCTTTATTCCCCCCTTCCCCTTTATTCCCCCTTCCCCTTTATTCCCCTTTATTCCCCTTTAGTCCCGTTTATTCCCTCCTTCCCCTTTATTCCCCTTTATTTATCCACTTGTCCTCTTTATTTGTCACATATACATTACAGCACAGTGAAATATATATATGTATATGTATATATATATATATATATATATATATATATATATATATATATATATATATATATAAATTTTTTTTAATCATGAAGCTGGAGTCAGAGTGCAGGTTATGCCATGGAGCAGATAGAGTTAAGGAGGGCCCAAGGGCCCAACATTGGCAGCTTGGTTAACCCTAACCCTGACCCTGACCTTCTGATCAGAAACCTGACAATAAATACTGAATAACTACTGGGTTGGAAACAGAGCTGACATTTTGCCATCCAGAGCAACATTACATTTTCATTTATACAACTGAGCAGTTTAGGGTTAAGTGTCTTGCTCAAGGGCCAGCAGAAGCAGCTTGGCAGTGCTGGGATTCCAGCACCTTCTAATCAGTTGTCCATTGCCTTAACCACTGCACGTCCACTACCCTAAAACCATTAGAACCATTAGAATTGTCAGATTCCTGAAGGTTTCTATTCAGGACTTTGTGGTTGCTATTAAACACCACCAGGGTACAACAGGGCTTTGTTTCAACAGTGTAACATTATATAAACCATCAGGAACCAATAGGAACAACGCAATCTAATAAAACTACCATTATAGTCCACCAGAAACACAGTAAACCCCATTAGGAACCAGTAGAAATCTCTTATAATGTTTTTTTATTTATAGAATGCTTTTTTAGCAAATAAATATTATGTTTAATGAATTAAGGAAACAAATAATTCATTATTTAATCATGAAGACCAAGTTTGATTTTAGACACTTTTTTTACGTACACTTCTTTTGCAAGTGAGCACTCACACTGACACACACTAACACACTCCTACTGACACAATCACACTGACACACTCACACAGACACACTCACACTGACACAGACTGACACACTCACACTGACACACTCACTGACACACTCACTGACACACACAGACACACTCACACTGACACACTCACACTGACACACACTCACACTGACACAGACACTGACACACACTAACACACTCACACTGACACAGACACTAACACACTCACACTGATACAGACACTGACACACACTAACACACTCACACAGACACACTCACACTGACACAGACACTGACACACTCACACAGACACACTCACACTGACACTGACACACACTGACACACTCACACTGACACTCACTGACACACTCACACAGACACACTCACACTGACACACTCACACTGACACAGACTGACACACTCACACTGACACACTCACTGACACACTCACACAGACACACTCACACTGACACACTCACACTGACACACACTAACACACTCACACAAACACACTCACACTGACACAGAACCACTAACACCAACACACCACTGACACAGACACTGACACACAACACACACCACACACAGACACACTCACACACACACACTCACACTCACACTGACACACTCACACTGACACACTCACACTGACACACTCACTGACGCACTCACACAGACACAGACACTGACACACACTAACACAGACACACTCACACTGACACAGACTGACACACTCACACTGACACACACACTGACACACTCACTGACACACTCACACAGACACACTCACACTGAGACACAGACACTGACACACACTGACACACCTCACACTGACACACACTGACACACACTCACTGACACACTCACACAGACACACTCACACTGACACACTCACACTGACACAGACACTGACACACACTGACACGCTCACACTGACACACTCACACAGACACACTCACACTGTCACAGACACTGACACACACAGACACACACACACACACACTCACACAGACACAGACACACTCACACTGACACACTCACTGACACACTCACACTGACACACTCACACTGACACAGACACTGACACACACTAACACACTCACACAGACACACTCACACTGACACACACTAACACACTCACACTGACAGACACTGACACACACTCACACTGACACAGACACTGACACACTCACACTGACACACTCACTGACACACTCACACTAACACACTCACACTGACACAGACACTGACACACACTGACACACTCACACTGACACACCTCACTGACACAGACACTGACACACACTGACACACTCACACTGACACCCACACAGACACTGACACACACTGACACACTCACACTGACACACCTCACACAGCACACTGACACACTCCACTGACACACTCACACAGACACACTCACACTGACACACCTCACACTGACACAGACACGACACACACACCACCCACACGACACACTCACACTGACACAGACACTGACAAACTCACACCGAACACCTCACTGACACACCTCACACTGACACACTACACTGACCGACACTGACACACACTGACACCACACCGACACTACACAACTGACACACTCCTGACACACTCACAGACACACACTAACACAGACACACACTAACACAGACACACTCACACTGACACAGACTGACACACTCACACTGACACACTCACACTGACACACACTGACACACACTCACTGACACACTCACTGACACACTCACTGACACACCACACTGACACTCACTGACACACTCACTGACACACTCACACAGACACACCACAACAACACACTCACACTGACACACTCACACTGACACAGGCACTGACACACACTAACACACTCACACAGACACTGACACACACTCACACTGACACAGACACTGACACACACTAACACACTCACACAGACACACTCACACCGACACTGACACACACACTGACACACTCACTGACACACCTCACACTGACACACTCACACTGACACACCCACACTGACACACCACTGACACACTCACACAGACACACCACACTGACACAGACACTGACACACTCACTGACACACTCACACTGACACACTCACACTGACACACTCACACTGCACACACTCACACTCACACTGACACACTCACTGACACACCTCACACTGACACACTCACTGACACACTCACACAGACACACCTCACGCAGACACAGACACTGACACACACTAACACACCCACACAGACACACTCACACTGACACAGACTGACACACTCACACTGACACACACTGACACACTCACACTGACACACTCACACTAACACACCCACACAGACACACTACACTGACACTCACACTAACACACTGACACTGACACAGACACACTGACACACACTGGCACCACTAGACACACTCACACACTCACTGACACACTCACACAGACATACTCCACAGACACACCTCACTGACACACACTGACACACCACACCTGACACACCCCACACTGACACACTCACCTGACACACCACACTAACACACCACACACTAACACACCCACACTGACATAACTACACACACACTGACAGAGACACTGACACACACTGACACACTCACACTGACACACTCACACTGACACAGACACTGACACACTCACACTGACACACCTCACACTGACACACTCACATTGACACAGACACTGACTCACACTGACACACTCACTGCACACTCACACTGACACACCTCACTGACACACTCACACTGACACACTCACACAGACACACTCACACAACACACCACACTGACATAGACACTGACACACACTAACACACTCACACAGACACACTCACACTGACACAGACACTGACACACACTGACACACCTACACTGACACTCACACTAACACACCACACTGACACAGACACTGACACACTCCCACTGACACACTCACACTGACACACCTCACTGACACACCTCACACTGACACACCTCACTGACACACTATCACTGACACACACTCACTGACACACCACACACTGACATACCAACACACCTCACACTGACACACTCACACTGACAGAGACACTGCACACACTGACACACCCACACTGACACACTCACACTGACACACACTGACACACACTGACACACTCACATTGACACACTCACTGACACACACTGACACACTCACACTGACACACTGACACTCACACTGACATACTAACACACACGCTAACACACACACACACACACACACACACACTTACACTGACACAGACACTGACTCACACTCACACACACTAACACTCTCACACTGATACACTCACTCTAACCCACACTGATACACTCACTCTAACCCACACTGACACATTGAAAGTAACACACACTAACACACTCACACTGACACATTGACACACCCACACTGACACACACACACACTCACACTGACACACTGACACACTGACACTAACACACCTCACACATTGACACACCTACCCCTGACACACACACTGACACACTGACACCAACAAACTCACACTTGACACACTCACCCTGACACACACACACAAACACACACACACACACACTGACACACTCACCCTGACACACTCACACTGACACACTCACACTGACACACACTGACACACTCACACTGACACACTCACTGACACACTCACACTGACACACTCACACTGACACACTCACTGACACACTCACACAGACACACCACGCAGACACAGACACTGACACACACTAACACACCACACAGACACACTCACACTGACACAGACTGACACACTCACACTGACACACACTGACACACCACACTGACACACCCACACTGACACAGACACCCACACCCACACTGACACTCACACTAACACACTGACACTGACACAGACACTGACACACACTGACACACTCACACTGACACACTCACACACTCACTGACACACCCACACAGACATACTCACACAGACACACCCACTGCACACACTGACACACTCACACTGACACACTCACACTGACACACCCACTGACACACTCACACTAACACACTCACACTAACACACTCACACTGACATACTAACACACCCACACTGACAGAGACACTGACACACACTGACACACCCACACTGACACACTCACACCGACACAGACACGGACACACTCACACTGACACACTCCACACTGACACACACACTGACACACTCACATTGACACAGACACTGACTCACACTGACACACTCACTGACACACTCACACTGACACACTCACTGCACACTCACACTGACACACCTCACACAGACACACCCACACAGACACACTCACACTGACATAGACACTGACACACTCTAACACACCCACACAGACACACTCACACTGACACAGACACTGACACACACCTGACACACTCCACACTGACACTCACACTAACACACCCACACTGACACAGACACTGACACACCTCACTGACACACTCACACTGACACACTCACTGACACACTCACTGACACACCACACTGACACTATCACTGACACACCTCACTGACACACTCACACTGACATACTAACACACTCACACTGACACACTCACACTGACAGAGACACTGACACACACTGACACACCTACACTGACACACCACACTGACACACACTGACACACACTGACACACCACATTGACACACTCACTGACACACACTACACACCTCACACTGACACACTGACACTCACACTGACATACTAACACACACGCCAACACACACACACACACACACACACACTTACACTGACACAGACACTGACTCACACTCACACACACTAACACTCTCACACTGATACACTCACTCTAACCCACACTGATACACTCACTCTAACCCACACTGACACATTGAAAGTAACACACCTAACACACTCACACTGACACATTGACACACCACACTGACACACACACACACTCACACTGACACACTGACACACTGACACTAACACACTCACACATTGACACACTCACCCTGACACACACACTGACACACTGACACTAACACACTCACACATTGACACACTCACCCTGACACACACACACACACACACACACACACACACACAAACTACAACACTAACAACAACATACACCAACGACCACACTGCCCACACTGACACACACACTAACCAACACACACACACACAACTCACACTACACATACCACACTACACACACACACAACACACACACACACTACAACTCACACTGACACAATCACACCAACACACCCACAGACACATTAACACACTCACACCGACAAACTACCACACTAACACACCCACCCTGACACACCACACTGATCATTAACACACAGTACACACTCACACTGACACACCCACACTAACACACCACACTGACACACCACACTGACACAACACACTCACACTAACACAACTCACCCTGAACACTCACACTGATGCATTAACACACCTCACAGTAACACTCACACTGACACACTCACACTCAACACACTCACACTGACACACCCACACTGACACATTAACACACTACACTAACACACTCACCCTGAACACCACACCGAGTTAACACACCCACAACACACCACACTGACACACCCACACTGACACATTAACACACCACACAACACACTCACACTGACACATTAACACACTCACACTAACACACCACACTACACACTCACACTGAACAACACACCCACTACACACCACTGACACACCACACTGCATAACACACTCACCCTGCACTCACACTGACACACCACCCTGTCACACTCACACTGACAAACACACCACCCTGACACACTCACACTGATGCATTAACACACTCACACTAACACACTCACACTCACACCAACACACTCACACACACTCACACCAACACACTCACACACACACACACCACACACACTGACACACTCACACTAACACACTCACACTCACCAACACACAGCACACACACACACACTACACTGAACACCACACTGACACCTCACACTGACACACACCAACACACTCACACAAACACACTCACACTGACACAACACTGACCACTAACACACCACACGGACACAGACACTGACACACACTGACACTCACGACACACTCACACGACACATCACACTGACACACCTCACACGACACACTCACTGACGCCACACAGACACAGACACTGACACACTAACACAGAGACACTCACACTGACACAGACTGACACACTCACACTGACACACACTGACACACTCACGACACACTCACACGAACACTCACACTGAGACACAACCGACACACACTGACACACTCACACTGACACACACTGACACACTCACTACACCACACAACACACTCACAACGACCACACAACACTCACACTCACAACACTACACACAACACACTCACACAGACACAACACTCACACTGACACACACACTACAACTCACATTACACAACACTGACTCACTACACACTCACACACACTCACACTGACACTCACTACACACTACACTACACACTCACACACACACACTCCACACACACAACTCACACTGACAAGACACTGACACACTACCACACTCACACAACACACTACACTACACAACACTACACACACTGACACACTCACACTACACTCACACTAACACACCCACTACACAGACACTGACACTCACTGACACACTCACACTACACACTCACTGACACTCACTACACACTCACACTACACTATCACTGACACACTCTCACTGACACTCACTACCTAACACACTCACACTGACCACACTAAACACTACACACACTCACCTCACACTGACACACCACACTACACACTACACACTACACACTCCAACACCACTGACACACTGACACACTCACACTGACACACCACCTCACACTGACACACACACACGCTAACACACACACACACACACACACACACTTACACTGACACAACACTGACTCACACTCACACTAACTCTCACACTGATACACTCCTAACCACACTAACCTCACTCTAACCACACTGACACATTGAAGTAACACAACTACTCACACTGACACATACACTCACACTGACACACACACAACTCACACTGACACACTGACACCTAAACACTCACACTGACACACTCACCCCTGACACACACACTGACACACTCTACACTCAACATTGACACTCACCCCAACACACACACACACACACACACACACACACACACTACCCCTGACACCACACTAACACACGACATACACTAACGGACTACACTGCCACATTCACTGACACACACTAACACACACACACACACACATACTCACACTGGCACACACACATACTCACACTGACACACACACACACAACACACACACACACTATCACCTCACTACCAATCACAACACACTCACACTACACAAACACACACACTACAAACACCACTAACACACACTACACACCACTATGCATAACACTCACAGTAACACCTCACACTACAACTCACTAACACTCACACTGACACACTCACACTGACACATTACACACTCACACTACACCTCCCACACACCACACTGCTTAACACACTCACAGTAACACTCACACTAACACTCACACTACACCTACACTGACACACTCACACTACACATTAACACACTACACTAACACACTCACACACACACACATTAACACACTCACATACAACTACACTACACACTCACACTACACATTAACACCAACTAACAACCACACTACACATTAACACACTACACTAACACACCACAACACACTCAACACACATACCACTACACTAACACCTACTGACACAAACTCATTAACACACTACTAAACACTACACACACCTACACACATGATGCATTAACACTCACCTGACACTCACACTGATGCATTAACACACTCACTAACACCTCACCCACTACACCTCACACACCTCACACTAACACCTCACACACACACACACCACCTCACACTCACACACCTCACAACCTCACTCCACTACACACACACACACACACACTCACACACTCACCTCACACTGACACACTCCACACTGACACACTAACACACTCACACAAACACACTCTAACACTGCCACCTAACACACTCACACTGACACAACCTGACACACTGACACCTCACGACACCTCACACTGACACACTCACTGACACCTCACACTGACACACTCAGCGCCTCACACAGACACACACACTGACACACACAAGACACTCACACTGACACAGACAGCACACTCCCACACTGACACACACACCACTGACACACCCACACAACACACCACAGAACACAGACACTGACACACACTGACACAACACTGACACACACTGACACACACCCACGACACACTCACACAGACACACCACACTACACACTCACACTGACACACTCACACAGACACACTCACACTGTCACAGACACTGACACACACAACACACTCACAGACACAGACACACTCACACTGACACACACACTGACACACACTGACACACCACATTGACACGACACTGACCACACTGACACACTCACTGACACTCACACTGACACACTCACTGACACACTCCACACTGACACACTCACACAGACACACACACAGACACACCCACACTGACAGACACTGGACACTAACACACTCACAGACACACTCACACCTGACACGCACACTAACACACAACCACACTGACACAGACACTGACACACACTGACACACACACTGACACACTCACTGACACACCACTGACACACCTACACTGACACTATCACTGACACACTCTCACTGACACCCACACTGACATACTAACACACTCACACTGACACACCACACTGACAGAGACACTGACACACACTGACACACTCACACTGACACACCACACTGACACACACTGACACACACTGACACTCACATTGACACACTCACTGACACACACTGACACACTCACACTGACACACTGACACCACACTGACATACTAACACACACGCTAACACACACACACACACACACACACACTTACACTGACACAGACACTGACTCACACCACACACACTAACACTCTCACACTGATACACCTACTCTAACCCACACTGATACACCTACCTAACCCACACTGACACATTGAAAGTAACACACACTAACACACACACTGACACATTGACACACTCACACTGACACACACACACACTGACACACTGACACACTGACACTAACACAACACCCACACATTGACACACTCACCCTGACACACACACTGACACACTGACACTAACACACCCACACAACACACTCCACCCTGACACACACACACACACACACACACACACACACTGACACACTCCCCTGACACACCACACTAACACACTGACATACACTAACGGACTCACACCCACATTCACACTGACACACACTAACACACACACACACACACATACTCACACTGACACACACACACACCACACTGACACACACACACACACAGACACACACACACACACTATCACACTCACACTGACACAATCACACTAACACACTCACACTGACACATTAACACACTCACACTGACAAACTGCCACACTAACACACTCACCCTGACACACTCACACTGATGCATTAACACACTCACAGTAACACACTCACACTGACACACTCACACTAACACACTCACACTGACACACTCACACTGACACATTAACACACTCACACTAACACACTCACCCTGACACACTCACACTGATGCATTAACACACCTCACAGTAACACACTCACACTGACACACTCACACTAACACACTCACACTGACACACTCACACTGACACATTAACACACTCACACTAACACACTACCCTGACACTCACACCGATGCATTAACACACCCACAGTAACACACTCACACTGACACACTCACACTGACACATACACACCCACACCAACACACTCACACTGACACATTAACACACTCACACTAACACACTCACACTGACACACTACACTGACACATTAACAACCCACACTAACACACTCACCCTGACACACTCACACTGATGCATTAACACACTCACCCTGTCAGACTCACACTGACACACTCACCCTGTCACACTCACACTGATGCATTAACACACCACCCTGACACACCACACTGATGCATTAACACACCACACCAACACACTCACACTCACACTAACACACTCACACACACTCACACTAACACACCACACACACACACACCCACACACCTCACACCACACTGACACCCACACAACACACCCACACCCACTAACACATTCACGTACACACACACACACACTCACACTGACACACCCACACTCACACCACACTGACACACCAACACACTCACACAAACACACTCACACTGACACAGACACCTACCCACACTCAACACACTCACACTGACACAGACACTGACACACACTGAACACTCACACAGACACACTCACACTGACACACTCACACTGACACACTCACACTGACACACCACTGACGCACTACACAGACACAGACACTGACACACCTAACACAGAGACACTCACACTGACACAGACTGACACACCACACTGACACACACACGACACACTCACTGACACACTCACACAGACACACTCACACTGAGACACAGACACTGACACACACTGACACACTCCACACTGACACACACTGACACACACACTGACACACCTCACAGACACACTCACACTGGACACACCCACACTGACACCCACACAGACACACTCACACTGTCACAGACACTGACACACACAGACACACTCACACAGACACAGACACACTCACACTGACACACTCACTGAACACTCACACT
This sequence comes from Ameiurus melas, assembly GCA_012411365.1. NCBI lineage: Eukaryota > Metazoa > Chordata > Actinopteri > Siluriformes > Ictaluridae > Ameiurus > Ameiurus melas. The sequence goes on from CM022769.1 coordinate 9,649,507, forward strand.
GACACACTCACACTGACACACTCACACTGACACAGACACTGACACACTCAACACACTCACACTGACAGACACTGACACACTCACACTGACACAGACACGACACACACTGACACACTCACACTGACACACTCACTGACACATTCACACTAACACACTCACACTGACACAGACACTGACACACACGACACAGACACTGACACACACTGACACACTCACACTGACACACTCACTGACACACCACACTGACACAGACACTGCACACACTGACACACTCACACTGACACACTCACACAGACACTGACACACACTGACACACCCACACTGACACACCCACACAGACACACTGACACACTCACTGACACACTCCACACAGACACACTCACACTGACACACTCACACTGACACAGACACTGACACACACTAACACACTCACACTGACACACTCACACTGACACATTAACACTCACACTAACACACACACTGACACATTAACACACCACACTAACACACCACACTGACACACTCACACTGACACATTAACACACTCACACTAACACACTCACCCTGACCACCACACTAACGATGCATTAACACACACCCTGTCAGACTCACACTGACACACCCACCCTGTCACACTCACACTGATGCATTAACACACTCACCCTGACACACTCACACTGATGCATTAACACACTCACTCAACACACTCACACTCACACTAACACACTCACACACACACACTCACACACACACACCCACACTCACACTCACACTGCCACACCCACACTAACACACCACACCCACTAACAACACACACACACACACACACACACTCACACTGACACACTCACACTGACACACACTAACACTCACACAAACACACCCACACTGACAACACTGACGCACACTAACACACCCAAACTGACACAGACACTGACACACCCACACAGACACACTCACACTGACACACCACACTGACACACTCACACTGACACACCTACTGACGCACTCACACAGACACAGACACTGGCACACACTAACACAGAGACACTACACTGACACAGACTGACACACTCACACTGACACACACTGACACACTCACTGACACACTCACACAGACACACTCACACTGAGACACAGACACTGAACACACGACACACCCACACTGACACACACTGACACACACTCACTGACACACCCACACAGACACACTCACACTGACACACTCACACTGACACAGACACTGACACACACTGACACACCCACACTGTCACACTCACACAGACACACACACTGTCACAGACACTGACACACACAGACACACTACACAGACACACTCACACAGACACAGACACACTCACACTGCACACTCACTGACACTCACACTGACACACCCACACTGACACAACACTGACACACACCAACACACTCACACTGACAGACACTGACACACACACACTGACACAGACACTGACACACACTGACACACTCACACTGACACACTCACTGACACATTCACAACCTAACACACTCACACTGACACAGACACTGACACACACTGACACACTCACACTGACACACTCACTGACACACTCACACTGACACAGACACTGACACACACTGACACACCTACACTGACACACTCACACAGACACTGACACACACTGACACACTCACACTGAACACTCACACAGACACACTGACACACTCACTGACACACCTACACAGACACACTCACACTGACACACTCACACTGACACAGACACTGACACACACTAACACACTCACACACACACACTAACACTGACACAGACACTGACAAACCACACCGACACACTCACTGACACACTCACACTGACACACGCACACCGACACGCACACTGACACACACTGACACACCCACACTGACACACACTGACACACCTGACACACTCACACAGACACACCAACACAGACACACACTAACACAGACACACTCACACTGACACAGACTGACACACTCACACTGACACACCCCACCGACACACCGGACACACTCACTGACACACCTACTGACACACTCCACTGACACACTCACACTGACACTCACTGACACACTCACTGACACACTCACACAGACACACTCACACGACACACTCACACTGACACAGGCACTGACACACACTAACACACCACACAGACACTGACACACACTCACACTGACACAGACACTGACACACACTAACACACCCACACAGACACACTCACACTGACACAGACACTGAACACACTGACACACCCACTGACACACTCACACTGACACACACACTGACACACACTGACACACTCACACTGACACACTCACTGACACTCACACTGACACAGACACTGACACACTCACACTGGACACAACACTGACACCACACTGACACACTCCACACTGACACACTCACACTGACACACACGACACACCCACACTGACACACTCACTGACACACCCACACTGACACACTCACTGACACACTCACACAGGCACACTCACGCAGACACAGACACTGACACACACTAACACACTCACACAGACACACACACACTGACACAGACTGACACACCTACACTGACACACACTGGACACACTCACACTGACACACTCACACAGACACACCTCACACTGACACACTCACACTGACACAGACACTGACACACCTCACACTGACACTCACACTAACACACTGACACTGACACAGACACTGACACACACTGCACACTCACACTGACACACCTACTGACACACTCACTGACACACTCACACAGACATACTCACACAGACACACCCACTGACACACACTGACACACTACACTGACACACTCACTGACACACTCACACCAACACACCTACACTAACACACTCACACTGACATACTAACACACTCACACTGACAGAGACACTGACACACAGTGACACACTCACACTGACACACTCACACTGACACAGACACTGACACACACACACTGACACACCCACACTGACACACACTGACACACTCACATTGACACAGACACTGACTCACACTGACACACTCACTGACACACTCACACTGACACACTCCACTGACACACTCACACTGACACAGACACTGACACACTCACACTGACACACTCACACAGACACACTCACACACACACTCACACTGACATAGACACTGACACACACTAACACACTCACACACACACCTCACACTGACACAGACACTGACACACACTCACACACTCACACTGACACTCACACTAACACACCACACTGACACAGACACTGACACACTCACTGACACACTCACTGACACACTCACACTGACACACTCACTGACACACTATCACTGACACACTCTCACTGACACACTCACACTGACATACCTAACACACTCACACTGACACACTCACACTGACAGAGACACTGACACACACTGACACACTCACACTGACACACACTGACACACTCACATTGACACACCACTGACACACACTGACACACTCACACTGACACACTGACACTCACACTGACATACTAACACACACTAACACACACACACACACACACACACACACACACACACTTACACTGACACAGACACTGACTCACACTCACACACACTAACACTCTCACACTGATACACTCACTCTAACCCACACTGATACATTCCCTAACCCACACTGACACATTGAAAGTAACACACACTAACACACTCACACTGACACATTGACACACCCACACTGACACACACACACACACTCACACTGACACACTGACACACTGACACTAACACACTCACACATTGACACACTCACCCCTGAGACACACACTGACACACTGACACTAACACACTACACATTGACACACTCACCCTGACACACACACACACACACACACACACACACTGACACACTCACCCTGACACACTCACACTAACACACTGACATACACTAACACACTCACACTGACAGACACTGACACACACTCACACTGACACAGACACTGACACACCGACACACTGACACACCTACTGACACATTCACACTAACACACTCACACTGACACAGACACTGACACTCACTGACACACTCACACTGACACAGACACTGACACACACTGACACACCCACACTGAGACACTCACACAGACACTGACACACACTGACACACTCACTGACACACACTGACACACTCACACTGACACACTCACACAGACACACTGACACACTCACTGACACACCACACAGAACACTCACACTGACAACACACACTGACACAGACACTGACACACACTAACACACTCACACAGACACACCTCACACTGACACAGACACTGACAAACTCACACCGACACACTCACTGACACACTCACACTGACACACTCACACTGACACAGACACTGACACACACTGACACACTCACACTGACACACACTGACACACTGCACACTCACACAGACACACACCAACACAGACACACACTAACACAGACACACTCACACTGACACAGACTGACACACTCACACTGACACACACTGACACACACTCACTGACACACTCACTGACACACTCACTGACACACTACACTGACACTCACTGACACACTCACTGACACACCCACACAGACACACTCAACACACACACACTGACACAGGCACTGACACACACTAACACACCCACACAGACACTGACACACACCACACTGACACAGACACTGACACACCAACACACTACACAGACACACCTCACACTGACACAGACACGACACACACTGACACACTCACTGACACACTCACACTGACACCTCACTGACACACACTGACACACTCACACTGACACACTCACTGACACACTCACACTGACACAGACACTGACACACTCACACTGACACAGACACTGACACACTCACACTGACACACCACACTGACACACTCACACTGACACACACTGACACACCCACACTACGACACTCACTGACACACTCCACACTGACACACTCACTGACACACTCACACAGGCACACCACGCAGACACAGACACTGACACACCTAACACACTCACACAGACACACCACACTGACACAGACTGACACACTCACACTGACACACACTGACACACTCACACTGACACACACACAGACACACTCACATGGACACACTCACACTGACACAGACACCGACACACCACACTGACACTCACACTAACACACTGACACTGACACAGACACTGACACACACTGACACACTCACACTGACACACTCACTGACACACTCACTGACACACTCACACAGACATACTCACACAGACACACCTCACACACACTGACACACTCACACTGACACACTCACTGACACACACACTAACACACTCACACTAACACACTCACACTGACATACTAACACACTCACACTGACAGAGACACTGACACACACTGACACACTCACACTGACACACTCACACTGACACAGACACTGACACACTCACACTGACACACTCACACTGACACACACTGACACACTCACATTGACACAGACACTGACTCACACTGACACACTCACTGACACACACACACTGACACACTCACTGACACACTCACACTGACACACACACTGACACACTCACACTGACACACTCACACAGACACACTCACACAGACACACTCACACTGACATAGACACTGACACACACTAACACACTCACACAGACACACTCACACTGACACAGACACTGACACACACTGACACACTCACACTGACACTCACACTAACACACTCACACTGACACAGACACTGACACACTCACTGACACACTCACTGACACACTCACACTGACACACTCACTGACACACTATCACTGACACACTCTCACTGACACACTCACACTGACATACTAACACACTCACACTGACACACTCACACTGACAGAGACACTGACACACACTGACACACTCACACTGACACACACTGACACACTCACATTGACACACTCACTGACACACACTGACACACTCACACTGACACACTGACACTCACACTGACATACTAACACACACACTAACACACACACACACACACACACACACACACACACACACTTACACTGACACAGACACTGACTCACACTCACACACACTAACACTCTCACACTGATACACTCACTCTAACCCACACTGATACACTCACTCTAACCCACACTGACACATTGAAAGTAACACACACTAACACACTCACACTGACACATTGACACACTCACACTGACACACACACACTCACACTGACACACTGACACACTGACACTAACACACTCACACATTGACACACTCACCCTGACACACACTCGACACACTGACACTAACACACCTACACATTGACACACTCACCCTGACACACACACACACACACACACACACACACTGACACACTCACCCTGACACACTCACACTAACACACTGACATACACTAACGGACTCACACTGCCACATTCACACTGACACACACACTAACACACACACACACACACACATACTCACACTGACACACACACATACTCACACTGACACACACACACACACACACACACACACACACTATCACACTCACACTGACACAATCACACTAACACACTCACACTGACACATTAACACACTCACACTGACAAACTGCCACACCAACACACCTACCCTGACACACAACACTGATGCATTAACACACCCACAGTAACACACCACACTGACACACACACTAACACACTCACCACCGACACACTCACACTGACACATTAACACACTCACACTGACACACTCACCCTGACACACTCACACTGATGCATTAACACACTCACAGTAACACACTCACACTGACACACTCACACTGACACACTCACACTGACACATTAACACACTCACACTAACACACTCACCCTGACACACTCACACTGATGCATTAACACACTCACAGTAACACACTCACACTGACACACTCACACTGACACATTAACACACTCACACTAACACACTCACACTGACACATTAACACACTCACACTAACACACTCACACTGACACACTCACACTGACACATTAACACACTCACACTAACACACTCACCCTGACACACTCACACTGATGCATTAACACACTCACCCTGTCAGACTCACACTGACACACTCACCCTGTCACACTCACACTGATGCATTAACACACTCACCCTGACACACTCACACTGATGCATTAACACACTCACACTAACACACTCACACTAACACACTCACACACACTCACACTAACACACTCACACACACACACACCCACACTCACACTCACACTGACACACTCACACTAACACACTCACACTCCCACTAACACATTCACGCACACACACACACACACTCTCACACTGACACACTCAAACTAACACACTCACCCTGACACACTCACACTAATGAATTAACACACTCACACTAACACACTCACACTAACACACACACGCACACTACCACTCACACTGACACACTCACAAACTCACACTAACACACACACTGACACACACACTGACCCTCTCACACTGACACACTCTTATACCTGTACCACTAAATCGTTTCTGGATAAAGTGCCACATTGAGCTCAGGGACGATTGATGAACTCTCGAACCCCGAATGACAGAAAGAGCTTCACCTCCTTCAGCTGAAAATTAGATGAGGTTCCATCTCTCTCTCTCTCTCTCTCTCTCTCTTTCTCTCTCTTTCTCCCTCTCTCTCTCTCTTGCTCTGGTGGCTGCAGGAACTCAAATCGAATCTGCAGAGCAATGAGACGAGACAAACACGTCACCGATGTGAATGAAAATGAATGAGGCGCTGCATCGGGCAATTTTAGTCCTGTTTGTATCACTCCGACTAAATGACAAGAAAACACATTAATACACTTCTTTAAACATTTTTTTAAAACAATTATATTACAATTATATTAAATGTCCAGGTTGAGAAAATGTGTAGTTTAAGTAACATAATAATGGCAATAAAATAAAGTTGAAGTGTTTGTCACGAGTGTGGCGTTGTTGAGCTGAAGCCTTGTGAGAAATCAATAAAACATGACATTTTGAGAGCGTTCGCTCCAGCACGGCTTTCAATAATCTCTTTATATCATTTCACAGACACTTAATCTCTGTCACAACCAGTAGTGTGTAAATACTGTGATATACAGTCTTTCACCATCACCAGCTAATCAGTCACATGATCCAACATAAACAACAAGTACTACAACTCCAATCAACACAAAGCGCGTAGCGTATGTTTTTATCAGTGTAACAAGTTAAGTCTCTTTTTAAATCACAAATGAATAGTATTAAAAATCCGGGTTTGTTCATTTTGTTCTACTTTTTAGTCGCAAATTTAACAGCATTGTCTTGAACTATATATAACAATAAAAATAACCAATGGCTGCAAATTTAATCCACGTTTCACACCGAATTATATAACGAGCGTAATATTATACTACTAGTAACGGTTATAAAATAGTTTGTGATACTTTTAACAATCTGAATCTGATCTACAACATTTTTATTTTGCACATATGGAGAAGTGAGCTCTATATTGCCTGATAGAGGATAAAAACAGATTATTTATACACCATGATGCTAAACTGGAGGCCATACGCTTCAGTTCCATTTTAACTACATGCAAGAAAAATAAAATAAAAAAGAAGCAAAGCAGATTTCCCGCAGTGAGACCTGCAGTAATATTACATTCGTAATATCTCTCATTTGTACAGTTTAACATCCTCAGAATTTATATCACTGCAGAAACGCTTCTACTTAAGCAGATTAAAATGTAATTTATGAGGAAAGGAAAGAAATTCCAACATTTTTAATACAGAGAAGAAAGACAAGATCACACTGTAAAGTCAGATCCAAATGTCTGCAACCTGATGAGGAAAAAAAACTGCTAGTTTCCTCATAAACCTGCACACATTGTACCAGAGACTGCTGACCGCACACCATATACTGCCTTTCTTTGGGGGTTTTTTATTTACTGTTTATTACTGTTTACTGTTTTTTATGGTATTTTTTCCAATGAAGAACATTTTTAATTCCATTAAATTTGAAGACGTCTTCTCTTAGGCACATTTTTATATGTGTTTAAGACCATTGTATTGTGTGTGTGTGTGTGTGTGTGTGTGTGTACAGTATATATACAATAATAATACAATATAGCATTGTATTATTATTTTTTCATTCTTTAATGAATAATTTGAACATGGCTGGGATGGAACATTTCTCTGTATCTCAGACTTCAGGACGTGACTTTATTCTGCTCTGGTTGTGTTTTACAATCAGCAGCAGCGTGTATCTCAGTGTGGCCTTTGTGCTGCAGAAGCGTCACACACACACACACACACTCAGGTCTGGTGAGGAGACGTGAGGTCCTGCAGGTTCACACCGATGGCTGCTCAACCGTGAGGAAGTGTGTGTTTGTTTCATCCATCTCCTGTTCTGTGGCCTGTTGCTCCCTGAGGCAGCTCGAGTCCTCACTGACAGCTGAGCTACTGCTGCTACTGCGACGGTGTGAAAACTGCAGCATGTGGAGCGTTAGCTCTTTTAATCATTCAGCAATGTACTGTAAAATCACACACAAACAAAATAAAACTGTAACATTAATAAGACAAAAAAAAAAAACCATAACATGAAGACAAAAATAACAAGCAATATTAATACAACAAGAATTACAAATGTAACATTATTAGGACAAAAAATAAAGTAAAATGTAACAATAAGAGGCCAAAAAAATTTAAGCAATAAGAAGACAAAAATTATAATGTAACATTAAATAGACAAGAAATGTACCTTGAATAAGAAATACAACTAGTAAGTACTAAATAAAAAATAAATAAATAATAATAAAAAAAAGTAAGACATGGTTATGTAAAAATGTCCCGACAAAAAAATTACCAGTGTAAAATTAATCAGACAAAAATAAATTGAATAAAACCAAGATGATAAAATTTAATGTAACATTAATAAGAAATAAAAATTGTAGGCCTATAAATATAAATAGCATATATGAAAAAACAAAAATAGAAATAATATAACATTAGAAGAAACACAAGAAGGCAAAAATAATATTAAGAAGAATTTAAAACAGTGATTATGAATAAAAAAATGTATTGAATAAAATATTTTTTAAAAAATAAATAAAAATGTAACATTATGAAAACAAACTAACCAAGTGTATGAGTTTTTGCTCTGATTGCAACTCAAAAACAAAACAAAATAAACACTATAGAAACGCTTTGTTCACTTTTGGATCTTGCAGGAACGTTTACAGAACCACAGTCTTAGAAAGGTTATAGAACCACAGTCTTAGAACCGGGACACTATTACAGATGGAGAACGCAATCACACTGTAGAAAGTGGACAGATGTGCCTCTGTTCACTCGGATCTTATTTCTCTTTTATTCTCTTACGTAACTCTCTGATCTGCAGAGCGGGATTTAAGGTCAACTTATTCATGAGGAAAAACAGCAGAAATCCTCACAGCCGCCACTCCACTCTGTTTTTCTGCCTTTCTCTCGTCACCTTCAGTTGCCTTTCAGCTCGCACATCTACAGCAAGGCTGCGCGTAACTTCTCCTTCAGGAATTATTTCACTAGCTCTTTGTTTGTCTTTTTTTAGAACAGCGGCTCTGATAGTACAGGATTTTATTAACGCACTCGTTCTAATACGTTATCGTTTCTATAGTAACGGTTCATTTACAGGGATGCGTTCAGCTGATGCTCCGTTGTTGATCGGGTGAAGTTCTCTTGAAGAAAAGAAATGTTTATTTAGCATTTATGGAAGGAGTCTCCAGTGTCAGAGGTAAAGCTGTAAGTTTTCTTCAGGACAGAAGAGTTTACGCTTCTTTGCGGTTTTACTTTAACATGACAAGCCTTTAAGGGTTCTCTGAGAGGAACTGGTGAACCTATATAAGTCTATAGAACACTGCATTAGAAAGAATGTTAATAACCTCAGATGAAGGACGATTTGTTAGCTAACACTCGAGGGGATTTAACTAGCAAATGGGAATCAGCAATGATGAAATTAGGAATAAACTTGCAGGAGTAAAGTAAAGTGAAGTGTGGAGTGAGAACTTAGTGGTCTGCTCTACAACTTGTGGGAGTGGAGAGTGTGATGTAATTTTCCAGCTTGCTTTGCAATCTTCACTTTGTTGGAAATCCTGAGGGTGAGATTTCTTCACCAGAGGCTCGATCTGGGAGAACTCAACACCATCACCTTCACTAAATATCACTGAACTCTTCTTTTAAAAAACAACTCAGAATACTGTAACAGGCAAGTCTGTAACACAGTGCATGTGTTTTTAATAGAATATATCATCACCTGGAAGAGTACAGAATTGGAAGATGTTATATATTTTGCTAAATTATTAATATGTATATATTTTAATATTTAAAGCAACATGCATGTGACCAGCACAGTAATGCCAACTTGGCAACTTTGTCGAGCAATTTGATGACTTTTTAAACCCCTTTAACAACTTTTTATTCTAAAAAAAAATGAGCCTAGTGATAAACCTTATGGCGTTTTGATCAGATGTTAGTGACTGTCCTGTAGTCCATAAAGTATTCTTCACCATTATTCCCAACAACCAATCACAGATCACCATTATTCCCAACAACCAATCACTGATCACCTTTACTCTCAACAACCAATCACTGATAATCGTTATTCTTAACAACCAATCACTGATCACCTTTACTCTCAACAAGCAATCACTGATAATTGTTATTCTTAACAACCAATCACTGATCACTGTTATTCTCAACAACCAATCACTGATCGCTATTATTCCCAACAACCAATCACTGATCACCATTATTCCCAACAACCAATCACTTATCACCGTTATTCTCAACAACCAATCAATGATCACCGTTATTCTCAACAACCAATCACCGATCACCATTATTCTCAACAACCAATCACTGATCACCATTATTCCCAACAACCAATCACTTATCTCCGTTATTCTCAACAACCAATTACTGATCAACGTTATTCCCAACAACCAATCACTTATCACCATTATTCTCAACAACCAATCACTGATCACCGTTATTCTCACCAATCACTGATCACTATTATTCCCAACAACCAATCACTGATCACCGTTATTCTCACCAATCACTGATCACCATTATTCCCAACAACCAATCACTGATCACCATTATTCCCTTTAATGTCCATGTTCTTGATAGAAATTCTAGAATCATTCATTTATAATTTATTCTTTTCTGTTCAATATAATGTCTAATGACATGCTTCGAAATGTAAATTAGTCTATGATGTCATCTGCCAATTTCTACTGACTTTTAACCTCTATTTGCAACTTTCCCCTGAAACGAGTATGAGTCTGTAACACGTGACCAGCTCGGCATCACTAAGCAAAACGTTATCATGGAATTTGCTCACTGTCTGGAATCTGTCACAGCTTCACTTGGTAAAAATCCTGAGGGTGTTTTCTCCTCTCGAGCTCTGGAGGAACTCATCAGTCTCGAATTCATCAGCTGTCACCAGCTTCCTCTTCAAAGCCGGCTCAGTTTTAAAGATCAGTCTTTGACGTTAACATCAGTGATCTCATACCTGCTGCTTTTTCTTTCTTTGCTGTTAAATGTAATAAGATGTAACTGGGAAAGTCCACAACATTACCTGCTGGACATTTATCATAATTGATTCTCGCTTTCTCACGTTGGTGAAGTTTTTTTCTGCGCTAAAATTGGAATATACTTTTTCTATTCCATTTACTGATGTGATGAAGTGATCTCACTGTCATATCATACAGTAACAGCACATCCACAAGTGTTTTATTCCTCTTATACTGTACCACAGCAATTTACCAACAATTCCAGTCTTTTATTGATCAAAAAATGGAACATCGTACCTTATTTCCATTTATAGTTGCATTTAATGGAGTGGAACGTCAGTGAAAAAAGTTAGTTCCTGTTATTCTTACGTTATAGATGCTTTAAACAGTCCTTCCCTCACCAGCCTCTCTAAACTCATCTGTCCCGAAGATGTCAAGTTGCAGCTTTAGATTCCTTTCATAAATTTTAATGTTAAATAAACATCTCCTTTGAGCTGTGAATGAGCTGTTACTATAGAAACGATAACATGTCAAAACGAGCGGATTAGTTGAAAATAAACCTGTTATAGAGAATTAATCAACACCTTCTGACCGATCCAAATCTCAATAGCACCATCCAGATCTCAATAGCACTGTGGTGTAAAGACTGAAATTTCATGGAGTGAAGTGGATGAGTGAAGCAGAAGGTCATGGACTTGTGAGAGGAATGGGACAGGGAAGGGTTAAACCAGGACCGGAGCGGTTCAGAATGGCACTGGAGAGGAACGGACGTCCGTCAGTCCTGACAAACTGGATGCCGTGACAGAAAACCCAGCGGAGCGTCGTGTCTCTCCTCTCGGGAGTCAGGACTGAGCGGTGATTGACGTGTGGAGCAGCAGGAACATTTCAGTCACCACTTTCTCACCCTTCTGTCTTATTAAGACCGAGATGTTTCCCTACTGCCTGTGTTTACCCTCTACCACCTCCACTTTCCCCACGTTTCTCCTGCTTCTGAACCAGATTGATGTGTCACTGTGATTGGGGGGAAAAACAACCAAGACACAGGGAGATGAATGAACTTTGACAGAGAACTTTTTTTTTGTTAGATGAACAAACTTTCTTTTAGTTTTGCACAAGGGGAAGACACCTCACACGACCTTTACACATAAAGTTCTACACTAGAAGAACGAGTATCGATCGCGCCTATTTGAGAACTTTTCTCATGTGTCATTTCAAAAGGGTGATAAATTACATCTTTCAAAGCTGCAGTGAAAACACACAGATCAATTTCAGTCTTCATCCAATTACCAGTATGATTTCTCTCTGAGTTTGGTCACTTCTCTTTAAAGCTGAAGATGTCTTTGAGAGACTCTGAGAGACGGACGTTCCTGTTTTGTGTCCAATAAAAAGACGTTAGAGGTCCTGGTGTTAGTCTAGTCTTTTACCAGCTTTGAGTCTCAATTTAATAATTTCTCAGTACAGATGGTCCTGCTTTCAGAGCCTTCAAAACCTGACAGGGTGTTGTATAAAAATTCAGGGTTTTGTAGGTTTATTTCCACTCCAGTGCTGTTGAGCGTGAATCTGAACAATATGTTGGAGGGTTTATTACAATTTCTCATTAATCTAGAACATTAAATTTAATATAGATTAAGGACACACACTTATGGACTTCTATTTTCTTTCATTCATACAACAATGAAACAAACTGAAACCTGTTGCACTGGAGAGGAACTAACGGCCACGTGTAATAATATGCAAGTAAGGCAACAGATCATTCATGCATTCATTTGAATATTACAAAAGATCCTTACATCATTTTTTTTTTCAAACAACCACTCTTTATATTTTTTAAGTGGTATGTGATTATTAAATTATTGTTAGCTGATGGTATTATTGTCACGTATCTGGGAAATCTGGACTCCATTTCCCATCAGCCACTGCACTACACCACATGACCACATGCGCCACCACATGCACCTGATTCACATTTTTGTTAATGAGCACTCGTGTATTTATAGTCCTTGTCTGCACTTTCTCCTGGTCTTTCGTTGTTGTAGACTCACGTCATTTATGTCTCAGTGTTTCGTCTCTTGCCACAGTATTATGCCAAGTTGTCTTAGTGTCTTTGTTTCGTTGTTTGTTTGTTTAAAATAAATGTTTAAAATCTGCGATTGCTTCTGCCTCAACCTCCCCGCATGACAATTATTTTATTTTTTAAAAATCCAAGATGATCTAATATTATATTTAGTATATGTTTATTGGAGAACATCACTAAAAGCAACTCTAAATATGTAAAGTAAAACTCATATCAAAGTTGTAGGAATTTCCCTCAGCTTTAAGATGTACGAATGAGCGCATGAAATGATGTGGAAGTGTGAAGGTTCTCTCATCAAGGACAATGAGAGAAAATGATCGTTTTGAATGAATGGTTAATAAACTGAAGCTCAATGATCAATGAAATCACAAAAATATTACATTTATAGATGAAGAATGTTCCAATATTTCAGAAAATGACCTCCAATTATTTCTATATGGTTTAAACTGTTTAAACAGAAGTGTTTCGAATTGGTGTCACGTTTTCCAGCTGATCTTAAGGAACACTTGGACTTCTCTCGGATTTATTATGTGTATGTTTTTTTGCAAGAGACTCAGGATTGTGATGAAATGAAAATAGACTTTTGTTTTAACTCTCGTAGCATTTCTTCAGCATGAGAGTGGTGTTGTTTGAGGTTGAATGCCCCAGGGGTTTCTCCAGCACACACAGTCTGATTGATCAACGCAGCGGTGAAACTGGCGGTGATTAAGGAGCGACGTTTTGCTTTTTATCCCTCCTGCTTGTGTGTCGGGAAGGTTTAGAGCGGTGTGCTAGCCGAATGCTAAATGCACCGAGCCTGTCTTGCTGTCAATGTTGTTCTAGAACCAGGCTCTGAGACAGGTTTAGAGGTTTAGAGCAAGCTAGCTAGCTTACATTACATACAATCGATGCAAATAAGGGCTTTATCTAGCTAGCTAAATGATGAAGTGTATTATCTGATTCTTTTCATTTAGAACATCACTGATACCTTCAACAAGTTCAACCATCTTGAGAAACCATGAAGTTCCATGCTTTACTCTTGTTTTATTTATTATAATTTATTTTTATTTTTATTTTTATTTGTTTATGTATTTTTTTATTTTTTTTTGCAAAAGTAACTGTTTAGCTCTGAATTGTTGGTTTTATTGAGCACTAAAGATGTGGGCGGAGTAAATGACAATTGGGGGTGTGGCTAAAGCCTAGGTGTCCAGCAAGGACCGTCGGTTTTGGGTTTTTGGATGTTCCAGTGCTAGATTTCATGAACAGATGAAGGATTTCATGTAAAAGAAAATCAATCAAATGTTTAACTATATATTTTAAATATTAAGCATTATACTTAATTAAATCTTGTCAGACTGGCACCCTGTCCAGGGTGTACCCCGCCTTGTGCCGGATGCCTCCTGGGATAGGCTCCAGGTTCCCCGCAACCCTGAAGAAGGAATAAGCGGTTGAAGATGGATGGATGGATGGATGGAAATCTTGTCAGATTTCGATGGCTTCTACACAGAACGTGTGATGTTATTGTCTTTTACAAATTAATTAGTGCACTATGGAAATGAGCTGAAAATGTAAAGGAGTGAAATGAAGTCTTTAGTTAATTCCTATTTAAAATGACTTTTATGATATTTAAAAAGCCAGCGCTGCTTGACATACCGTAGATTATTTTTACTTTGACTGATGTCAGGTTTCAAGAAAACTCTTTCCCCTCTTTCCTCATAAAGGATTAGGATTACAATTTGAATTTACATCCTTGAACTTGTGTCATTCTCGTCTAATATGGCCTTGTTCTATTTTCCCCTTCCTTTCTTTCTTTACGGTCGTTTTGACCTTTCCTTTCGAGCACCATGTTGGTTTTTGAATGGAATGATGGAGAAGGGTGGCAGGATAATGGATGGCTGAGGTCTGGATGCTGACATTGATCAATGTAACAAGAGTCGAGCGAACTTCAAGTCATGAGTAGAACGGCGCCATCCGCCATAAATCATCAGCGCTGGACGGGAAACCTGCGGCGAAACGGCGAGCCATCGTTAGCACTCCCGGCTATTACCGGTGTAATGCATTTGACTCGGGCTGAATGTTGATTTGGGAGCAGCTGTGGCTCACGGCACTGAGTTTATCGCTCTGCCCCTGATGAGAGCGAGGAGAAGTACGTGGCCCCGAAGCTGGCCTTGCTGACTCCGTGCCACTCATCCAATCCCGCTCTCTGACTTCCAGATGGTGGTGTGAATATTAACAAACTTGGACCAGGAGGTTCTCTGTTGTGGAATACAGATCAGCTCGTTTAAAATTCACCCAGTCAGCAGCCCGAGGGATAAAAACTACGTTGCTGTTTGCTTTAAAAGGAAACAACAGCCAAAGTGAAGTGTTTGTTATTCCGTTCCACTCCTCCGCACTATTTTTAAATCACCGTAGTGCAGATTAGGACTGGAAATTAAATTCAAAGCTCTTCTATTCCATTTTAAATGCTTTTGTACACAATGTGGACCTTTTGATTTCATTTCAAAAACTCATGATAATGTATTTTTTGAAAGCATGATAATTTGGGGAAATTGCAAATAAAGCTTTTAGCACTAATTCAGTTACTTTTATTTTATTTTTAAAAAAATTTGGTTTCACCACAGTGCTATAAACTGGATTAATTCTCTCTAACAGACAAATGGTTTATATCAATGCGCTCGCTGCAATACGTTATCGTTTCTATAGTAAGTTCACAGGAAGCGGTACGGCAGACGCTCCACATAAATATCTGATATGGTGATGTTTTCTGTAAGGAGATGTTTATTTAACATTTATGAAAGGAAACTCCTTTGTTTGTTGTATTGTAGCAGTTATAAAATCATTTTATTTTTAAGAATCAGCTGAACATTTTCCTGGAAATGAGTTAGTACGAACAGGAGAGTGTTATTGCATCATAAAAAATAAGAGCCAATCCATGGTTAGTATACAAATACTCCCCATGCAGCACCAGTTTATCATTGAAGGGGTTGGAGCTTGTACGATTTGGATCTCATTGCATATTCATAAGACATATTCATATTCATAAAGCATAAGGTTTTTTGTTTTTTTTGGTGAGTGTAAAAGTGTCAGTGGTTCTATAAGATCTCAGTCTGAATAATAATATAATAATAATAATAATAATAATAATAATAACAATTATTATTATTATTATTATTATTATTATTATTATTATTATTATTATTATTATTATTATTATTATTCTTATTTTCAATAAACACGTAATTTAAATGAGGAACTATTTCCATAAATCAACAAACATGGAACTGAAGAATAAAATAAAAACGACTGGCAGGAAATCAGTTAAAACTGTGTTTAACTACAGAACAGGACACATTTGTACCAAAAAAAAAAAATATATATATATATAAATAAAAAAGCTAACCTCAAAGCTCCAGCTCCGAGCAGTGTCCCCTGTGTGCTGTACATGGGAAAGCTGTCATGTTTTGGTCCCACGTGGCATGTTGGAGAACACGGCAGCGAGTCACAGGCCGATTCATACTTCATACTTCACAGTGTTATTGATTTTTTTGTTCCCTCGCAGTGGATTATAAACCCCAGTGCTGGAGAAAGTGGCCCTGTGACACGAGGAGAGAAAAAAACAACAACACATCACACATCACCTCGTTGTCACGTATCTGGAAAATCTGGACTCCATTTCCCAGCAGCCACTGCACTGCACCACATAACCACATGCACCACCACATGCACCTGATTCACGTTTTGGTTAATGAGCACTCATGTGTTTATCTAGTCCTTGTCTGCATTGGTTTCTTGTCTTTCGTTGTTGTAGACTCATGTCGTTTATGTCTCAGCGTTTTGTCTCATGCCATAGTGTTTTGCCAAAGTTGTCTTAGTGTCTTTGTTTTGTAGTCTGTTACTGTATATTAAAAGTTATTGTCTGCACTTGCTTCTGCCTCAACCGTGATCCGTGACACTCGTGTACACTTTTCATTTCTAATAGAGAATATCTACTGCACTTATTAACTCCCACAATGCACTGCAATAGATCAGCGTTTAAATGATGTATAGGGAATACCCATAATGCATTGCACTGTTTTCTGGGAAGAAGGAGTAGCACTTTCATCGAAGTGTATATTCATAATTCATTTAGTCCTCTCTAATGAGGCTCATAAATCTCTATATTAGTGTCCTAGATAGGGGACGAAGTGCGTACTACTGAAACTCCACCAGCTCATACTCTACAATAAGTAAGTGCACCCTGTACACAGGATTCATTAAAATATATTTTTTATTGTGTCAGATTACCTCATAGTTGTTGTTGTTTTCTACAGATATTATTTGTTTTATACAGATAGAATTTGTCATATTGTTTTCTGTTCTGATATAATTTGATCTGAATTTCAAATTCTGAATTTCAATTCTGAAACAAGGAATGTTCTGAAACAATCTCATGTGCTTGAAGTTGATCTAAACTGGACCTTTATAACACATTCATAAGCACTGCATTGTACTTTTTATAAAGCTGTGAGAATTATTTTTTTTTACCACAGGACCTAAAACGTAGCCCTAACTCCGATCTACTGAAACTAGTCTACTTCCTGCAACTGCACTATACTAATCACTGTACCCTAATCCACTGCAAATCCATTATCCACTAATCCCTACACCTTAATAAACTACACCTCCATTATCCACTAATCCCTACACCCTAATCCACTACACCTCCATTATCCACTAATCCCTACACCCTAATCCACTACACCTCCATTATCCACTAATCCCTACACCCTAATCCACTACACCTCCATTATCCACTAATCCCTACACCCTAATCCACTACACCTCCATTATCCACTAATCCCTACACCCTAATCCACTACACCTCCATTATCCACTAATCCCTACACCCTAATCCACTACACCTCCATTATCCACTAATCCCTACAGGCTAACCCTAACTTTACAATTATTACTTATTTACATATTTAAGATAACAGTTTTCAATTTATTTAAATATTATCTACATCAAAGCTTCATAACACATTCACAAACAGTACATTTAAATTTAAGTCCGCAAAATGTATGAATGGCTTATGTCAAAATCTGCGAAATGACAAAGATTTTTTAAAATAAAGTATATTAGAAGATTTTTTATTTATTAATTTATTTACAAATCTGTACACCTAAAACAATGTATACCTTAATAAAATGTAATAAAGGCCTGGTGTAGGCCTCCCTTAAAAAAATATAATAAGCATCATTTTATTGGTACCTTCATAGGGCCTTTATAACACATTCGCAGCAGTGCATCTTTAATTAAAAATCTTTAGTTAAATAAAATTTAATTAATTTAAAAAAAGCGTATGAATGGGTTATGAAGTGTTAGAAAGGCCCTATATAGGTACATTTACATAGAATTAAATGTTACCTGCTGGGTACTCGGGGCCTTACATAGGGGCTTTATAAAACATTCATAAGCATTGCATACATTGCTTATAAACCTTCTAACATCATATGATCAGCTGTGACATAAGGCTTTATGGCTTTTCCAAAAATCAACCACCCCTGCTTTATATATTTCATAAATATGTTCTATGAAGCATCTTAATTGAAATAATAACAAAATAAAATGTCTGATTAGTTTTTATTTTCTGAACCTGATTGAATATTTCACACAAAACATCATTTTGCACCATTTCCCAGAATAACGTTGATTCTTAAAGACACCATAAAGTGACTTGATTGCAGCATTACGTTAAAATGGACAAAAATGAAATGATCATTAATGAACCTACTGAATCGTAAGTTCAGGGTCGGGCAAGCACCGAGGTAATAAACGTCTCTCGTTATCTGTATCAGAGTAAATTCACCTCCAAGCCGGTTAATTAAACACGCTGGGATCCTAAAAATATCTATATTTAACACGGGCGACGCCTATGGCAGTGTTTAACACAGAGTGAACCGGACATGCAGAGAAAAAATAAAATTCCTAAATAAAGTGAGATAACTACACACACTAATATATATATATATATATATATATATATATATATATATATATATATATATATATATATATATATATATATATATATATATACACACTTTTAAATACATATCTAAAGAGTATGTATGTGATTGTGCCCTGAAATGGACTGGCACCCTGTCCAGGGTGTACCCTGCCTTGTGCCCTATGATTCCTGGGATAGGCTCCAGGTTCCCCGCAACCCTGAAGGAGGAGTAAGCGGCAGAAGATGGATGGATGGATGGATGGACATATCTAAAGATGATACTATTTACAACGGTTTATAGATGTGAGATGAAATTTTACTTAGTAATAACAGAAATATATGAACTGAGAAAATCATAAACTCACATTTATTTACAGTTTTACATTTTTTTATTGTCATTTTCAAGAAATAGCTAAACATTGGAAATGCAGTTTATTTGCAATATATTGTCTTGGTAAAAGGTATTTTTACTACCCCTTGATTTGTTATGTTTTACCCGAGATTTAAAAACCTAAACTATTTAAGTATTTGTGCTATTTTTTAATTGCAAAGTGTTGTGGAGCATAAACATGAACAATAACCTAATTATTAAAATCTGAGTAAACTAAAGCGATGTATTATTACAAAATCCAGATTATCTGTTGAAATGAACATATCGGAATTTTATGACATTTTTTAGGAATTAAAATAAATGGAGACAGATCTGAATCACAATCACACAGGTTTAAACACAAACGGACATTTAATATCAGAGAGAGAGAGAGAGAGAGAGAGAGAGAGAGAGAGAGAGAGAGATATTGTGCATCGAGATGAACCCTTTTGGCCAAAGTTAACGTGTATGGAAAGAGTCTCCATTGTCAATGTGGTGTAACAGTCAGAGGTGAAGTTTAACTTTTTCAACATCTGCATGAATTGCGTTTGTCAAAATTTTGTCTCATTTAATGAATAATATATTGTCAGGAAGTTGCTGTGCTATAAGAGAAATAAACCACATGGGAACGTGCTTCAGGGTTGAAACATTGTTGATTATTTCACTATAACAGCGTTATAACTTAATACACGCTTATGACACGCTGTCCATAAACATCTTCACTGTTTGAGTTCATAACTATATATATATATATATATATATATATATATATATATATATATATATATATACACAGTATCTCACAAAAGTGAGTACACCCCTCACATTTTTGGAAATATTCGATTATAGGCCCAAAGTGTCAATATTTTTTGTTGCCACCATTATTTTCCAGCACTGCCTTAACCCTCTTGGGCATGGACTTCACCAGAGCTTCACAGGTTGACACTGGAGTCCTCTTTCACTCCTCTATGAAAGTATCCAAATTGGGCCCAAGTAGCCTTTTTCCTCCCCGGTGTCATGTGACTTGTTAGTGTTACAAGTCTCAGGTGTGAATGGGGAGCAGGTGTGTTAAATTTGGTGTCATCGCTCTCACACTCCCTCATACTGGTCACTGGAAGTTCAACATCGCACCTCATGGCAAATAACTCTCTGAAGATAAAAAAAGAATTGTTGCTCTACTTAAAGATGGCCTAGGCTATGAGAAGATTGCCAAGACCCTGACACTGGGCTACAGCACTTAACAGGACAGGTTCAACTCAGAACAGGCCTCGCCGTGGTCGTCCAAAGAAGCGGAGTGCATGTGCTCAGTGTCTTATCCAGAGGTTGTCTTTGGGAAATAGACGTATGAGTGCTGCCAGCATTGCTGCAGGGGTTGAAGGGGCCACACCACACACTGCATCAAATTGGTCTGCATGGCTGTCATCCCAGAAGGAAGCCTCTTCTAAAGATGTTGCACAAGAAAGTCTGCAAACAGCTTGCTGAATACAAGCGGACTAAGGACATGGATTACTGGAACCATGTCCTGTGGTCTGATGAGACCAAGATAAACCTATTTGGTTCAGATGGTGTTAAGTGTGTGTGGCAGCAACCAGGTGAGGAGAACAAAGACAAATGTGTCTTGCCTACAGTCAAGCATGGTGGTGGGAGTGTCATGGTCTGGGGCTGCATGAGTGCTGCCAGCACTGGAGAGCTACACTGCCAGCTGCCAGCACTGGGGAGCTAAGGGGCGCAGTTGGTAGAGCGGGTTGTCCACTAATCGTAGGGTTGGTGGTTCAATTCCCGGCCCGGGTGACTCCACATGCCGAAGTGTCCTTGGGCAAGACACTGAACCCCAAGTTGCTCCTGATGGCAAGCTAGCGCCTTGCATGAATGGGTGAATGAGTCACAGTGTAAAGCACTTTGGATAAAAGTGCTATATAAGTGCACATTTACCATTTACATTTAGCTACAGTTCATTGAGGGAACCATGAATGCCAACATGTACTGTGACATATTGAAGCAGAGCATGATCCCATCTGTAGGGCATCTTCAAATGGAAGGTGGAGGAGCACAAGGTCTCTAACATCCACCAGCTCAGTGATGTCGTCATGGAAGAGTGGAAGAGGACTCCAATGACAACATGTGAAGCTCTGGTGAACTCCATGCCCAAGAGGGTTAAGGCAGTGCTGGAAAATAATGGTGACCACACAAAATATTGACACTTTGGGCCCAATTTGGACATTTTCACTTAGGGGTGTACTCACTTTTGTTGCCAGCAGTTTTTACATTAATGGCTGTGTGTTGAGTTATTTTGAGGGGACAGCAAATTTACACTGTTACACAAGCTGTAAACTCATTACTTTATATTGTAGCAAAGTGTCATTTCTTCAGTGTTGTCACATTAAAAGATATAATGAAACATTTACAAAAATGCGAGGGGTGTACCTCACTTTTTTCACTGAGATACTGTACAGTGAGGGAAAGAAGTATTTGATCCCCTGCTGATTTTGTACGTTTGCCCACTGACAAAGAAATGATCAGTCTATAATTTTAATGGTAGGTTTATTTGAACAGTGAGAGACAGAATAACAACAAGAAAATCCAGAAAAACGCATGTCAAAAATGTTATAAATTGATTTGCATTTTAAAGTATTTGACCCCCTCTCAATCAGAAAGATTTCTGGCTCTCAGGTGTCTTTTATACAGGTAACGAGCTGAGATTAGGAGCGCACTCTTAAAGGGAGTGCTCCTAATCTCAGTTTATTACCTGTATAAAAGACACCTGTCCACAGAAGCATTCAATCAATCAGATTCCAAACTCTCCACCATGGCCAAGACCACCAAAAAGCTCTCCAAGGATGTCAGGGACAAGATTGTAGACCTACACAAGTCTGGAATGGGCTACAAGACCATTGCCAAGCAGCTTGGTGAGAAGGTGACAACAGTTGGTGCCATTATTCGCAAATGGAAGAGTTGCAGTGATCATGAGAACAGTGAGGAATCAGCCCAGAACTACACAGGAGGATCTTGTCAATGATCTCAAGGCAGTTGGGACCATAGTCACCAAGAAAACAATTGGTAACACACTATGCCATGAAGGACTGAAATCCTTCAGCGCCCGCAAGGTCCCCCTGCTCAAGAAAGCACATATACATGCCCGTCTGAAGTTTGCCAATGAACATCTGAATGATTCATAGGACAACTGGGTGAAAGTGTTGTGGTCAGATGAGACCAAAATGGAGCTGTTTGGCATCAACTCAACTCGCCGTGTTTGGAGGAGGAGGAATGCTGCGTATGACCCCAAGAACACCATGGGGTCATAGGCATGGTTCGTGGATGGGTATTCCAGCATGTCAATGACCCAAAACACACGGCCAATGCAACAAAGGCTCAAGAAGAAGCACAGTACGGCCCTGGAGTGGCCTAGCCAATCTCCAGACCTTAATCCCATAGAAAATCTATGTAGGGAGCTGAAGGTTCGAGTTGCCTAACGTCAGCCTCGAAACCTTAATGACTTGGAGAAGATCTGCAAAGAGGAGTGGGACAAAATCCCTCCTGAGATGTGTGCAAACCTGGTGGCCAACTAAAAGAAACGTCTGACCTCTGTGATTGCCAACAAGGGTTTTGCCACCAAGTACTAAGTCATGTTTTGCAGAGGGGTCAAATACATATTTCCCTCATTAAAATGCAAATCAATGTATAAAATTTTTGACATGCTTTTTTCTGGATTTTTTTTGTTATTCTGTCTCTCACTGTTCAAATAAACCTACCATTAAAATTATAGACTGATCATTTCTTTGTCAGTGGGCAAACATACAAAATCAGCAGGGGATCAAATACTTTTTTCCCTCACTATGTATATATATATATGTGTGTGTGTGTGTGTGTGTGTGTGTGTGTGTGTGTGTGTGTGTGTGTGAATATTTGAAATTGGCCCATACATTCCCTTTAGTAATGTAATAATATATTGTAATGTAAATTATGTATTTGATGTATATTGTGAATTTATTGCCATTCATTTCACACTGATGCATATTCTTCTTCCTTGAAGAAAATCATACCCAAATACATCATTTCCATTTAGATTGAATTCCCACCTCACACACACTGTTCCCAGCAAGATATCAAATGATCTTATAATCAGCAGTTATGGATCTACTCCTGTGACCAGAAGGTGATGAGTTCACATCCCAGAACTTCCAAATAGTCACTGTTATATTCTTACGCAGGAGTGTAATTGTGGTTACAGTTAATTATCATCTGAAATGTTCAGCTTAGTGTCTGGCATTTTAGTCATTTTTGGATAATCATTGGCCAGAAAACATGGAAAGAGTCAGGACTCGACTGCAGGACTTGTTCAATTCTCACTTCTTAATAACTTAATCAGCATGCTCTCAAAGTTTTCGGTGTTATCGTTCTCATTACAGAAACACAGCCACGATAATAACAACATAGTGTGCTGCTGGAAATTTTTATTCTGATCTTCTGCCTCAGATTAAAGAGTAAGAACAAGCGAAAGAGAGGGCAAGAGAGATAGACAGAGAGTGAGAGAGACAGAGAGAGCGAGAGAGAGAGAGCGGTGTGTTTTTGCAGCATCTAAAAATGTCATGGTGTGTTGAGCCACGTGGTCAAGAAACACGATGGAGCTCACAGAGCAAAATGAGGCTCTCGGAAAAAAGGAGTCTGAATGGAGGGAAGTGTTTGCGCTGGCTGAGAGAACGTGGGCGTGGGAGATCACAGTAGAAACATGTGAGCCAGCACTGTCAGTTAGGAGAAGGTTGCAGGGAAGGCAGCTAGCGCATGGCTACGTGCTCCAGGATGCTAATGAAACGTCTAATTATGTCTGATGGAACATCGAACCGGACACAGCATCCTCGCCAACTACGGAATGATGGAGGAGAAGTGCTGCATTCGGTCCTGGGGGAGACTGCAGCGGAATGTGAAATGCATTATGGGAAGTTATGAAGGATAATCTTGTTTAAAAAGCTTGTTGGGAAAGACAGATCTACTAAAGTCAATATGGTTTTAGGTAACAATAACCACAATGGCCTGATCTTCTGCCGTAATTTATCCTATTAAAAATATCACCTGAAATATCATGTGACCTGTAAACACCCCTGTCCTTATACCACCTTTCTGAACAGGACACGTCCAATCCTGCACAAAAATTAAAATATTGCACCAACCAACAGTAACCCGATTATCTCGTTTATAAAACATTTACTTGAGACTCTGTGTTAAATTATTATTGTTATTTTTTTAAAAAGACAGTCTGATTTTGTTTTCTAAACCTAAACATGTATTAAGTTCTGATTGGTTAGGCTTACGCAGAAGGGTAGGGCTACAATATTCTTCACTTCATGCACTTTGTCTAAGGATCTCAGGAGCCCTCTAGTGGCCAGCTGGAGTACAAATCAGTCAGTCATGTGTTTTATAAACGTTATTACACTACATGCATTTCCAGAGTTCTGGATTGTGATTGGTCAGAAGGTGTTGATCAGTTTTCTATAACAGCGGCTCTGACAGTAGTGCAGGTTTATATTAACGCGCTTAAAGCTTAGACGTAAAGCTATAACTTGATATTTTTTGACATCTTCAGGTTATGGATTCAATTTTCAGATATTTTCTGTTTTGTCTACATAGCCTGTTGGTTTGCTAGCTGTGCTGAGCATTGCTGTTACTATGGTTACCATAGGAGATATTCAAACTTATTTTTCACCTGCTGAATAAAAAGTAGAGCCAAACAGTAAAATTCTGGGAAATCTGAGCATTCTCTTTTCATACAGGAAGTAAACTGTTGGCATGTTGCCATGTCCTGATATAAAGAGATGGTGTGTCTAATACAAACATAGGTGTGTCCATTACCATATATGGGTGTGCATCAGGCAGACTTTCTGCTCCAACTCTCAGCAAGATGGCAACCTCGGGGCATCGTGTTGTCTGTTCTATACATTATCTATGGTTCATCCAGATATAAACCTTTTCTCTGACACCACACACACACACACACTGTGGCAATCCTCATGCCATAACTCGTCTATTACACCAAATCGTCTGCCAGATTCATTATACTTTAGTCACTCAGCACAACACTGACAATTCCCTTCTGAAATTCCAAATTGAAATTTGTTTTCCTTCTGGAACCATAGTTTTGTTTATATTTTTATTATTTTTTTTATTTAATTAGCCTTTTCATCCAGTTTACAAGACCACAGGCTTCCACAAAGGTGTTCAAGGTCCTTCATAAGACACTTTACAGCCATAAAACTCTGCCAAAGAGTCACTCACGGTCAGAAGTGTAAACCATGTCCTCAGAGATGCTTCGTTCATCAGATTTAACTTGGGAAATCAGCGTAATATATATTATCCATGGATCTGAGTGAAAAAGTTTGTACCCCTTTCGGTGTTTGAAAGGGAATAAGTAAAACGGGCTTCTGTTTAACAATTCGTCCACATTTTAATAGATGATTTGGGTAACAAGAAGAAAACCAAAATAGAAAACAAAATCTGAAGAATCAGTTCAGTAGTGAGACGAAAATCATTAATTAATATATATATATATATATATATATATATATATATATATATATATATATATATATATATATATATATATAGTGCAATAAATTTCATTTAATTTCATTTTTAATTTCACTCAAGGATCATTTTGGCTCGCAGCTTAATCTCTTAATATAATATTATATATATGTATTTACGTCTTCATCCTTCGTGTGCACTGGTGTTAAATAACAGAACGTAAAATGACTTAAAATTAATTTTGTAATTGTTTTAAAACTTTTAACATGAAATTATTATAGTAGATTTACCTCTATCGCTATTTTTTCACTGTTTCATTGATTTAAACAGCAGTGTTTATTTCACAAATGGGCCTGGCATCTGTGTAAATGTTTGGCAACCACCTTTTGTTTCTTGTGTGTCTACTTTACACCGAAAAGCTCTTATCATCACATCTGGCTCGAACTAATGTGTTTTTGTGACATTCATAATTAATTTTTAAATCCTTTCCTCTTTTCCGGGTCTCTCTGCGTGGTCAACTGAATCAGCTTGAATAAGCTCTGGGTCTTGTCTTGCAGTTATGCTTCTCCCAAAGACAAATTGGTGAGCAAGCCGGCGAGTTTCAGGGGGTAATTCTGGATCATGCATTTTAATGAGAAGTTATGACGGTGAATTATGTTGTGTGGGAACACCATGGCTGTACAGAACGCGTTTTATTGCACTAAATGACTTCGCACATTATCTCTAAGTGAAGAGAAGAGAAGATCAAGCGTACGGGTCAGCGTTGTGATTAAAGACAAAGCCAGTCATTCTTCTTCTTCTCTCATTCTGCTAACAACAGACAGGAGTGCATGAACTGTGCATGAACAGAAAGGAACTATGTGAAAAAAATTTCTTCCACGTCTGTTTATTTTTGGATTCGTACTCCGTATGACGAGTAGCATTGCTCGGTCTAAATTTGGGTTTTAACGATCCTCACTGGGACTCGAGTTCCTCCCTGGCTCTCTCTTCTTTTCTCCTTTCACTCATGTTCACTCCAAAGAGAGTGAGTCCTTGGATGGAATCTTGCCCGTGGAGGATCAGTGGCCTCATTTTGTGTGTCACTGCGGTGTAATAAACTTGGACAGCAGGAAAGAGACAAGACCTTTGAAATCACATTAGCAGAAAATCTTTGAAGTGGAAACGGATGGACACCTCTGCTCGAGAACTTCATCTTCCTTAAGGATGAGAGAGGAGGTGCTAACTGGCATGCAGAAGAGAAAATGAAAGTGTTAAGTGACAGGGACAAGAGCTTTAACTCACAGGAATATAAATACCATTCATCCTAGGTCCGATAACACTTTTTTTCTGTATACAGGTGTATTATTTTTAACCATGGGATAATCTCTCAGGTTCCTCATAGTTAAAGCACACCTGTTATGGATTTGAACCGTGCCTAATTTTGTTTTAGAGGTCTCATACAATAGACTTACATGTATACAAGGTCAAAAAACACTTTAATGTGCTCATAACAAACTGTAGCATTACCTTTATTTCCCACAGTGTCACAAATGACTCGTTTAATGATCCGTTCTAAATGATTCGTTCTAAACTCCTTTCAGAGGGCATACTCTGCTCTGATTGGTCAGCCACTCCAGTCTGTTGTGATTGGTCTACCGCTGTCAGCAAGCAGCTGATGAAGACCAGGCTTTTTGTTACAAACCTATGTGGGTTTGTACAGGAAGTAAGTCTGGAATTACTAACAACTCATTTCAGCTGTTCAGAATCGGTTCCTTCTTTTGGTAGCTAAGATTATTATTATTTTTTTACAACTTTGCTAACTTTTTACATTCACAAACAGCTCTATAAGACACTACATGAAAGGTAATATTTGAAAAAGCATAATAGGTGCACTTTAAAGGTTCCTCATAGTTAAAGATAACCCTGTTCTGAACAGTTTTCTGAACAGAAAAACAGATTTTGGATCTAGATAAAGACAAACTAAAATACCATTGGGTCTTCTAGCTTTAATTCTAGCTGTGTAGACGACCTGACTATCACAACTAGCATAACTTTTTTTTTTAAAGACACTAACCTAACATTTGCACAAGATAGTGAAATTTAAGAATGTGCTCCTTTTGTCAGATGATGAACTTCTCCATGCATTTTCTAACCTCAAGGGTGGATGAAGTGGCAGTTGATTCCCCAATATCATATATTGTTCCTCTTAGTGTTGTCCTAGTTATGTCCTAGTTTTAGTGTTCGTGGTCCTCTTGTTTTCCACTTCTTCTCATTTTCTCCTTCCATTAGCTTTCTATGCATTCTCGGTTTTCTACTTCTTCTAGCTCCTACTTCTCCATACATTCCCAGAACTCCTAGTTGTTCTGGTTTCTTGATTTTACTGGTTTACCTTCTTTCACAGCTTCTCGACTAGTTTCTGTACTTTCCTATTTCTCACAGAACCCTTATTTTTCTAGTTCTCCCATTCCCCCTACATGCTTAGTTCTTTCGCCTAACTTTCTAGGCTTCATAGCTCAGTGGTTAGAGCACTGGTCTTGTAAACCAGTAGCCACAAGTTCAGTCCTTGCTGGGGCCTTCAACAAATGTTCTGAACGTGCTCAAGGACTGTGGTGACTCAATGGGTTACTGATCTGGGTATCTATTGTTACCCAGATGAGGATGGGTTCCCTTCTGAGTCTGGTTCCTGTCAAGGTTTCTTCCCTCTTAGGGAGTTTTTCCTTGCCACCGTCGCCACTCAGTGGCTTGCTCAGTTGGTATAAATTCACAACTTTAATATCTGTATACTGTATTAATATTTCTGTAAAGCTGCTTTGAGACAATGTCTATTGTAAAAAACGCTATACAAATTAAATTGAATTGAATTTAATTGGATTGATTAGAAAGTCAGGGGCTCATCTGCCACTGTTGGGCCCTTGAGCTCTGCTGCAGTGGTACCAACCTAACAAGCTGGGGTCAAGTTTTTTAGTTCCTGTAAGTCCCTGCTTTCCCCAATTCTTTTAGTTCCCCATAGTTCTTTCATCAGACTTCCATGACTTACTTGCTTTCTTGGTTCATTTAGTTCTCTTACTTTTTTAAGTACTTATTCTACAGTCCTAGTTCTTCTAGTGCCCTAATTCACCTAGTTCTCCTAGCTCTCATATTTCTTGAAGTTCCTTTAACTTCCTAGTTTTCTCAAACTTTCTCTCTAGTTCTCCTAGTTTGCAGAATGTGTTTACATCATAACGGGAGCCAAATTTACATCCTACATGTTTCATTGTACTGTTTTTACGACGTACGTGTTTCCCACACCAGATTATATATCTGACCCACTTTCTCTGTTCTCTCCACCTCGCAATTTACACTCTCTCAGCTTCGGCTTTCTCTCTGTTCCAATGTTTATAAAATAAATAAAAAAATACACTGCTCGTCTGTTACCCGAGCTTCTGCTCGTCTGTTTTTAAAGCACAGTTTTGATGGAATCCCTGTTTTTTTATGAGGCACAGTACTTAAAATCTAATCCTTAAACAGATCTGCTTCAAATCGAGTCATTAACATGGACAGGAAAGGGAAATGAGTGAAGCTCAGCACCATGAGTTTCATGAACTGTTATCAGTAATGAAAATCTCAACAAGACTGAAGTAATAAATGGTATTAAAAAAAAAATCCCAGAACATGGGAAGATTAAATCACAAAACAGCAGCAGGAGATAAGAGAACGTAGCCAGGAGTTATTCTGTGTACCTGTCAGTCATGACGTATTCTCGGTGACGGTATGACTCAGGAGTTTAATTCAGGGCTCGGAGAAGTGACACGTCTTAATTTTGACATTTAGCATGGCTTTACTGACACATTATCATAATCAAAGTAGCCTCTCAGCTCTGAAAATCATTGGTAGTTGTTTTTGCGTAACACTTGCTCCGCCCACTTCACATTGCTTATAGCTTCCTGAGCTGTAAGCGGCTCCATTTCCTCCATATCAACCTTCAGATCTAAAACAGGATATAAGCCATATAAATCAGATGCATAGGATAGGCCATTTATATAATAATCAGTAATCTAGAAGCTTCCATCAGGTTTATCAACTTGAACACAGCAGGACAAGCCTCAGTAACGTCTCGTTCCTGACTTGTTCATGTCATGATTACTTCCTGTTTCTCTCCTAATCAAACTCATTTTCATTATTTAACCTTCCCCTGCTGTGTGATTAGCCTCGTTACACTATTTATCCAGTGTCTTAGTGAAGTCTCGCATGTTGTTCTAAAGCAAATCTATGCTGTTTATTCTGGAGGAACCAGTGCCCAGTCTCAGAGTCTTATAGTTCTTCTAGTTCCCATACTTTCCTACTTCGTTACCATTTACCAGCCCCCCCCCCCCCGAACACTAGTGCCCGTAAATGTCTATAGTTCTCCTAGTTCCTCTAATTTCCTAGTTAAACTAGGTCCCATATTTTCCTAGTTCCCAAGGATTAATTATTCTATCTCCCCTACCTTCCCAGTTCTTTAGTTCCCCTACCTTCCTTGTTCTCCTTCACATCTTTCTTTCATGGTCTTCCTGCTTCCTTAATTTTCCACACTCTCCTAACAGTCCTACTTCCTTGACTTTCCTTCTTCTCCCAGCTTTTCTTTCTTAGTTCTTATAGTTTCCAAGTTCATCTGGTCCACACAGTTTTCTTATCTCCCCCAGATTCCCAGTTCTCCTATCTTCTTAGTCCATTCAAGTTTTCTACCATTTATCTGCTTGTGACCAATCTGACATTTAGAACAGGATAAATAAAATAAAGATTAGACTCGGCTCTTACCTCCAGATTCCTCTGGCTCCTGTGTGTTTTATTTTTTCTATTCACTTTTTAAAGAGAGAATCTTTTATAAGATTTTCATTGAGTGAGTGCTTCATATTTCCTCTGAAGACTCCAAGAGACACCACCTGAGGCCACACTTTCATGAGCCTGTGAAGCTCGTCTGGGTCCATGAATCCATTAAAGCAGATAGAAGCGCTGAGATCTTGAAAGGATTGTGGGAATTAACGGAATCGTCCTTAATCATAATCGCTGTGATATTATAAAACTAGAAAGCAAATGCCCTCATGCATGGAAACCTCTCTGTCATTCGGTGTAAATCCATTTCTCTTCTTCTTTTAGAAACCGTGATGTATTGTTTGAGAAGATGTTCTGCTCTACAAGTTTATTATGCGGCAGTGCCACAGGTTTGGGTTTCCGTAGTGAAATTTTCATCATTATAACAAATGATATTGTTTAAATTCAGAGCAGCTCATTAATAACAAGCATGGGTGGCAGAATCATAAAAGAAACCTGTCTGAATTTTTGTAACAAATTCCTCTGACGCAGCAGCAAGGACCAATTAGGAAGCAACTCAAACGGAGTCGACAGCGAATATAGAAGCACTTAGTGCAGATAACAACCACCCAGCTATTAAAACTGACAGACGGCTAGTCGTCTTGAGTTAATTGGAATTGTAGCGGTTACTCGTGCGTGTCGTGAGTGAACAGACAAGCGAGCGGCGCTGATGAAGGAGAAAAGTACAAAACAAAATAATATAGCTGCTGTTTGGCTGCGTTTATAGCCTGCAATTGTCACATCAGGACCATAATCCATCTCCTCTTTAACATGTCAGATTAAAACATAATTTATTTAAACTATAAATGCTGAAAAGTTTCTTTTTTGTGCCGAGCAACATCTGGTTAATGGCAACCGCCGACTCCAAATCCATCAACAAGCTCCAAAACTCTGCCTCTTTATTTCCAACCTTCAATAACACAATCAACCAGACAACCTACGAGAGTGAGCATCATGTAGAACCACTCTAAAGTAGTGTGGGTGTGTGTGTGTACTCACTCTCCAATTTGACTAAACCCAAACCAGAACCATTATAATCAAAAGATAAACTAGAACAAGAACTAATATTACAATTAGAATCACAGCCAACAATGGGAACCATAACAAAACTAAAATCAGAGCCAGAACCAGAACCAAAATCAAACCATAAGCTAGAACCAGAATCAAAATAAGACCCTGAACTAAAATAGAACCAGAACCAAAATCCAGTACTAAGTAAGCAGAAGCAAAAAAGTCAAAATCAGAACCTAAATACCTAAATCCAAAACTAAAATCCTAACAAAACTATTATTAAAATAATAAACTAGAAATAAAATTAAAATCCAAATCCAGAATTAGTATTAAATTCAGAATGAGAGCAAAAACTATGAGAGCAAAAACTATGTGAGGAAATCCAAAATGGCCGACAGGACAGAAATAGAACTAAAATAAGAACAGGAACTAGAACTACAGTCAGAACCATTACAAAAATCATTAGACTCAGAACCAGACCTCTAACAAGGCAAAAAAAATTATTTTTTAAAGATGAAGTCCTGGAGTGTGTACAGTGCCTTGCGAAAGTATTCGGCCCCCTTGAACTTTTCAACCTTTTGCCACATTTCAGGCTTCAAGATATAAAATTTTATTTTTTTGTGAAGAATCACCAACAATTGGGACACAATTGTGAAGTGGAACGAAATCTATTGGATATTTGAAACTTTTTTAGCAAATAAAAAACTGAAAAGTGGTGCGTGCAAAATTATTTGGCCCCTTTACTTTCAGTGCAGCAAACTCACTCCAGAAGTTCAGTGATGATCTCTGAATGATCCAAATGTTTGAAAAGTTCAAGGGGGCCGAATACTTTCGCAAGGCACTGTAACTTTCCTTCAGCAGGTTGTGTATCTCTCAGTGCAGTGCCGCGTCACGCTGTTTGTTCTCGCTGTTGTTAAACTGCATTGACAGAGAGCCTCGGGAAACGTCAAGCGCAATTAAACTCTGAGACGCAGAAACAGGTGAGCAGAATTTATTCATCACCTGGAACAAGGACAAATGAAGGTCAAAGTACAATGATAAAGTCCTGCAGCGGGATCAGAGCAAAATAATTCACATCAACAGAGGAGAGGCAGACAACGCTCCGAGCACATAACAACTGCAGGTCTTGAATCCATCAAAATCTGGATGAACATTTTTATCTTTATGTAGTAAGAGCACGTTCTTAGATCATTTAGAACCCATAAACATTCTATGTTGAATCCTTCAACAGACTGGTCAGAAACAGTTCTAAGTAGAACCCTTTTACGAGTCTAAAACCCTCAATTTTCCAAGGAACCCTTAAAGAACCAATATGTACACCAAGTACCAAGACAGGTTCTAGACATTAAGAAGAAAATAGTGAGCAATAATTTGTAGTTTGTGCACATTTTTACAAATAAAAGAGTTCTTTAAGGGTTCGCTGGATAACTAAAGAGCCTTAGCTTCCAGGAAAAGGTTCTACTTGGATTGGAAAGCTTTGTTGCAGGACAACACTTTGTCATTAGGGTTCTAAAACATGCTATAAGATTTCCCCATAGGAGTTCTGAAAATGTAAGACAAGTATATATAGTCTCTATAGTTCATACTTACAGTGGTGTGAAAAAGTGTTTGCCCCCTTCCTCATTTCCTGTTCCTTTGCATGTTTGTCACACTTAAGTGTTTCGGAACATCAAACCAATTTAAACAATAGTCAAGGACAACACAAGTAAACACAAAATGCAATTTGTAAATGAAGGTGTTTATTATTAAAGGTGAAAAAAAATCCAAACCATCATGGCCCTGTGTGAAAAAGTGATTGCCCCCCTTGTTAAAACATACTATAACTGTGGTTGTCCACACCTGAGTTCAATTTCTCTAGCCACACCCAGGCCTGATTATTGCCACACCTGTTCACAATCAAGGCATCACTTAAATAGGAGCTGCTTGACACAGTAAGGTCCACCAGAAGATCCTTAAAAGCTACACATCATGCCGAGACCCAAAGAAATTCAGGAACAATTGAGAAAGAAAGTAATTGAGATCTATCAGTCTGGAAAGGGTTATAAAGCCATTTCCAAAGCTTTGGGAATCCAGCGAACCACAGTGAGAGCCATTATCCACAAATGGCGAAGACATGGAACAGTGGTGAACCATCCCAGGAGTGGCCGGCCGCCCAAAATTACCCCAAGAGCGCAGCGACGACTCATCCAAGAGGTCACAAAAGACCCCACAACAACGTCCAAAGAACTGCAGGCCTCACTTGCCTCAGTTAAGGTCAGCGTTCATGCCTCCACCATCAGGAAAAGACTGGGCAAAAATGGCCTGCATGGCAGAGTTCCAAGGAGAAAACCACTGCTGAGCAAAAAGAACATCAAAGCTCGCTCCCCATTCTCCACAACACATCTTGATGATCCCCAAGACTTTTGGGACAACATTCTGTGGACCAATGAGACAAAAGTGGAACTCTTTGGAAGGTGTGTGTCCAAGTATATCTGGCGTAGAAGGAACACTGCATTTACAAAAAAGAACATTATACCAACAGTAAAATATGGTGGTGGTAGTGTGATGGTCTGGGGCTGTTTTGCTGCTTCAGGACCTGGAAAACTTGTCCGTGATAAAAGGAACTATGAATTCTGCTGTCTACCAAGAGATCCTGAAGGAGAATGTCCGACCATCTGTTCGTGTACTCAAGCTGAAACGAACTTGGGTTCTGCAGCAGGACAATGATCCTAAACACACCAGCAAGTCCACCACCGAATGGCTGAAGAAAAACAAAATGAAGACTTTGAGTGGCCTAGCCAAAGTCCTGACCTGAATCCTATTGAGATGTTGTGGTATGACCTATAAAAAGCCGTTCATGCTCGAAAACCCTCTAATGTAACTGAATTAGGACAATTCTGCAAAGATGAGTGGGCCAAAATTCCTCCAGGACGCTGTAAAAGCCTCATTGCACGCGTATCGCAAACGCTTGGTTGCAGTTGTTGCTGCTAAGGGTGGCCCAACCAGTTATTAGGTTTAGGGGGCAATCACTTTTTCACACAGGGCCATGATGGTTTGGATTTTTTTTCAACTTTAATAATAAACACCTTCATTTACAAATTGCATTTTGTGTTTACTTGTGTTGTCCTTGACTATTGTTTAAATTGGTTTGATGTTCCGAAACACTTAAGTGTGACAAACATGCAAAGGAACAGGAAATGAGGAAGGGGGCAAACACTTTTTCACACCACTGTATGTAATGCACTTTTAGAAATAAGGTTCCATGTGGGGTTTTTGAATAGTTAAGGGTTGTTAATATCCTCAAAGCTGTTTACCTTAAAAAAACAAACAAACAAACAAAAACAAAAAGACCTCTAAAAGTTAAACAATCCGTTCTTTCTTTGGTTGTCCCTCAAACCTTCAAGAACCTTAGAACAGAAAATGTTCCAAATAGAATTCTGTAAGGAGACTAAAAATCAGTAAATGACTGAATGAAAGTAAATGAAATGAGTAAATTAAAGCGGTGTGAAGGTCAGAACCTCAGAAGAATGATTTATACTCACCTTTCCTGTAAATCTCACCTTCAAACAATTGGATTTAATGACCTGTAATTTAAACACCATTACATAGAGGCCTTCACTCAGCCTCGTCAGCTGCTTTATAAGCTTGATATTTGCTCAGGAACTGAATGTGTTAAAGGACCCAGAGCATAACACATGGATTTATTTTCCTTTTCTTATATAAATGAGACCTAAGCTGTAAAGCACAAAGATTATTTTACATTCCTAAGGGTTGTGATGACAGTACCAGGAACACATTTGCATATGTAAATCTGGACCAGAGCTATATGAATGACGTGTGAGCAAATCTTTCTAATTAAAAATTATGTTAATTTAATTATAATTAATTTCTAAGTTACAATGAAATAATTTCTATATGAAATAGTGGAACAGAACAGAGAACGGCTTAAATAAGACAGAGAAAGGTTGCGGATGGGACGTCGGAAAATAAAACCTAAACCAGACGATGGCAGGAAATTAAATTCTGCAGATAGATATTTATAAAACACGAAGCCGCTGTTTTCACTCTGATCTGTTTCTGTATCTGAATCGAAAAACACAGAGAATGAATTATCCATGCAGTCTGTTAGGATCATTAAAACACTACCTCATTTCTCCTTTGATCTCACACACACACACAAAAGAGAATCAGCACCAAAAAAACTTGTTCAGAATTGGAATAAACTAAAACGGATAGGTTTGTGTTCGACCGACATCATCAATTTTAATAACCAGCAAGTGAACATTTTAAACTGTGACATCATGACAGAACAGGAAGTGAAGGCGAAACATTGTGACATCATCACAAAACAGGAAGTAATGTTTTAAACTCATCTTACATCACTCTGATAACAGGAAGTGGAAGCGAAAATGTGTAAAAACAATGAAGTAAATAATATTGAAAACTTTTAAATCTTTTTTAATGTAAAGTAAATTTCACACTCTGGAAGCATAAAGACAAAATACAGCATCACCGCTTTCTTAACTTTATAATAAATATGATAATAATAATAAAAATAATAATAATAATAATAAGTAACATATAATAAATCTTATATGACTGCATTATGAAGCATCGAGATCAGTTTCTAAAATGATTTACATTTATAGCATCATCTTTATAACGAGCTAAAGCTTCCTGTCGTGTCACTCGATTTCTCTATCACTTAATTGCCACCTCAGTCTCTATTCTTGTGTGTGTGTGTGTGTGTGTGTGCGCGTGTGTTTTAGATTACACTCCACTCAATCAATAATGAATGAAGCAATTAGCTCGAATTATTAAGCGTCTCGTGAAGCTGCACTTCTCCAATCCATCATGAGTGTGTGTCCGATTAATCAGACCTCCTCTCGAGACTCGGGCCGATGGCTCTTCTATTACACACACACACACACACACACACACACACACACACACAAAATGTCCTCACTAAAGAAAAAGTTGTTTAAAGGAGAAACAGCTTTAGTGATGTCCTTATAGATGTTCAAAATGTGTTAGCTAACAAACGTGTGTGTGTGTGTGTGTGTGTGTGTGTGTAAGTGTTCTTACATATCTGAGGGTGCTCGCTCCTTTTTCGATAATTCTCCATAACACAATTCTATAATTAGCCTTAATAACATCACCAAGGCCACAAAAAAGCCTCTCTGATTCATTTTCTGAGTCATTTTCTTGTAGTACATCAGAGTGCCTTTGAAGTTAATCCAATCAAATCCTTCATAACAGCTTTAATCTGATACAGTGTAACCATGACAGCAAATATAAATAAAGTGTTAATAAACATACTTCCTGTTTCCTTTCTACATCACATTTCCTGTTTACTTCCTGTCTCTTTTTTATATGTCATGTTTACTTCCTCTTTCTTTTCAACAGCACATTTACTGTTTACTTCCTGTTTCCATTGAACATCGTGTTTCCTGTTTATTTCCTATTTCTGTTCTGAATCACCTTTCTTGTTTCCTTTCTGTTTAATTTTTACTGCATGTTTGTTTCACTGTAATGTTTGAAGCCGACTTAAAAAGCTTGTACAGAACTGATGAAGTGAAATTTAAATACATTTGAATATTTAGACCCTTAAATAAACTTTAGATATTGAAATGAACCTGAGCATCAGATTGACTCCGTTATATGAGTAATTATGTATTTAAGTCTCTTCACATGTGTTCTTGAGGTGTTTATTTACAGGATATAAACTGTATGAAGCCACTGGTCTGAATCAGAAACGATCCTTCTAGAGGACATCGTGTGTTATTTTTCTCTCCATCGTAACAGATGTAATGAGAAGCTTGTTAATGGTTCAGCTGACATAGGACGATTGACACGGCCCTCATCTACATATAGATTAACCCGTCTTTATTATCACAGCGGCGTCTCCTCACTCGGCTTTGTGGAAGTGTTTGGCCTTGATGTGTTTTCACACAAATTTACTTTGTTTCCTTCCTATTTTATGTTTCTATTCTACTTTTTTTTCTTTTTAGTTCCTGTTCCTTTTCACTGTTCTTTCTACTTTCTACTTGGAGGAAGAATTATAGGCTAACAATCAGAGTGGGCTGTAAAGTAAGGAGATCACAACTCAAAATAAGGAGATATTAAGCTGAAACAATGAAATATTTAGTTGAAATAATGGCATAACAGCTTGTGTTTCAGGGCTTCCATACAGCTGATGTAGAATATTTAACTGTTGCCTGAATGCAATATTGATGCCACTGCAGAAACGTTCTTGCACCATTGAGAAACTGCCAATTACCATCAACCAGTTAGCTCTCTCCTGACCTTTCTGTGCTCCGCACAACGACAGTCAAAAAGTGTAATGTTCAGCCGCTGACATTCTCCTGTATAATGAGGAAAAATCTCCAGCATGAGTTTCAGGAAGAGGAAGCGATAATTCAGAATCCACCAACAAACCCTTTACCATCATCATCATTCTTCACTCTTCATTCTGAAACCAGCATTCTGATTGGCTGAGAGCTGGTGCTGAGAGTCCAGCCCTAAACATTACGTTACTTGGTGTGAATCATGGACTCCATCTCACCGGGTTGATCTATTGTCTTAAATTAATATGAAAAATGTTAAAAACATGGAGATTAACTTATCTCAAATTAATTTAGCTGGCTAACAGGAAGGAGTTAAACAGTTACCCTGTTTACGAAAACTAGTTTGTGAGTTTACTATATTTACTTTAAAACTTTGTGAGCTAGCCTTTAATTTACTATAAATCTAATTCATAATGTTTATATGACACAGAAACTGAATCACTGAACTGATTCTGATTCAGTGAGTGAGTTAAATGATTCACTCGCAGTGGATCTTGGATTCAGCTCATGTTTTCAGACAAATACCAATGACGATGTTAACGCTAGATTTTATAACATTTTTCGTTTTATAAGGATTTGTAGACATTTGAAGACATTAACCTGGTAACAGTAACACAGCAGAGACGTGACATGGCCACATTTAGTTCGGACTGACCGCGTCAACCAATTCGTCACCAAAGAATCAATTGAACAGAATGATTCATTCACTACTACAGTGTGTATGTTTACATACAGCAGAAATCTGGTTGTCTGTGTGTGTGTGTGTGTGTGTGTGTGTGTGTGTGTGTGTGTGTGTGTGTGTGTGTGTGTGTGATGAGTTATAAAATGAGCTCAGAAATAGACCCAGAAATGGAGGAAGTTGAGAAAAGCGTGAGACTTCAGCACTGTAACTGAGTTAATTGAGTTTGGCACCGAGATGTGTGATTAACAGTCTCGACTATTTCAGAGCTGGAAAACTTCACCAGCAATCTGTTTGTATAAATAAAACTCACTTCCTCTTTTATTTTTGGAGCAAAACACACATTAAAATAGCGAGCAGCTGACGCTAACTCACACCTCGCCGCTAACGCTAATTAGAGTGTTTCAGTTTTTTTGTTCATTAAAGATTCTG
The DNA here is from genome assembly GCA_012411365.1 of Ameiurus melas. Classification (NCBI taxonomy): domain Eukaryota; kingdom Metazoa; phylum Chordata; class Actinopteri; order Siluriformes; family Ictaluridae; genus Ameiurus; species Ameiurus melas. Next base: position 9,690,330 of record CM022769.1, read on the forward strand.
TAAGACTAGTTTATGTTGATGTCAGGTTCGTTCTGATGCTCAGTTTGTGTTGAGATTTTAAAATGACAGAACAGCACGAGTGTCATGATTATGCTTTTCTTTTTCCACTTCTTCTTTCTCTTTCTTACTCTATATGTTTCCTTCTTTCATTATTAAAATTGTATTTTGGGAGGTTTGTTTTATTTATTTATTTACTTATTTACTTATTTGTTCTTGTTTTTAACTTTTAATTATTTATCTACCAACCCATTTTTCTTTCTTCTTACATTCTTCCTTTTCATTTATTTATTTATGTTTGTTTGTTTGTTTTTTAATGTTACCCTGACAACCACCGTCTGATCAACACTGACTTTAGCTAATTTAGCTAGCTATGTAACTTAGCGCACACAGGTTCTGTAGGCAAAAGTGTCCAGTGTACTACATTGTTATCCTCTAATAATTTGCACATCAGACTGTGATTGGTTCAAAGCTGTGGAGTTCAATGTGGCCCCACCCTGAATCAGTTTTCAAAGAGGAGTTAATTTAATCATTTAATCATCACGCTGAGGTGTTCGCATTACACTGGTCACTAGTCAAGTTTCCTGTAGGTTGCCATGGTTACCGTGTTAGCTTCTAGCAAGTTTACATGCTAGCTCTTCAGATGTGTGAGATTACTTTATGTGCGTACAGATGTGTCTTATCTGTTTAATTCGCAATGCGATAAAATAGTGATTGTTCACACAGTATTTAAAAAATCACTCTCACTCCCATTGGTCATCAACTCGTCACTTTGCAAAGCTTTCATCTGCCTAACTTCGCTTCATGTAAATTTGCCTCGTGTCTCAATACATCGCTGCTTAATTAATATTTACTGCACCAGCTAGAGGACAAAAACAAAAACATCAGGTCTTTTACTTTAGAGAAAAGTTAAGTTTACAGCAGAATCCAGCAGTGAATGTTTTTTCTCCTCTGAACTCAAGAAGAAGAAAAAAAAAACATGAAAAGAAAAAGGTAAGGAAGAATGAAGAAGGAAACCTCATTAGGGATCTAAACGAGATTATGTGCTGGAATGAAAGCAGGTATGAGAGAAAAGCTGAGGCACCTTTATTACCTTTTTTCCACACAGCAGTGCAGAAGATTAATATCTGAAACTCTGGCTGCTATTACTGCCGACCAAATGCAATTCCCCTAGAGGCAGAGTCCGGGACTGCATTCAGGACACGACCTGAGACTCAGAAATGGGTTTCTCTCCCTTTCTCTCACTAATATCACACACTCCATGAGCCGACAGACTCGGTGATGAGAGGACACATCTTCTGGATGTTTCTGATAAGGAAGAGGAGGACGAACACAAGACACTGCCAGGCTAAGACAGAAAAACACACTCAGAGCAGAATCATTACTCAGAGGAACGACCTTCATCTGACCTCTAAACACGTTATTACACGGAGTTATAATAGTAATAATTACGTTATGCTTGTTATGAGATGGTTGTGTCTTTGATGCTATATATGGACTCACATTAGCTTATATTAGTGATTAGCTAGCATTACGATTTAAAATGAAACTAAACTAAACACCAAGTTTTGGTGAAAAAAGAAGATCTGTGAAACTCTGAATACATATTAAACAATATCAATTACTTTCTGCTTCTGATTTCTTTATATGGAAGTAAAGCCACACCTACATTCCCATATATGGTCTGAAGGGATGTGGTCGATGACCTGTGTACAGTAAAATATGGCCATAGAATTACTCAGTGCCCTTGATTAAGACCCTATACCATCAAATTTGGGATTGGAAACCAGATTCTGTCAAAATATTCCAGATGTTCAGCATAATAAAACGTATTTATTTCTAATTCTATTTGTTTTCAGGTTCACATACCAGAAATAAATCAGACGTGACATTACCATCAGTGTGGTTTTGAGTTAATCTGCATGAGCATGTTTTATCATTAATTCTGAGAATCAAGTGGAAGCCTGTTTAATGTTTGTTTAGAATTAAGGCTAATTTGCATATTTAAATTAGTTCTGTGCTGTAATTAAAACACCATGTGATGTGTAATGATGCTAAAACTGTGGGTTTCTAAACAAATCACTAATTTGTGAGTCACGTGTCAATTTTAATCTGAACACACACGCACACGTTATGAGTTAAATTATACAGAGGAGTGGTGTGTAGTTTCCTCTCACTGATGTACATGTGGATCTCTCTCTCTCTCTCTCTCTCGTTCACAGTGGTGAATCTTAGATTATAAACTTAGTCCTTCTTAACAAACTTAAAATACTGTATCTAAATTAAACGAGAAGTGTATTATCACATTTAATGTACAAGCTCTGCCTTCAGACGTTTGGCCACACCCTCTACCTGGCTGATAAATCTAGCCTAATCGAGTACATTTGTGATATCTTCAACATTTCTTTTTCCAGAATGTTCTTTAAGATCCTAGTAAACATTGTTCTGAATTGTGTAACAGACTGTATATTAGCATGTGTCTCCATGTTAGATTATATGAGGAAGGCCCGATTGGTGGATTATAGATGAGCATCATAGCAGCGCACTAAATCAGCCACTGATAACCTGAGCATGGAATGTTAGGTGTTCTAACATTGCATATCTCATGACCAACTCATAACCAAAGGATTCCTTTTGGTCTACAATGACAACAAAGCCAGCTTTATCCTCCTGGGATTTAAACTCATGACCTCGTGGCCACTAATCACTGATACAGCACTGAGTCCCACCTGTGTGCACGGGAGAGAGACCGTGTCTGTCCTTCATGTGCAAACAAATCCAGCTAATAGATCGAACTCATCAACAAACACATCACACACACACACACACACACACACACACACACGCACAGCTTGCTGATTAGTTTCCGCTTTGATACACACACTCCTGACCTTTCATTTCTTACTCTCTCTACTCTCACACATTTACTCAGAATAATCACGAGAATGTTGAAAGACAGATTTTTTTTAACCAGGTTTTTATTCCTGCTCTGATGAGAGAAGCTGGCCCACTCTGCCCCCTGCCGGTACACCCTGTGGAGGAGGTTGGGGTAGGGGATGGGCTAAGGCACGAACAACCCTGGGCTCACATCTAGTTGTGCCCCACTGATCAGCTGAGGCTGACAGACTTTCCTGCTGACGGTGCTGTTGTTAGCACTTTGAAGGATGAAGATGCTAGCTAAGTGGTGTCCAACAACACTGAGGTTTTCCAGTCCTTATCAAACTCCTCTGCTCAGGAAAATATCAATAGGGATGTTCAGGAGCAACAAAAAATTCACGAAGCAGATCATGTTTACGACATGTTCATGTCAGTGTTATGACTCAGTGTTGAGGTGAAAACTGAAACTCTACAGCTACTGAAAACTTATCATCAGCTGAAAAAGTGACCGGGTTCCACAGCCATCCTGGAGATCAGGTAACAATTTCAGTGGCTTTCTGCAGAAAGACAGCTGAAGGATATGGAGCATCAAGGTTAATCCTGTGAAAAGAGCTCCATTTTCTCCTCCTATGTCCGGGTTCAGCTACCCGTTAGCACCACAATTGCCACAATCGAAACGTTTAAAGCGACGATGATGAAAACTGTCATTGGAAGAAAAGCTTTGAGTACCAAAGAGTTTGAGCCAAGGGTGTAACCATGGTTTGGACATTGGGGGGGTCCAAGTGCTAGATCCTCAACATTGGGGGGGACACGACCCCTCCAAAGAGTGCGTGGTTACGACCATGGTTTGAGCATATTTACTAACTAGTGTCTTACAATACGAGATAACGTTTCGAGATAACTGTCACACACACACACACACACACACACAGAGTGTTTATTATTTATATAATTTCCGGTTCTTTGAATATGACATTATTAACACAATATATGTTAAAATATATATAAACTATATAAAATATATAAACGGATGGAAGAGTTTAAGGTTATTTAGATAACTGACTAACATCACCCCAAAACACCAGCATGTATGTAGTTAGCCTACATTAGCTGCTCTGGCTAAACTAGCATACTAATTTAGTGCTAGTGTTTTATAGTAACAGACACTGACGTTAGATGAAAGTTCATTAGTTGGATAGATGAAAATACTTTCTTGTATGTTAGCTAATCCTCAGGAGATTGTCTCATCCAGTCTGCAGCTTTATGTCCTGCTAAGCCGCTAAGACTTTCAGATTCTTTCCATTCCAGTTTTCTAAAGGTCCAGACAGGACCGCGGGATCTCTGCAGCCAGACTGTCACTCTTCCTGCACACAAAATGCCAGCTTGTCAGATTCCAGAGACCGGTGCTGGCGTCTGCCTCCGTTTCCATCCTGTTTATTTTCCCTGCAGGAGCCATGAGCAGAAATCGATTACAGCCCAAATGTCACATGCGAGCAGAATGTGTAATTCGGCTGAACGCTGATGTATGCATGCTCAGCTCTTCTGCAATGACATTCATGAAGATGAACATCTGACAAGATGTGATGTCTCACTGGATCGGGGTAAAAAAACGTAAACGAGTCGTGCACTGTGTTTTCCACAAAACTTTCTGTTGAAGTTTCAGATCCTGAGTTGAGGTGCAAACTTGAAGTTTGCACTTTAGTTGTTGTGTTTTGCTAATCAGTATTTACTGTCAGTACCAGTGGAGCTGCTCGGAGTTATAAAATTATTAACGATACTCCAGATACTCTAACAAAAATTTATCTTAATTTATATATTATTACAGAACACCACAGCGTAGTTTTTAATAAGACAAAAACCCACAGCTTGTCGTGTTAGTGAGAAACCGTAAAGAAGTGTAAACTTCTCCGTCCTGAAGATGTTGGAAAAACTTACAGCTTTACCTCTGACTGTTACACAGCGCTGACACTGGAGACTCTTTTCATGCACGTTAGATGTTAACAAATGTCTCCTTGCAGAAAACTTTCAAGAGATCATGTAAAATTCAATCATTACAGTTATGAGAACAATGACAATAATAATAATAATAATAATAATAATAATAATAATAATAATAATGTAAACCAGTGAGATTATATAAAAATGATTGTAAAAGTTTGTACCTCATTTCTACAGTTTAGAGTTTGTTGGTACAAATAATAAATAAATAACAAAAATTCTAAATGTTGATAAATAATAAAAATCTACGTTAACTGAGAAAAAAAGAGACGTACAGACATTCGGTTAAATATTTCCCTCTGGACCGTGAGGAAACTGTCTCTTCGTCTCTCCATCCGACTGCTCACTGATCCATCATTATTGCTGTTCCTCCATCAAACAGGAACAGGTTTGTGCTGAGGAATAAACCATGTGGGGAATTAATAATGCTGCTCTTTTTCTTCAGATAGACAGACAGACAGGTCGATAGATAGATAGACAGACAGACAGACAGACAGTCAGTCATATAGATAGATAGATAGATAGATAGATAGATAGATAGATAGATAGATAGATAGATAGATAGATAGATAGATAGATAGATAGATAGATAGATAGATAGATAGATAGAGGCAGAGAGACAGATAGTTAAATAGACAATGCTGAATGTTGCTATTAAAATATCAGTAAAGCAGAAACGTATCACAGGAATCCAGAGTCAACCACCATCATACACACACACACACACACACAGGACATATCGAGCATGATATTGATTTTTAACACTTCACTTCATCTTCACTTTCTTTCGATTTGTCTCCACGATGCGGACATCTAAAAGCCAAACTCTGTCCCGCGTGAAGAATAACGCTTGCTCTTATTGTATTTATCTTATTTTATTATGAATGGCTGATCTATTAACTCTTTATATTCCACAGCCTCAGTAACATCACAGTCTTGATGAGGATTTGTGGCAGGTTTCTCTTTATAAGCACGCTTTTTTTTTTAGATTGAAATCTCTATATGATGAACTTGGCCCTGAAATAAAGGTTTAAATAAGTAATGAGTAAAGACACACACACAAACTGCTGGGATTTTCAAATAGTAAACCTAAAGACACGAATTCATCACATATCACTTCTCTCATGAGGTGAACCCTCTCTCACCCCCCGTGGTGTCGTATAATTTGGTTCTGCCAGATTGGGTTGTTCTTTGATCTCACACTGGGCCGAACCAACTGGAAGAAGCAGGAGACATGAAGGGAAGCGAGCTGTTTATTGCTTTTCCCCAGTGGCAGGATGTCATCCAAACTTCATCAACCAAACTGAGCCAAGTCCTGAGAGGAGGAACATCTGAGTGCCAGCTGAAACCCCCACCTCAATCCTACTCACCTTAAACTGCCCTTTACCTCAAACCCCTCCCACCTCGAATCCCTCCAACCCCTTCCACCTCATTTTAAAACACAAATGCGCTATGACACCAGTGTGTCTGTGAGGGATTTGATGGCTTTGTGGTAAAACCCTTGCTGCTGAACATGGCAGTTGCTGGTCTAAATCCAGATTGTCCCAGTACTTCATATGTTAGTTGGAAAAATGTAACTGGTGGTGGTGTTGAACCAAGATGGTGCACGACTTCCCCAGTTCAAGTCTGTGGACAGGATCTTGTAGCTCATGAGGTTGAGAGGTTGCTGTGGTTCAAACCCTAGCCAGGAGTCCAGGATGTGAGGGTAGGAAGTTCAAGAATCAGTGGCAGGATGAGCATTATGGAAGGAGGGCGTGACACAGGAAGAGGGTAATATCTGCGTAGCTGGCCCTAGCAGTATCTGGAGATGAAAAGGGATATAACACTTAGAAAATTATTGTCACCTGAGCTCTTACACTGCTCCCAATATTATACAAAAAAAAGATGACACTCACTCTACAAGCATCTGTCACAAGTCGTGACGGAGCGGAATAAGGAAGGAGGTAAGCACACTTAAGAACGAGTGATGTTTATTTACAAGAGAGGAGAGCAGACAAATCCCAAAACATGATCCAGAAACATAATCCAAAAACGGGCGAAGGTCAGGCGAATGGCAAACAGGCATACATAGGGCAAGAGAGATCAAGGTCGTGGTACGGAAAAACAGGGTCGATAAACAAACATGAACATAAGCATAAACACGAACGAGAGCTATGATAATGATCTGGGAGCAGATAACCCAGCGTGAACTATAACTAACAAGGAACTACGTTTAGTAAGTTTAGTAAGTTTACTCAGTTTAATTAACCGCGCCGTGTCTAGTACGGCGCGTAGTATATATACCGGCATGCATTAACTTAAACAGAGTTCAGGTGAAAGCAATAAAGACACACGTGGGGATACAACCTATGAGAGACACGGGGCGGGGTCATGACGAACATAAACAAAACACACGTGTCCTCTCAGTCATTGATAGAAACGAAAACAAAGAGCACATGTTCAGAAGTCGCAACACGCATGCGCAACCGCGCGAGAGCATGCTGCTTCAAGGGGGAACCGTGACAGAGTCCCCCCCCCAAAGGCACTCCTCCCGGAGTGCCATAAAACATCCCACACCACCGGCGACCCCGGGCCCCTGGGCTGAATGTCCCAAGCAGAGCCAGGAAACCGCACGATGTTGCCGGCGAAGTAGGGACGCGGAGCAAAGTTCACCGCAAGGCTCAAGGGGGAAGCGAGGTTCTCCGCGAGGCTCCAGGGGGGAGCAAGGTTCTCCGCGAGGCTCCAGGGGGGAATGAGGTCCTACACAAGGCCAGGGGAAGGAGCGAAGTTCTCCGTGAGGCTCAAGGGAGGAACGATGCCCTCCGCTGAGCCCAGGGGTGGAGCGATGTCCTCCGTGGAGCAGGAAGGGGGAGCGACACAAGGAGCGACGTCTTCCGCGGAGCATGGAGACAGAGCGACGTCTTCCGCGGAGCATGGAGGCAGAGCGACGTCCCCAGCGAAGCAGAATGGCGGAGCGACGACCTCAGCCGAACAGGAAGGCGGAGCGACGACCTCAGCCGAGCAGGAAAGGCCGAGCGACGTCCACAGCCAAAAAGGAAGGCTGAGCGACGTCCACAGCAGAGCAGGAAGGCCGAGCGACGTCCACAGCAGAGCAGGAAGGCCGAGCGACGTCCACAGTAGAGCAGGAAGACCTAGCGACGTCCTCAGCCGGACGTGGAGGCTGAGCGACGTCCTCAGCAGAGCAGGGAGGCTGAGCGGCGTCCTCAGCAGAGCAGGGAGAATGAGCGGCATCCTCAGCAGAGCAGGGAGGCTGAGCAGGCATCAAAAACGGGGAGGGAGGGTGGGAGCCGGTCTCAGGCCCGACCCCAGATTCCCCCTCCTGTCGACGTGACTCCTTTTTACTCTGAGCCAATGGCACGTGAGGCTTGGCTGTGACTGGGATGTCGTGAGCTTCAGACTGAGTCTGGACTTGGGCGTCGTGAGCTTCAGACTGAGTCTGGGCCTGGACGCCGTGAGCTTGAGACTGAGTCGGGACCTGGATGCCGTGAGCTTGGGACTGGGTCTGGACCTGGACGCTGTGAGCTTGAGACTGAGTCTAGACCTGGACGCTGTGAGCTTGAGACTGTGTTTGGACTTGGACGTTGTGAGCTTGAGACTGTGTTTGGACTTGGACGTTGTGAGCTTGAGACGGAGTCTGGAAATGGACGTTGTGAGCTTGAGACTGAGTCTGGACCTGGACGTTGTGAGCTTGAGACTGAGTCTGGACCTGGACTTTGTGAGCTTGAGACTGAGTCTGGACTTGGACGCTGTGAGCTTGAGACTGAGTCTGGATTTGGTGAAGCTGGGTCTCTGTAATTTTCCTTTTATCCTTCTCCTCCTCCAGAAGCTGCTTTAGTTGGTTTCGTTCGTCCTCTAGTCGACAGAGCCGAATGCTCAGAACCCGTTTCCGGAGTGTCTCCTCTTGCAGCAAAACCTGTGTTTTCTGTAGTTGCAACTCCACGGATGAGCATTCTTTAGTAGCTTCGAAGCATTTCTTCTCCATTTCAGACAGAGTGCTCCTCAAACTCTCCAACTCCAACTGCATTCTGCTAATTTTTTCCACCATTTCCTTCTTACTCTGAGTGATTGCGACTGGAATGTGAGGCTTGACTGTGACTGGGGCTTGCACTGGAAGTGTGACTTGGGCTTGAACTTGGAACTTGGCTGTGAGTGGAACTTTGTGAACTGGGTCGGCAGACTTGGAGATGAATGGATTCTGCTTAGCAGGATGCATGGTAACTTGGACTTGTGGCTTGGTCTGGACCGGGACATGGACCTGAGGCATGGCAGGGGCTGGAGACTTAGCATGGTCTGGAAACTTGGAGATGAGCGGAACTCGCTTCCCTGGATGAGCGGTGGGGGTCTTGTCTGTCTCCTCTGGAGTGCTCACCTGCCCATAATACCTGGGGAATGGGCGCTTCCTCCAGCAACTGGTCATAGTTCTGTCCTGGTTCTCTAAACTCCTCCAAAAACACTTCCAAAAACTGCCAAATATCCTCCAGCACCCGGGATTCCTTGGTTGCCACTCGCTGTGCCCATGTGCGAGCTGCGCCAACGAGGCGAGACATGATAAACAGAATGAATCGTCCTTCAGTCCGTTTCGGGTCACATAGGCTGGAAAAATAATACTGACAGTCCATCAAAAACTCACCCGGGTAAAAGTAGCCATCATACGGCTCCGGCATGTCCACGGAATACCTCTGTGCGAAGCTCATGGAATCCAAGGCGGGAATCTTGGGCGTCCGGTCTTGGGTTCAGCGTCCTCACCGTTCTCGTGCTACCTCCATGATTAAGGCAGGCGGTTAATTCTGTCACAAGTCGTGACGGAGCGGATGAAGGGAGGAGGTAAGCGCACTTAAGAATGGGTGATGTTTATTTACAAGAGAGGAGAGCAGAAAAATCCCAAAACATGATCCAGAAACATAATCCAAAAACAGGCGAAGGTCAGGCGAACGGCAAACAGGCATATAAAGGGCAAGGCAGAGATCAAGGTCCTGGTACGGAAAAACAGGGTCGATAAACAAACATGAACATAAGCATAAACACGAACGAGAGCTATGATAATGATCTGGGAGCGGATAACCCAGCGTGAACTATAATTAACAAGGAACTACGTTTAGTAAGTTTACTAAGTTTACTCAGTTTAATTAATTAGTAGTATATATACCGGCATGCATTAACTTAAACAGAGTTCAGGTGAAAGCAATAAAGACACACGTGGGGATACAACCCGTGAGAGACACGGGGCGGGGTCATGACGAACATAAACAAAACACACGTGTCCTCCCAGCCATTGACAGAAACGAAAACAAAGAGCACATGTTCAGAAGTCGCAACACGCATGCGCAACCGCGCGAGAGCATGCTGCTTCAAGGGGGAACCGTGACAGCATCACAACTCCTTTCTTCTCCAGATACCTTCTCCAGCAACTTCTCAACCCAGAGGCAATGCTCATACATGTGAGCAACAGGATCTCAAACAAGCAAAGTGTTTTATAGACTTTTTCACCTTCATAAAACTAAGTAAACTGCACAAACCTGGAATGAGAGACATCATGTACCGACTTGGTTTAATTTTATTATTTCATTCTTTTTTTTGTTTTGTTTCAGTGTCTCTTGCTTCATCCATATATCCATATTTACATTTTCTGAAATATTATTACTTTTATGTTTATCAGTTATCAAACAACTTCTGTATCAGAATCATGGACTTGGTTCACTTCTAAATGTTAACCGTCGTAACCATTTGTGATTGAAGTTACTAAACTTTATCAGAACAGAAATGTAGTGACACCTTGAATGTATTGTGTGTGTGTGTGTGTGTGTATGTGTGTGTTGTATTTGTGTTTACTGCTGTGTGTTGACTGATTGTAATCTCCAGAGGATTTTAATAAGCTAATAAATGTGATAATAAATCATAAACGCAGTGTGATGTGAAGGACGAGGAGTTAAACTGATTAGAAAAGCAATCTCAGTGTTTCTGTGCCAGCTCTGGGAGAAATTACACTTTTAGTCGTTTAACTTTCCTCTGAAAAGAAAGACACAAAAATATTATTTATTCTCACCGTAATTTAGTTCACTACAGGGCAGAAAATGAGAAAATAACAGCAGCCGAGGTTTCTCTCTATCTGGGGACTTTAGTCCTGCTGTTTCTTTTTCTTTATTAAGAGGGGAAAAAGACCTGAGTTTTGTTTTATTGACTTTTTGCTTCATATCACATTTAACACACTGACACATTTTATTAAAAGTCTATTGGAAAATTACTGAAAAGTGTCCGGCAGATATGTTTCCAGACCAAATTATTATTATTATTTTTTTTTTACATTTAGTAAAAAAAAAAAATTATTAATCTATATCAACTTAATGAGTTCAGAAAACATAGGACTTAAGCAATGAAATTTTCAGGGCTGGTATGATAAAATTTTTGAAAAGAATCAATAAACCAGGACAAATCTACTTATAATTTTTTTATTATTATTTTTATTAACCCTATGTATTCAGTAGTTATGTGAAGGACAGTATTTTTAAGCCAACGATGCGTTCACAGTTACACTTCATGTTGAAAGAGAAAAAGCACACATTCGCGGGGCGGATTCTGTATCTAAGAGGTGGGGGGAGCCCCGCATTTCCATTTCTAGAGGGGGTGCGAAGAACGTATTAGGCGTTAATCTTAAACACACTTTAAGATTAACACACTATGGTTTATTAGTCACTAAGAAATATAAAAGCTAAGGAAACACACACACACACACAGACACAAACACACACAGGCTCACACAGTCAAGGACAGGCATGCAGACATAACACACACACACACACACCCATAGGCCTCAACGCACACACATACAGAAGGAAAGCAGAACTTTATAACTTTATAAGAATTATAAAAGGAGTATTAAGATATTATAAGGATAATATAATGATATTATAAAGTAGGGAGTACAGTAAACTACTTACAAGCATATATAAAACAGAAATGTAGAGCAAATAAATTATAAACCAGAAATACAGAAAAATGTGAAAGAAACTTACTCATAATATACTTGGAGGTGGGGAAGAGTCTTGTCTCACGCGAAAAAGTCAGGAGTAATACAGACAAAGGCCTTAATTTTTAAGAGAGAACCAAGAGGGGCCATTTATAAGTGTAGCTGAGTCACGTTGCACCCGCGAGATAACTGTGAGACCAAGGTCTCTCCGAAATGTTGTGTCTCGTACCTCTTTCAAACCTAATGGTGTTCGGGAAAGGCCCTTTCTAAAACAGAATGGTAATTTTGATAAGCTCTTTTAAAAAAATAATGTTATTATTTGTGTAGAACATTGTATAAATAAAGGAGCCTCAGCTCCAGATGTCAGATCACTTCTGAGAATTCTCATCGGGGTGGATCTCGTGTGGTGGCAGATGTGAGTATTTGCTTCTATGTTGAATTTTAAGTGTCTTTGGGTAATAGGCTAAATTTGAGCCAGCAACACACACATTATTTGTTTCATAAATCAGGATGAGCTGATTAAGCTACTAAATGATGCTCTCTTGATTGTGATAATAAGTTACCCGTCCACGACAACATGCAGGGTCATCTCAGCAATGTTTTTAGTTCATTATTTTTAGTTCATCCTCTTTTTTTTTTTTATGACAGACAGGCCACTTTTCAAGTCAGACAGGTGAAACTTTTCTCCAAACTTCACTTTTTCATCTCCTCTTTATTCTTTGCACACAGTTTAACCTTCACTCCTGATTTAACAACACGTCCACATCCATCTCTGCCACTTCTAAAGTCTGAAAACAGCACAGAGCACGACTAACGACAAACTCATACACCGTTCAGCTGATTCAGTCTGTTGATGCAATAACTGGAAATCCTTGAATCTTAGCAAATTACTGCCAAAATATCCTGAATTTGTAGAATAAACTGTGAGATTATTACATGAAAAATATATGATTAGTAAGCCTCGGACACAAGTACAGGCAAACAAAACACCACCACAACCAGTATCACAAAATGAGAATAAACAAGGAAGGATGTGGAGACGAGGCAGGATCCAAACAACAGAGATGCAGGAACATGCGGACTTAAATAAGAAAGAAACAAGGTGTAGCTGAAAACGTGGGCATATTAGAATAACGAGGCAATAGTGGTAGCTACTGGCTAATGGAGCTCAAGGTGGCCATTTTGTGACAACTCGATGCATTCTGGGAATATGAGTTCATTGCTATTACCGGCACTGTCGTGATGCAGATATTTGACTCATGCCAGGCTGCATCTTATTTTGTTTTATGATATCGGCTGATCATTTTCATTCTTTCTAAAAAAAAATTATAAATAAATACGAAATAATATCTATGGTATAAGACAATTTCAGGCTCTTGATGTCACACAGTGATTTTCTGAAAAACTGAACTTTTTAAAAATAAATTTTAAGTGACATTGTGACTTTTTTTTTAATTTAAACATCCACGTGATGACGTCCAGACGTCTGTAAACGGCACAACTCTTTATAAAACGCGATGTGTCGTTTTTATACTACCTAGTTTATGCTGCATAGTTAGTGCTCTTATTAACATTACTACAGAACTGCGAACAGACAAACGCTGCCTCGTTATTGATTTTTCACTGTTTATTTAGGCACATGATGATTGATGAGGACACAGAAAAGGTCTAAACAGAGTAAAAATGTCCACTGAGAATTTTTTTTGTTTGATTTCGAGCAAAACCTAGACCTTATTACATCTACATTTTCCCGAGCTACTCGTTTAGATTAAAAATAAATCTGATTTGTGAGTAGAATTTGTGAGAAGCCAGAAAAGGCGAAATGATTCAGGCAAATATCGACTTGCTCGGCTCTTATGGCATGAACGCTGGATTTATTTGTGTAAGGAAATGTGAGCATGTGAAGTGTCCTAAAGCTCTGATCCACAGACAGACATAAATTCAGTGTATAATGCCTGTTTTATTCTCCCCCGATTGAGTCTAATTAAACTCACCGCTATCTATAATTACATCTGTGCTCATTTGTGTAACAGAGAAAGTGAGACAGTCTGTCTCTCTCTCTCTCTCTCTCTTTCTAAGTCTCTCATTTATTGTGTAAATCTTAATTACTCAACGTTCTCAGTGTTATTGTTTACCCATCGGCTGTAACTGACGTCCGGTACCTTCATAGTTTTATGCCACCTGGGGACTTAAGCACCCCCCCATACACACACATATAGAGTGTACATAAAAATAACTCCTGCACAGTAGAATTATCTTCTGTCCTTCAGGTGTGATATGTAGAGGCATGGCATAAACCAAGGGCATGGACGAGTCACCTGACCCGCCCTCTAATCAGACTCAAATAACAACAAATTACAGATTTCAGGTTGACTAACGGGGGTTGAGGCTTATAGCACTGGGTCTCATTATAGATAATATAATGATTATCTCACACATAAACACACACACACACACAAACTTGGTAAAATCAGAAGCTTCTAGCCATGGACAGTCTCAATCCGGCCTGTCCTGCCCCACCTAGCTACACCCCACCCTGCCATGCCCGGCCCCACCCTAAACTCTGTCCCTAATGCTGATTATCTCTATTATTAACATTTTAACTCATTCCACATTTGAGATTTACTGTGAATTAATTTAGAGTTTCTCATGTCAGGATGAGACACCCCTCTGTAACCGATGGAAGGTGACCATCATAGAACCCCATGGGGATTCATTTCATCAACATGTTTACTGCTGTCTAGGTGGCCGGCTAGCATAGAGAGGGGGCCTATAGCATAGAGAGGGCTACAATCCTACACAATGACCCGTGTGATGGGTGGAGCTGATAAAACAGCTAGCCAGCAGTAATCCCAGGAGAGAAAGTCCAATACAAGAAAAGTCATATACCAAAGCACAACCTATGAGTCGGGCCATTAATCGGAGTGAAGCTAAAGAGCAAGAAGAAGAACGAACCTAAAACCAGCGCCAAGCTAGCGAGAAACAAAGCCATATCTGCCACGCACCATAACATGGCGTTAGATCTGAACTGAAACGTGGGCTGGAGTAAATAAACAACACGGACAAGTGGAATATAATCTGGAGTGTGAAACAGGGACAAAGTGGAAAAACAAACAGCGGGACACAGAGAAGCAACCAAACCCCAGCCGAGTGGCGTGACCACACGAGACTGAGTAATTAATGAGATCACACAGGGACACAGTCAGGGTTTTAGATACCGTATGCCTGTTCTCAGCTTCATACGCTTCTCTTTCCTTCTCCGTGGGGCTAAAAAACGCTGCATGAAGCTCAGCTCATATTGCACAAGTGATTATTGTAGTCACAAAAAGTTACCAAAGAGATATCAGTTTACTTCCACAGTCCATTTAGAGACTGAAAGTGGATATTCCGAGACAGTACACTACGGAGCAGGATATTTAGTTGCAGGATATACGTCATGCTAATGCCTTAAACAGAACATTGTAATTAACGTGTTGCATTGAATGGAAATGACAGATCAGAGTATGTTACTTCAGGACACCAGGGCTTCCTCAACAAACTTTTAAACAAACTTCTGAAGGCTCCGCCCCTTCTGCTTGCTCTGTAACTAAGCTGTGACCCTCAGGGTGTAAAAAAGTGTCAAATGTACAACAGTTCATGTCTCCAGATATTACTACAGAGGAGCTCTACATCTTTATCAACAGCTGTTCCAGGAATTTGATAAAGAAACTTGTCTACAGTGATGTCGACTTGAATCTCAACTAATGAACTGATGCTGATAAAATAATAGAAGAACATTGAACGGGACCCGAATGGGGCCGTGTGTCTTCTGCACTTTCCATCACACGGACACTTTAAACACAGATTATGAGCTGAGAGCTGACCTTCTGGACAAAAAAACAGCCCCACAGTGATGAGTAAAGAATGCCATCTAAGTAGAACTGATACAAACCATCTCTGATTGGGGAGGGGGTGGGGGTGTGACATCTTTACTTTGCACTTTTACACCTCTAGTCTTGTGACCTCGTGTGAGTGTAAACAGCTCATTGATTTCCAGAAGTGAGTCAGCAGTTAAAACCAGACCAGAGCATTAAAAAAAAACTGCATAATTTCAGACCCGGAGCATCACGTCACGTCATGGCTCAAACTTTTCGCACTGGCAGCAAAGATAACAAAGCATTGGTCCTCCACTGCCGTCCTCAGCTGTATTTAAAGTTTAATATTGGAAGTTAAACAGGCTGATGATGCTGACGATGCAGCTCTCAGATGTTCAGCCACAGCGTTAATTCTCTCTGATCTTCAGCAGGACGGCAAGCCATAAGAACTGAACCGCCGCTCGCCATCTGCCATCAGGAAAAATTCTACAGATCAATGGAGCTTCATGACATTCAAACCATCAAGGACAAAGCTTTAAAGTCTAAACTTAGTGTTCAACGAGTTTAAATCCTTTTGGGTGAAACAGACGGTCTTGGTGTAAAAAAAAGAAAAAATTCTCACATTTTATTTTAAAAAACAGCTGAAGATGAGATGCTCACAATACATCAAAGTGTTATTGCATCATAAAGTATGAGGACCTATCAGGCTCAGTATGCAAATTTAAGGCCATGCATTTTCTTTTCTTTCATGTAGAACTATGATGATTTATTATTAAATACAGAAAATATCTAATGGCTTCAGAGAGATGTTTCAGGGGTCTCAAGTCAACAGTCAAAATTTTGTTCTAATGATGACATTAGACTACTGAACATTAATAAACTCACGGAGGTGCTGTGTTTGTGAAGGAATTTTTGCCTTTTTTTTCCTCTCGCAACTTCAGTTTCTGGAAAACATTTTCATAGCCTACTAACTGCTAATTCAACTAAGAAACATCAACGATGCTACACGACTCTTGAACTTTACATTTTAAAATTTAAATACATTTAATGAAATTAAACTTTAGGAGTTCATGAGGAGTTGTGAGAACACAACAGGGACACACAGACACGGATATGGACACCAAGTGTATTACAGTAGCTAACCGCTCGTGTTTTTGCTAGTGTATATTTTTTATATAGCAGCATTTCTGTTAGACGTAAAAAGACTCGACACTCACCATCAACTTCTGCAATAACAACAAACCTGAACTTAAACGATCAGAAAGTTTAAAAACCGGAAAATCAGCCATTAGCATGTGTAACAGTACGTAGACAGGAGGCGGATGCAGGCACAGATCATAATCTTTATTATACTTAAAGACACAAAACTAAAGTAACCCAGTCCTCACATGCAAACGGGAAACGTGGCATAACAATATCCTTCCAGGCATGAAAACAAACGATACCTACGATACAAACCTTACAACTAATAATACTGAGTGACGTGCTCAGTAACCAAGGCATTCTTATCCTAAGCATAATCAAACACAAAACATCAACACCTGTGGCAAATTAAAGTCTCTAAAATTAATGCTCACTCCGGAAGCGGGCGAACCATAACAATGTCATGTTACTCGTCCGAAGACGAGTCACAGTGCCATCTGCTGGCCATATCATAACAGAACCCCCCTCCAAACGGTGCTCCTCCCAGAGCACCAAGAACCCTCCTCCAACAGGGGTCCTGAAAGTCGGGGCAGCGCCCAGCGTTCCAGAGCCGCCGGGGGCGGCGCCCAGCATTCCAGAGTTCCCGGGGGCGGCGCCCCGACTTTCAACTCTGGTGGAGGTGCTGCTCCGCCCATCTGCTTCCCGATGGAGGCTGCCTCGTTTTCCGTGGCAGCGAGAGACAGCTCGTTTCCCGGCGGCTCTGGAGCGCTGGGCGCCACCCACGGCGGCTCTGGAACGCTGGGAGCTGCCCCCAGGGGGTCTGGAATGCTGGGAGCTGCCCCCAGCGGCACTGGAGGTCTGGCCAGCGTCCCCAGCGGGACTGGAGGTCTGGGCGGCGTCCCCAGCAGGACTGGACGGCTGGGCGGCTGGACAGCGGGATGGCCTCCTCGGCCGGGCAGAGCAGCAGGACAGCTTCCACAGCTGTGCTGGGCAGTGGGACGGCCTCCTTGGCTGGGCTGGACAGCAGGACAGCTTCCTCGGCTGTGCAGGGCAGCGGGACGGCCTCCTTGGCTGGGCTAGACAGCAGTATAGCTTCCTCGGCTGTGCAGGGTAGCAGGACAACCTCCTCGGCTGGGCTGGACAGCAGCACAGCTTCCTCGACTGACGAAAGCTCTCCCGCAGAGACCTCCCCGTAGGTCTCAAGCTGCAGCTCAGAGGTCGCCATGTTACCCTCAGGCGGGAGCTCCACAGCTGAGACCTCCCCGTAGGCCTCAAGCTGTAGCTCTGCTGTTTCTGTAACGCCCCCCAAGAAAATTCTGGGCCAGCCTTCACCTCGGGACTGCACATCGTGGTGCATCTCCCTTGCAGTGGGAAGCCCCAGATGTTCCGACCGCTTTGCTGGCTGCGTTGTACGGCGTGGTTCTCCTGTGGCGGGGACGGGGTAAAGGGCGCGGGGGTGGCATGGCGTGTAGCTCAGCCTGCAGCTGTATCTGTTCCGCCAACATGCGCTCGAGCTGAGCAAGTTCCCCACTGAGCTGCTGGCCGAGCTCCCAGAATGATGCGGATGGTGGCATGGCACATGGACCGGCTCGCTGCAGCAGCTCTTGTTGCGCAATCTGGTGGGTGAGCCACGCCAGTGCTTCGTCCATTATCCTTTGCTTCTCACAGAACACTCGGTCGAACTCTGCGCTCATCTTCTCCTTGATCTGCTGCTTCTGTGTACGGCTCAGTATGATGTAACAATACGTAGACAGGAGGCAGATGCAGGCGCAGATCAAAGTCTTTATTAACAGTGAGAGACAGAATAACAACAAAAAAATCCACTCCTCTTTGCAGATCTTCTCCAAGTCATTAAGGTTTTGAGGCTGATATTCGGCACCTCGAACATTCAGCTCCCTCCACAGATTTTCTATGGGATTAAAATCTGGAAACTGGCTAGGCCACACCAGAACCTTAATGTGCTTCTTCTTGAGCTACTCCTTTGTTGCCACCTGGGAGCCAGAAATCTTTCTGATTGAGAGGGGGTCAAATACTTATTTCCCCGCATTAAAATGCAAATCAATTTATAACATTTTTGACATACGTTTTTCTGGATTTTGTTGTTGTTATTCTGTCTCTCACTGTTCAAATAAATCTACCATTAAAATTATAGACTGATCATTTCTTTGTCAGTGGGCAAACGTACAAAATCAGCAAGGGATTAAATACTTCTTTCCCTCACTGTACTTAAAGACACAAAACCAATGTAACGCAGTCTTCACAGGCAAACGGGAAACGTGGCATAACAATAACCTTCCAGGCATGAAAAGAAACTATACCTACGATACAAACCTTACAACTAATAATACTGAGCGACATGCTCAGTAACCAAGGCGTTCTTATCTTAAGCATAATCAAACACAAAACATCAACACCTGTGGCAAGTTAAAGTCTCTAAAGTTAATGCTCACTCCAGAAGCGGGCGAACCATAACAATGTCAAGTGTCTCGTCCGAAGACAAGCCACTGTGCCTTCTGCTGGCCGTTTCGTAACAGCATGTCTGCTTATTTTATACCCTCACCGCTGTCTCACCCTGTGTCTGTTTCTCAGATTGAAATAAATAAAATGTGATATAAAAAAATTACTAATTATCTATTTAAGTACAGATAGTGGCAACAAATGGCAGATTTGGACATGAAAAAAAATCCCCATACTGGAACTGTCAGGACTCTCAACAAAAGTTCTTTTGATGCTTGACAAGAGCACAACGAGGAACATTTTTACCGCAACGTTACTTCAGAGCCTGAGACGGTACGACATTACTGCGTATTGCATCAGTGTCCAACAGACTGTCTCCACGTGGACATCAGCAACATGCTGTGTTTACAGAAAGACAAAACTAGGGCAAGCTAATTCTGCTATAGGGAAAACCTCGACATGTTCCTGATGATGGGACTCTGCCTGCTGAAGGGCGGATATAACAGACATCAGGATTCATATTTTATCAAAAAAAATCTGAAACACACCAAAAAACATTCACGTAGCTATTGATCTAGTGCTCATTCTAATAAACAAAAAAAAGCTCAAAACATCTCATTGTTCATTTTAGAACTGACCTAGCCTTTATTATTTACCACACTATTTCCTGCCACATTATTTTTCATCCCTTTTATATTTTGATAATTATTATATATTTATTCAATCTTTTTAAACAACTTCTAATGAAAACATTATTATATTGATGTATTTTCCCTTTTTTTGGTCACAGCTATTTTTCATTGCATAATTATTATTTACCTATTTTAACATTTTATTTGTATGAGTTTACGAGTTTATGTTTTTGTTTTGTATGCTGCTACTTTGGTTTTGGACTGGAGTTTAAATTTTGAGTTCTTTTTCTCTTTCTCTCTCTCTTTAACAACAAGCCATTTGATTCTGTTCAGTTAAATGATTCACTCGGATTCGTTCACTGATTCATTTACCTACACAGTTAGCTCAAAAATTTAAAGAGTCCTGTGAAGTAGCTAATCATTTTTGTGATTTGGTTTTATTTTAGAGTGGCAGCTCCAGGACATGACGCACCCATCACCATGCTTCACAGCTAAAATTTCAGTGCTGATGTGCAGGACTCCAAATATAATGAGTCCATTTTTTTGTTTTGTTTTGATTATTAATGTGCAGCAGTTTTTGAGAGGGGGTGGGATCTTGGTGGGATCTTTGTAGGACTTCCCTTAGTACCGAATTCACTCCATTTGAACATGCATGTTTTTAGAAATTATGTGTTTTCTCTACAATTCTTCCGATATCTAAAATGTTCTTCCTACAGGTTGTGGCACCTCTACAACCCACACCTCTAACCTCGCCTCGTTAATCAGAACACCTGACTCCAATTAGCACTTACACATTCAGTACTGACCAGAAGTGAAGCTGTACTGTAGTTTGCTGATTATTATGACATGCATGAAGATCAAAACTATTTCATACGCCTTTTCTCATCTCATCTGTCCATCCGTCTATATCTATCTATCCATGCCTTCTGTCCATTTTTATCTTTCTTTCTCTCTATCACTTTGTCCCATATGCTGTGTGTAACAAGGCATGTGTGGGGATCAGCTTCAGTGACTGCAGCAGACTGTCAAATAATAATAAAAAAAAAAGACCCTGTGTGTGTAAGAGCTCTCATTCAGCAAACACACAACTGTGTGTTTATATTATACATCATACAGAATATTACTGTGCTAAATTGTATTGATTATAGAGGGCTATATATATATATATATATATATATATATATATATATATATATATATATATAGATAGATAGATAGATAGATAGATAGATAGATAGATAGATAGATAGATAGATAGAGAAGAGAGAGAGAGAGAGAGAGAGAGAGAGAGAGAGAGAGAGAGAAGGAAAACCTAGAGATTAGATAGCGAGCTAAAAGGGAACTGGAAAATGTTTGATTTCAATAAAATTTGTAAATATATACAAGCCTCATGAATGATGTCCCCTATTATGCTCTATAGGTTGTGTAAACATGCACAGAAAATAGTCATAAATCTGCACACTGTCTTATAAATGACATTGTGAGAATGTGAAGGTCTAACAGGGCTCAGATCTTCACTGTACCTCCACCTTCTCTCTCTCTGAGGGATAAGAATTCCACTTCTCCATTTCAAATAGCATCGTCACGTTTCTGAAGCACGAGGAGCTCGTCGTCGTCTTTCAGCCAGTTTATCAAAAACCTCTTTCAGCTCCTGAGAGAACAAAAATAACACCAAAATTCAGTGGGCTTCATGATTAAAACCACAGAAATGAAACAGGATGAAGCATGAAGCAACATCGCCCCCTACAGAACACTGTCAGAGGAACAGGGGGAAGAATAGAAAGAAAAGGAGTACTACAGTATACAATATAGATGTTTAAATGATACTTACGCATGTGTCCATGAGGTAAATGTGAGAGAAGACAGATGTCCTGGATGTTATGTCGGTCATTAAAAACATCACACTACAAGATTTAGGAAGAATTTTTTATCTTTTTTACAGCACAGATCAGATTTTTAATTCTTCCACTGGAATCAGAGACCAAACTAAAGATCTTGAGTTTCAGAACCTGCAATCTTCAGAATGTGTCGTGAAAACCTTTAGATTGAAACCAAAATGGCAGATCACAGTTCGGTTCATCTCGGCTGTCGTGGGTTATCATCTCTCATGCATGCATGTGATGAAAATAATCATCATTTAAGAACAGCAATTTACATCCAAATATCATGGCACCCACCACTGAACCTCTAGAAATGCTAGCTTGTTTACTTAGCTAATGTTAACCATGATCTGCTGGTGGTTGTTATGGAAACACTGAATTATATTCTAAGCTGCTGTTCAAAAAATCAGTGAGAATGAGAAAATGAGGATGTGAGCAGTAGCTAAAAGTCAGCCATATTAGGCTAGTATGGGTTGCAGGAGGTCATGGGGCGTTTCCATATTAATGCATATTTTTGCATATTTATTGATCTTGGGTAAATGTTCAGCCTATGAACTTTGTTATATAAATCACATTATCCTTGTAGGTCCATGACAGAGAAACGCTGCTCGGTCTCACCCTCATCACGAGACCTTCTTCTCTTTACAGTCCAATCAACTTTAATCAGATATAATCAGACTGAATCACTGCAGTCTCAGTTCTTTCTCCTTTATGAATCCCACAGAAGGACGTCAGACAAGATGACGAGGTGTTCAGCTGAATCAGCCAGAGTGAAGTGAAGTCCTGATGAGGGGCGTGTTCACATGACATTGTGTATAAAACACACTTCAGCTCTGTTTCCTAACACACACTGAATGTCAGGCCTAATGTGAGGAAATGTTTTGCAGTGAGTTCAGCAGACTCTATAATAAAGGGAATTAGGGAGAGGCATAATAAAGGAAGAGAAGATAAAGGAGAAAAGGGAAAGGAGAAAGTCAAATCAACATCCCGGATCATATCACAATGGCGGAACTGTTTTTTGTCCTCTTTATGTACTGTCACTGTACTAACACACTTCCTGTCATTAACTCTGCACGCTACACAGAAAGCCAAACACAAAATACCAAATACACAAGTTTAGCTCGGAGTTCCCCATCGCAGCATAACAAACAACAACTCGACTAGAGATTGACCGGTTTACCAGTTTTGCAGATTAATCAGTACGATAACAGATCTGGAACTATCGGTTAACTGCATAAATCCACACTGGTAGTTTTTCCCGGTTGCATCCGGTGAGAAAACGTCTGAGAAGAGGCTGTTGTCATTACATGGTCCATTCAGAATTACTTGGAGAGTTTCTGTGATTGTTGCAGCAAAAAACTATTTTTTGTGCTTTTTGCAGAAAACTAATTTTGAAAAATTGCAATCTCTCCGATTATTGTGGAGTTGCCTTGATGTTGAGCAAATTTCTGCCACCGCAAACTCATGGAGGGCCTCTACAGGATTATATGGCACGAGAGCGGCCTCTAGAGGCGAAATAATAACCATCGCCGTCTAATTATGTAGTGTTATTTGAAGTGTTTTTTGGTTCATTTTGGATGTCTCCATTTTTATTTGTTGTATTACTTTTTAGTTCAGTTTGGATGTTTATGTTTTCATGTTAATATGTATTAATAGTTAATATTTATTTAATTTCAGTACTGTTTATTTTTGTAATAAAGTGATATTTTTACTTTGAGTGTCATGGTTTCATTCAGAATCAATTTAAAAAATAATTGATTGGTTAACGGTAACATCCACTACCGCTCAAACTCTAAACTCAGTAAACAAACAGCTATATTTATTCGCATTGTACCTCCAGTTCTTTGCAGAACAGACAACTCTCACTGCCCAAGACTCCACAACCAATCTTTCCATGTTTTTCTCTTATTTTTCTTCTCTCTGTACCAAATCTTACTTCCAAAGCACTCCACTATGTCCACGAAACAAATAATTGTGGGGGGATAAAAAATTACTTAAAAAAAGCAGCAACATTCGTCTGTTGTGGATGAAACCGAAGTATAAATAATTTAAATAAAAATACAAAATATGAGATGAAAGTCATTTTATTCAGATGGCAGATCCAAAGTAACTAATAACTCTCAGCAGCTCTGTTGTGAAATGTAAACAATAAATGTAAAAGCATTTCCACCCAACACACTCTCACTTACTTTGCTGATGTTGCAGTTGTTACAGTACAGGACAGTAAGCAATCAGTTTAAAAGCCAGGCTTGGTTTCTCTTTGAGAAAATATGATGCACACTAAAAGCATCTTCACTTACAAAATATAATTACTGTGAGTGTGTGCGGGCGTGTGTGTGTCAGTCATATAAAATTATGACATGATTTACCCACTGAAATCTCACATACGGAAAGGAAAAGGTTCCCTATATTCCAGGCAGCACTGCCCGAGTCCTTCACTGCTGAATGAGACACAGCCGAGATACCTCTGCCCCAGCCCCAGGTGAAGGTGTTTCTGCAGCCTACGCAGTAAACATGGCATGGGGTTTGGGACGCAGCCACGGTGGACCGGATGTAACAGTATCTGAAGGCCTGAGAAGAAGGTGAGTGTGGCAGGTGGAAAGGTTCTCTGCAGCAAATCTCGCTCTCAGAGGAGAGCCCTTACGCCAATGATTACGCTCCTCCTCCCTCAGATCTGTTAGAGCTCATCGCTCGGCCGTTCCCGTGTCCTCCTGCGACAGTCACATGCTGCGCTGTGGTCAGACGGCTGTCTCACCCTCTCCATATCGGGATGAACAGCAGGTTTATCCACCTGTCGATCTGCATACGACTGAAACACACCAGTAACAATGTCAATAACGTACACTGTGCTCAAACACACTCCTGAACCTGAATGAAGAACTAAACTTACACCAAACCTTCCCTGAAAACAGTCAAACTCAACTAACACTCCAACTGAGAGCACAAGAAGCACTATAAAGGGGGAGAGAGGGCAGGAATACAGCTGCTGCAGAGGTGATTTTATCCTTTATTACTGTGTAATTATTATAGTTTAATAATGTTTCAGCATATTACAGTGTAATGGTGTGTACTGTTCATCGTTTATTACAGGTATACACTGCCATTTATTATTATGTTGCAGATATGCATCTCTTTTCCATTTCTTTTTCTGTTTATTACTGTGCATTATCATTATTAATATTATTTATTAGTAGTGGTAGTAGTACTTATACAGATAGTAGTAGTAATAATAAAGGGAATAGGGATATTAGTAATATTAGTAACAGTAGAGTAACAGCAGTAGTTCATTTTGGTAATATAATAATAATTAGTAGCATTACCTTTAGCACCATGTAGTAGTAACAGTAGAGTCTGTGAGGTTGGAGCAGTTCTCTGACCAACGCCTGCCCCGCCCTCGCCACAGCCTCCACTTCACCATCATTCTCCTGTTACACACACACACACACACAGTTACACTGCTACCACAGCAGGCAAGGGCGTGAACAGGTATTTTCACACAGACATCTCAGGTGATTCAGGAGAAACTAACCTATGATTCTGCTTTAATGAGAAATATGCAGCCCCCAAACAGTATATTAAACAATAATTACTCTAATATCTCACCTTTGCCCACTGGATTTTCTCGATCAGATCAGACAGATCCCTCTTGAGCTGTAAGTAATGGCGCCCGGGCCTCAGATGTGTATAAAAGTGTTCGTAATATGAAGAGTCCTGCTTCATTACCACACTGTTCCCCAACATCAGGTACGGAAACCTGTATGCAGCTACGGTCCCGTCCACATTCACCTGGTATTTATACTGTGCACACACACAATAATTCTGAATACATGAATGTTTAATAAGTCCGTTTTATTTCCTCTGAATAACCTGATGAGTCAGTTTTATTTAATTATGGTTATTATTATAAATACAGACAAATTACGAATTATTATTTTTAATTGTGTTCTTGTAATAATTTCCTTTGCAAAAGCTTCCTCATGCCTGATAGAGGTGTTATAACAATGAAATCTCTTAATAATAATAATAATAATATTATAGTATTATAATTACAATATTATTATTATTAGTAGTAGTAGTAGTAGTAATTTTGTTTGTCCTTCTCACCTTAAAGAAGTCAAAGAATCCGACCAGCGGTGCTTTGCCGAGATCTTTCTCTCGTTCGCGAAAGAAGAAGAAAGCCGTGATCCCGGCATCCAGCAGCTCGGGATTTTTTTTGGACATGGAGACAAGGTTTAATCGTTCCTCACGACTGTCCCTCCCTCGGAAAAACGCTCGCTCTATTTTATTCCTCCACACAGGACCTGCATGACAACAGCAACTTAATGACCCCCTGATAAACCAGAAGATGCTAACGCGCTAAACGCTAAATCAGCAGCTGACACACACGTTTGTTTGTTTTTTATTTAACACACATCAAGACTTTACTGAAAATAGAAGCTGCTATTGATATAAATGTGAAACAAACAAAAAATTAAATAAATGAATGTTGTTGAAATGTTCCATAAAAAAATTATTTTTATTTAAAAAAAATGAATGTGAAATAAATACAATTGTTTAATAAATGTAAGGTATTAAATTTAAATAATGTTACATTAAAAAGAGAAAAAATTATTAATTAATTATTGCCAAACCATGTAATGAAATTACATGTTAAAAAAAAAAAAAAAAAAAAAAGGGATAAAAATAAATTACACGTTAAATATACATGAATGAATGATACACACACCCACCTGTATTTCCCTGTACAGACAGGAGGTCATTGGACACGCCCCTCATCGCCTCCAAGGTGGAGTGTGTGAGGTCATAGGTGGGCAGGACGATGTCACGCGTGTCCTCCGAGCCGCACCATGAGATAATGGGAAGTGGTCTGGGAACGTCGGAAACCTTGCGCATCTCTAAGGGCCAGTCACCAACATTAATGAAGAACTCAACATCGGGCACACGGACCTACAGGGAGATGTACAGTCGACCAATCAGAAGAGTCGTAGGACAGAAGTTTGTTATGATGTGAAAGGTGTAGAAATCTCTCACTTTGCGCATGAGTGAAAGCAGCATCTCGTCGGAGAACATCTTGAAGTCAGTGTATTTTCCGAGTGCACGGCGGTGCAGCTGGTTGCTGATGATGGCGTAGTGAATGACGCCTCGGTTAGAGAAGCGCAAGGGAACTTCCTGTCTCACTTGCTGCAGCTTAATGGATGGAAAAGCGCTGAAATCCTGCTCGATCTGAGGATCTGCACTCGGACACTTCATCACACTCAGCCACGCCTCCGCGTCCTCATCGGGACAATCACAGTCCTCATGATACACTGCTCCTGCAGCAGGGGGCAGGGACAAATTGTATCACAGCAACAACAACACACCGTTCCTGAACATCTATCATTTCTTCACTTTCTAATGTGAAGGGGGTGGGACTTATCTTGGGTACTGCTTCTGTAAGCTCCACCCACAAAAATCAGACAGCTGATTTCAGTCCTCTCACACAGATTATATTTATAAACAAATGAATGTAAAAATAAACAAATACATTTTAAACACAAAGTCTGAGTTTCTCTGAGACAGCCTGTCTGTCAATCAAGCTGTTCATTAGAATTTTAGGCCACACCCACCAGGCCAGTCTAGTGTCACTGAGTTCAGCTGAGTTTTATCAGTCTCAGAAACTCAGGACTGGGCTCAAACAGACGTGTAATAATGTACACCATGTTCAAGTGTGGAATATTAGTGTCACACACCTGTCAGTGTGTATGGAGACTGAGCCACAGGTATGTGCTTGTGAAACACCTCCACCTTCAGGCCGCTAACCGCACTGGAGTAAAGCCGGAATCTCACGAGGAAGGAACCATCGTTCCGGTCCAGAGGAGCAGGAACATGAACACGGACTCGCTCCTGTACCGAGACAGCACTCACTCTCACCTGGAATGAATCTGTATCTGACACACACACACACCTCAACAGCCTACTCTAAAGGAATAAATATAATATATGTAAAATAAAAAAATGAAAACAAACTGAAGAGAGCAATAGCCACAATTTTAAATACAAGTTGAACCATGTGGAAAAACAGAACAAAAGTCTTTTTAAACAATAAATGATTTGATAATTATTTAAAAATAAATATTTTAATAAATTGCATTTACACACATTGCTTGACTTTGCTTCTGTTAATTAAATAAGTAAATTCATACTTTTACAGATAATCAACATGCTCCTGACCTTGAATGGGTATAAAAAAAAAAAAAAAAAAAAAAAAATGAATTAGTTTGAATGAGTTTAGAGGTGTTTGAATGTGTTTAGAGGTGTTTGAATGAGTTTAGAGGTGTTTGAATGAGTTTAGAGGTGTTTAAATGAGTTTAGAGGTGTTTGAATGAGTTTAGAGGTGTTTGAATGTGTTTAGAGGTGTTTAAATGAGTTTAGAGGTGTTTGAATGTGTTTAGAGGTGTTTAAATGAGTTTAGAGGTGTTTGAATGAGTTTAGAGGTGTTTAAATGAGTTTAGAGGTGTTTAAATGAGTTTAGAGGTGTTTGAATGTGTTTAGAGGGGTGCTGAAATGCGTTTAGAGGCGTTTGAATATGTTTAGATGTGTTTGAATTAGTTTGAATGAGTTTAGAGGTGTTTGAATGAGTTTAGAGGTGTTTGAATGTGTTTAGAGGGGTGCTGAAATGTGTTTAGAGGTGTTTGAATGCGTTTGAGTGAGTTTAGAGGTGTTTGAATGAGTTTAGAGGTGTTTGAATGCGTTTAGAGGTGTTTGGATGTGTTTAGAGGTGTTTAAATGAGTTTAGAGGTGTTTAAATGAGTTTAGAGGTGTTTGAATGTGTTTAGAGGTGTTTAAATGAGTTTAGAGGTGTTTGAATGTGTTTAGAGGTGTTTAAATGAGTTTAGAGGTGTTTGAATGTGTTTAGAGGTGTTTAAATGAGTTTAGAGGTGTTTAAATGAGTTTAGAGGTGTTTGAATGTGTTTAGAGGGGTGCTGAAATGTGTTTAGAGGTGTTTGAATGAGTGTAGAGGTGTTTGAATTAGTTTGAATGAGTTTAGAGGTGTTTGAATGAGTTTAGAGGTGTTTAAATGAGTTTAGAGGTGTTTAAATGAGTTTAGAGGTGTTTAAATGAGTTTAGAGGTGTTTGAATGTGTTTAGAGGGGTGCTGAAATGTGTTTAGAGGTGTTTGAATGAGTGTAGAGGTGTTTGAATTAGTTTGAATGAGTTTAGAGGTGTTTGAATGTGTTTAGAGGGGTGCTGAAATGTGTTTAGAGGTGTTTGAATGAGTGTAGAGGTGTTTGAATGAGTTTAGAGGTGTTTGATTTAGCTTGAATGAGTTTAGAGGTGTTTGAACGCGTTTGAGTGAGTTTATAGGTGTTTGAATGAGTTTAGAGGTGTTTGAATGCGTTTAGAGAGGTGCTGAAATGTGTTTAGAGGTGTTTAAATGTGCTTGAAATGTGTTTAGAGGTGTTGAATGTTCTCACCCGGGGACACGGTGATGTTTTCTCCGTTTTGATTCACCGCTTGAATGTAAAAATAGCGGACAGGGACCACAACCCGCGGATCCAAACCCGGTCCCCAAATTATACACCTTTCTGGACTTAATTCAACTTTATCTTCATGACAGAGTCCCGGTTTTGCATAACCGATCAGAAACGTAGCGATATAAACCGTTAATAACACATTGTGCGCACTATATGAAGTTCTTAAACAGTTTCTCCGTAGCATCGTTACTGCTGTGATGCTCTCCGCGTTTTCATACGGGTACTTTCTTCTTCTTCGACTTAACACCGTAAAGACTGCCATCTATAGGCCTGGAGCTGTGGATAAGCCTCTCAGAATTACACTGGTCATAATAAAATAGAGATGCCGCACTATTTTAATTTCTGCTTTTCTAAACAACTAAGTTTTCACTGAAATGCATTGCAGTAATACATGTTTCACCGTTTGTCCTTCATGTACAGTGAGTTTAACTAACTCATACTTGCACAATACATAAAAACAGCGTGGCTAAACTTTTCACATAAAGTTATTATCATCTTTACAAATTAATAGTCTACTGGTAATTCTCCACTGTTATAATTCTGTGATTCTGGGATATGAGTGTTTCATGGTTGCTTTCAAAAGCCTTGATTAGCTCTTCCTCCTTCTTCTACCGCTTACTCCTTTTCAAGGTCACGGGCAACTTGGAGTCTATCCCAGGGAGCATCGGGCACAAGGCGAGGTACACCCTGGACAGGGTGTCAGTCCATCGCAGGGCACCTGGTACAGTGTTTATTAATAAATTCAGCCAACTGTTGTTTATTATTATTATTATTATTATTATTATTATTATTATTATTATTGTTGTTGTTGTTGTTGTTGTTGTTGTTGTTGTTTGTGATAATTTTACTATTCGAAACAGTGTAAAAATTTTTTGATTGTTATCTAAGTTAGCTGGCAAGTGAGCAGATTGTAAGCACTGCAGTGCGTTGTGGGATATTGGGAACGTGTTGGATATTCTCCACTATAAAAACATATGATTTATAAAACTGCTCCCTAAGTAGTGCACTATATAGTGGTCAGGCTGCAGATCTGGACAGCAGGTATAGAGTCACAGGTTCTCAATTTGTCTCTGGTCCCTACAGCAGGTTTAGTGCTTCAGGTAATCTTTGAGCTCTCAGATTGAGGTCCTGTAATCAGTTCTACTTCTCTCTTTAGAACAGAGGCATTATGACACACCATAATTCTTCACACGAGACAACAATCAAAGATAAAGTAGTTTTAAAATCATTTTATTTAGAGTAACTTCATTACAAGCCTAAAGAATAAAACAGCAATCACCTGATCAGAGAAGCTTTTGGTTATATTATTTGATTATTCAATTACATTGATTAATGAACTGAGAACCTGCATGAATATCATGATTACATCTAAAAAAAAAACAACAATATACTATTTAGAAACTGACAATATTTACAGCATCCCTTCCACTACGTCCTCATCTCACTCTGTCCCAGAGTGTGTATAGGCGTCGAGATTCCAGAATCCAGTCTATGAAGTGTGTGACGAGTGCAGAAACTCCAGGACGTCCAGGTCGAGCACAGCCCACACCAAACGATGTCACACCAGCCAAAACCCAAGACCTATCCTCCTCCTCGCAAATCAGCGGCCCTCCAGAGTCACCCTGTTACACAGAAAAATCAATTTTCTCTAGTCCCCACTTTGTCTCTAGTCCTCATGCTGTAACTGGTCATCACTTCACATCAATGTTCCAGCCATAAAATTTTGTAAAACATACATACACATACACATACACACACACACACACACACAAACACACACACCTGACAAGTGTCAATTCCGCCCTCAGGGTATCCTGCACACAGCATCCGTTCAGTGATGTTGTATTCAGGAAGTCTCTCTTGACACACACTGTTATTAATGAGGGGCAACACGGCCTGCTGCAATACATCAGCTACAGTACCTACAATAAACACACACACACACACACACACACACACACACACACACACACACAGAGACAGAGAAAGAGAGAGAGAGAGAGAGAGTAATGTATGACCTTATTACCTGCAACTGAATATATTTACAAGAAGTTCAGTCTCTGAAAAAGTTTAAAATTTGGATTTTGGTTTGTGAATCGACAGTAAATATTTACATAAGATTATACATTATTATATAAATAATAAAGTTATTTTCTAATTGGCTGATTGTTAGATTGGTTGCTATTTACCAAGAAATCTATTTTGATTAAAGAGTAACGAACCTCCTTCAGTTAATCTCCCCCAGCCTGCGATCACACACTTTCTTCCTGCTGCAAACTGCTGAGTAGAATTCGGCAGGCAGATCGGCTGGATGTAGTCTGAGGAAAATAAGATTCATATGATTATTAAAAAAAAAAAGATTTCGAAATTCACATCAGTTTATCAGCTATACAGATTTCTGGTTGAAAAAAGAGCTTTACTTTATTATTGTATTATTTATCACAAACTAGTACAACTGACTTAGAATTTAGGTGTCGTTGGTGTTCTTACTTGAACTTCAGCCATTTTGTTTCACAAGTTATGAGCAGAATAACAACAAAATCCATAAAAAAGCATGTTAAAAATGCTATAAATTGATTTGCATTTTAATGAGGGAAATAAGTATTTGACCCCTCTGCAAAGCATGACTTAGTACTTTGTGGCAAAACCCTTGTTGGCAATCACAGAGGTCAGACGTTTCTTGTAGTTGGCCACCAGGTTTGCACACATCTCAGGAGGGATTTTGTCCCACTCCTCTTTCCAGATCTTCTCCAAGTCATTAAGGTTTTGAGGCTGACGTTTGGCAACTCGAACCTTCAGCTCCCTCCACAGATTGTCTATGGGATTAAGGTCTGGAGACTGGCTAGGCCACTCCAGGACCTTAATGTGCTTCTTCTTGAGCCACTCCTTTGTTGCCTTGGCCGTGTGTTTTGGGTCATTGTCATGCTGGAATACCCATCCACGACCCATTTTCAATGTCCTGGCTGAGGGAAGGAAGTTCTCACCCAAGATTTGACGGTACGTGGCCCTGTCCATTGTCCCTTTGATGCGGTGAAGTTGTCTTGTCCCCTTAGCAGAAAAACACCCCCAAAGCATAATGTTTCCACCTCCATGTTCGATGGTGGGGATGGTGTTCTTGGGGTCATAGGCAGCATTCATCCTCCTCCAAACTCGGCGAGTTGAGTTGATGCCAAAGAGCAGGACTTCAGTCCTTCACGGCGTATTGTGTTACTAATTGTTTTCTTAGTGACTATGGTCCCAGCTGCCTTGAGATCATTGACAAGATCTTCCCTTGTAGTTCTGGGCTGATTCCTCACAGTTATCATGATCACTGCAACTCCACGAGGTCAGATCTTGCATGGAGCCCCAGGCCGAGGGAGATTGACAGTTCCAGACAGTTCTGTTTCTTCCATTTTCAAATACCGTAATTGCACCAACTGTCGTCACCTTCTCACCAAGCTGCTTGGCAATGGTCTTGTAGCCCATTCCAGACTTGTGTAGGTCTACAATCTTGTCCCTGACATCCTTGGAGAGCTCTTTGGTCTTGGTCATGGTGGAGAGTTTGGAATCTGATTGATTGATTGCTTCTGTGGACAGGTGTCTTTTATACAGGTAACAAGCTAAGATTAGGAGCACTCCCTTTAAGAGTGTGCTCCTAATCTCAGCTCGTTACCTGCATAAAAGACACCTGGGATTCAGAAATCTTTCTGATTGAGAGGGGGTCAAATACTTATTTCCCTCATTAAAATGCTAATCAATTTATAACATTTTTGACATGTGTTTTTCTGGATTTTTTTTGTTGTTATTCTGTCTCTCACTGTTCAAATAAATCTACCATTAAAATTATAGACTGATCATTTCTTTGTCAGTGGGCAAACGTACAAAATCAGCAGGGGATCAAATACTTCCTTCCCTCACTGAATGATTTTGAAAGGACATTTACCACACTTAGGGGCATGATGATTGAGCGTATACAGGGTGTGATGAAATGATCCGCTAGTTACCTGTGAAGTTGACTTTGTTCTGTAAGTGTATGAGTGCGATATCCGAGTCTTTAGTTCTTCTGTTATAGTTTTGGTTCATGATAATCTGGTCGATTTGATGATTTTGTCTGTCTGAAGTGTTGGACTCGTACTGAGCATGAAGACCCAAAATCACGTTCCAGTTGGACAGGTGAATGTTCTTCCTGCAGGAGTTAATGATCAAAAATAATGAACTAAGAAACAAAAAGTACTACTACTATCATTATCATCATCAGGGCTTCATCATGTGCTTGGTTGTATTACATAATATAATTTATATAATTTATATAAAATAATTTATATATGTCTGACCCGTATACGCAGTGCGCGGCCGTAACGAGCCACTGTGAGTCGATTAACGTGCCTCCACAGGCGTGTCGTCCTGTCCAGCGTAACGAGGCGATCCACGGCCATGCTCCCTTCACCGCGTCCTCTCCTCCCACAATCCTCCCTTCCACACCTTCTCTGATTTCATCCTCCATTTTCACTTCCGACTCTCTCACCACGGACCAGACCGACTCTGTGTTCATTACCACCTTCCGCATTCCACAAGCTGGAACAGTATATTATCATCAGTTTACATTTCATCTTTCAAAATTACAAATCTGATTTTATTAATTATTTATTAACTTTATTTTAACGACCCTGACTCACGCTGGTTATCGCAGTGGAGCAATACGACCTTCTCACTGGGACATTTTTCACTTCAAATAAAAACAAAAGACAAATAAAAGAATTTCCGTGTAAGTAATAAAAATACAATGAAATTATTAATAAAAAACAAAAGAAAGACTTTCATCTATATGCCAAAGTAAAAAGAAAAACAATGCCAACCTCAGTAGGAACACTACACTTTTATTTTCACATACTACAACTAGACTGTTACTTTATCATAAAATAATAACACTGTTTTTATTCCACACAGGGATTGTTTTTACCTGGGTTTCACATCCACTGAGCCGTCAACAGTCTGAGTTACCATGACGAAGGGACCTTCTTCACCCAAAGCAGACACGAACGAAGCGGTTCCTGATCTACAGTAAAATAAGTTAAAATAAATAAAAATAGATTTATGTAATGACAATTCTAAAGGTAATAATAATAATAACAATAATACATTTATAAAGCTATTTTCATACATTTTATGTCATACATTGCTTTTAAAGGAATAATATCATTTATATTATCAGTCCCTCCAGGATTTTACGAGTTTGCGGTCATGTGACGTCATCACAACGCGCATTCAGCCAAAGCCCTGCTCGATTCATGTGCATTGAACACAAGTACAGCTAAAAGCTCTCATTTACCAACAAACATCACTGTGAAAGAGCATGCAGAACTATTTCCTGCAATTGTGATTTCTTAAATTCAAGTAGTGTTCTGCAAAAAGCACAAAAATTTACAGACCAGCAGATCTCCAACAGCAGCACTGCACACAAATCATGCTTTATATTTATTTATATTGATATTAATATTTATGATGCATTATATGATGTGGAAATTTTGATCTGATTCTTCACCTGTAGCCTAAATATCTGCAGAAGTAGTTGGAGAAGTGAGAGCTCCAGTCGGAGGAACATGCTGTGTATAGACGGCTCTGAATCTCAATCTTCAGACGAGGAGCTCCAGGAAACTGTGCTGCTGATAAATGCACTGCAACACAGTTGCGAGGATCGGACCACAATAAACACACATTAATCTGGTGTTAACTCTGACATACACTCACCACAGTGCATCATGGGTAGTGTTAACTCATCACAGTGCATTATGTTTAATGTAACCTCAACACAGTGCATCATGGGTAATGTAACTTCAACACAGTGCATCATGGGTAATGTAACCGCACCACACTGCATCATGGGTAATGTAACCTCAGCCCAGTGCATTATGGGTAATGTAACCTCAGGACAGTGCATTATGGGTAATGTAACCTCAGCACAGTGCATTATGGGTAATGTTACCTCAGCACAGTGTATTAATGGTAATGTAACCTCTGCACAGTGCATTGTGGGTAATGTAAAATCAGCCCAGTGCATTGTGGGTAATGTAAAATCAGCCCAGTGCATTATGGGTAATGTAAAATCAGCCCAGTGCATTATGGGTAATGTAACCTCAGGACAGTGCATTATGGGTAATGTAACCTCAGCACAGTGCATTATGGGTAATGTTAACTCATCACAGTGCATCATGGGTAGTGTAAACTCACCACACAGCATCATGGGTAATGTAACCTCAGCACAGTGCATTAAGGGTAATGTAACTTCACCACAGTGCATTATGGGTACTGTAAACTCACCACACTGCATTATGGGTAATGTAAACTTACCACAGTTAGCCTCGTCTGAACTGTCGGGGCAGTTCCTGACACCATCACACACACTGCCAGTGGACACACACACTCCGGATCTACACTGGTACTCACCAGCCTGACACGCCTCTGCAGGAAACATTACAGAATTTACTTTTATTTTACTTCATTCAAATAAGATCTCATTTATTAATGAACGAACTCAGTTCAGTTCTCTACGTTCTTCAGAAACACCTTGAACTGACCGTAGAATCAAACACTTACTGATTAAAGTAATTAAACCCTGGCTCCATTCCATTCCATTCCATGTCTTACATTTCACTGAAAACTTCAACATTAAATAAGAAAAAAAAACCTTGCTCTAATTTGCACTGCAACTTTGAGACTTTTCAGACTTAAAAAAATATATTAAATTAAAAATAAATTAATTGGACTAATTGGCCACAATATTCAGGCTGTGATAATAAAAACTTTTAAAATAAAGTATTTTTCATAATTGTTTCACTAATTTATTATTTATTATGACGTTTATTATTTGACCTGGTTGGCCGAGATTAAAGCCTGTGCTGAAATTAGCAAGAAATCCGCGACCACTTCCAGAAGAATCTGAGAAAAACATCAGCGTCATCTCTGAGGTCGTGGAGAAGATGTCCGGAAAATCTCGCTCACCCGTTAACACACCTTTAACACCATGTAATTAACACAACAACAAAACAACACACTGTATTACTAATATGATTCTTTTTATGGGTGTTATTAATGTAATTAATATAAACATGTGAAAAGAACCAACTCAATATATATATATATATATATATATATATATATATATATATATATATATATATATATGATTTATATCCTATGTAGCCACAGTGTGATTAATGTTAAATGAATTCAGATTGTAAACAGGATGCTGAAAGGACAGAGGAGTGAATTTTGGATGTTTTCTCACTCAGTAAAGTAGAATGCGGCGCAACTCCATCACGAATCTCCAATACATCGTATGCTGCCTCTAAAGAGAAGTCCTGAAAATGCAGTTGGATATTTTGCCCTCGTTCGGCATGTAAAATCCACACACCTGAGCACACACATACACACACACACACACACACACACACACACACACAATCAGTGAAACAAGTTGGCTCCTGTTGTCACTTATGTTATAGCAGCTATGGACACTCGTTCCCTCACCATCCCTCTCTTAATTCCCTCTCTTTATTTTCTCTTTTAATTCCCTCTCTTTATTCTCTCTCTTTATTCCCTCTCTTTATTCTCTCTTTTTATTCCCTCTCTTTATTCCCTCTCTTTATTCTCTCTTTTTATTCTCTCTCTTAAATCCCTCTCTTTATTCTCTCTCTTTATTCCCTCTCTTTATTCTCTCTCTTTATTCCCTCTCTTAATTCCCTCTCTTTATTCTCTCTCTTTATTCCCTCTCTTTATTCCCTCTCTTTATTCTCTCTTTTTATTCTCTCTCTTTATTCCCTCTCTTTATTCTCTCTCTTTATTCTCTCTCTTAATTCCCTCTCTTTATTCTCTCTTTTTATTCCCTCTCTTTATTCCCTCTCTTTATTCTCTCTTTTTATTCTCTCTCTTAATTCCCTCTCTTTATTCTCTCTCTTTATTCCCTCTCTTTATTCTCTCTTTATTCCCTCTCTTAATTCCCTCTCTTTATTCTCTTTCTTTATTCCCACTCTATATTCCCTCTCTATATTCTCTCTTAAGATTAAAAATCTCAGTTTGTGGTGTTAGTGAGAAACAGTAAAGAAGTGTACACTCCTGAAGATGTGCGACAACTTGAAGTTACAGCTTTACCTCTGATTGTTACAAAGCGCCGACACTGAAGACTCTTTCCATACATGTTGCATAAACATCTCCTTACTTTAAGAAACTTTCACCATGTACAGTTTTCCCTGTGAATGATCTATTACTATAGAAATTACGAAACTACTTTCGGAGCCAAAGGTATAGAAAACTAATCAACACCTTCTGACCAATCACAATCCTAAACTCAGCAGCTCTGTGGGATAAATATATACAGCAAGTAGAATGAGAGGATTTTGGTGACATTGTGTGGTGTTTCGCTGTTTATTACAGATGAATTACTCACATGATAAACCGCTTCCATAGCCGTGAGGATAATTTGGCAAACTGAAGGTCGAGTTTGATGCATAAAGGTCAAACGGACCTCCACAATCGGCTGTAGTGGAGAAACATAACCGTTAATCAAGCAAAACAATATTAGAATTAGAAAAGAGGAAAACAGCACTAGTGCTTAAATCGGGTAAAAATATTAACAGTGAAAAGATCTGCAGTTTGTAGTTATGAAGTCATTCACTAACATGATTACAGAACTTTAATTTAAAACAGTGATGAAAATGTATATTTAACTATATTTTTAATGAATAGAGTAATTACAGAAACACTGAGACATGC
Organism: Ameiurus melas; assembly: GCA_012411365.1. Lineage (NCBI taxonomy): Eukaryota > Metazoa > Chordata > Actinopteri > Siluriformes > Ictaluridae > Ameiurus > Ameiurus melas. Next base: position 9,728,393 of record CM022769.1, read on the forward strand.
TGCATGGGATGTTGGATTGGGAGGAGAAACACCTAATGTGTAATAAATATCCGGATCGAGGTGTTTATCGTTTATCATTTAACATTGGAGATTCCCTTTGGAGAGGTTTGGAGATGATTTACATTTACATTTATTTACATTTATTCACTTAGCAGATGCTTTTATCCAAAGCGACTTACAAATGAGAATAATACTATTTGATTTGGAGATCTAATTTATTTGTTAAAAAAAAAAGGGAAAAAGAAAAGAAAACAACCTTAATGTCACGCAGGTCACGTTCCGTGACGTAGTGGAGGATAAGGCTGATGCAAACGCAGTGTGAACAGTTGTTTTATTAAAAGAGAGATGAGCAGACAAATTCAAATCGTAATCCAAAAGATGTAATCCGAAACATGCAAGTTCAGATGATCGGTCAACAGGCATACACTGGGGCAAGGCAGAGATGAATGAAGCGGACACAGGACACAGGGTCGATATAACAAACGTGAAACAAATAACAGTGAGGGACTGGTAGTGGAGAACCAGTATAAACTAATCTAACTATGAAAGAGACTATGAAAGACTATGAAAGAGACTATGACTATGACTATGACTACATCAATACTAAACAAAAACCTAATCTATCTTTATGCTAATCTAAGTCTAATATTCCGCATTGAGTGTTGCTAGGTATGCGGTATATATGCTGACCTGATTACCCTCGTAACAGCTAACAGCCTAGGGTAATCCAGACACACGTGACATGACAACCAATGACAGGACGAGGAGGAGACATGACATAAACAATAACAAATACACGTGGTGGGATGTCACTGCTGTCCACAATGGAGAAGCACGCTGCTTCAAGGAGTAATTATGATACTTAAAGAAATATTGTACGAGCGTGGACAAAGAACATAAACATTGTATCAACATAAAAGGGTTATATAGCAGAATTAGCCAAGTGTGAAGAGAGAGAACTCAGGAGAACTGATGAAGAACCTCACATGACCTCCTGCATGTTACCATGTGAAACTGTACTATAATGTATAACGCAGAGTGGAATCTAAATGAAGGCAGAGTATCGTACCTGGCCCTGGAGGAGGCGTGGTCGGGAGTGGGACAGGAGTCGGGTCAGGTGGTGACAGTCCACACGGTCCAGAGGTCATGCTGAAATCATCCAGTGCAATATCGTTCATCGTGCCTCTTTGCTTTCGTGCTTCAAATACGATCTGAAATGTGAAGACGGATGATGGATGGAAATAAGTTTGTGGATGAGACTGAACATTTTTTTTACACTGAATTTGATCAATTCTACATAAAAGCATTATAAAGAATGTTATAAGGTTATAAAAGTGTACATTTATCTCTGATTCACCGATGAGAAACTTCACTGTTTTATCTAAATCTAATTTCTCTGACTCCAAACGTAAACAAGCAAACATATAAATACATAAACAAATAATTAAACCTCATCCCTTCCCAGAAAAGCACTGTATTTTTGTTTTGTAAAATAATAACAGTGATATAAAGTTAAATTAAATATGAACATTTAAAGTGAAATTCATAAGTTACAAAAAAGAAAACTAAATTTTTAATTCATTAATTTAAACAGTTCACGGACGCCGCCAGTACAGAATATATTTACAAACAAACAAGAAAATGTAGGTACATTATTCAAAATGTGAATCAAGTCAAAGCACAAACTCAGCTGAAAATATTGCTGAAGCTGGAAATAAAGCAACCTATGACATCACTATGGATACCAGTATCTTTCATACCCTGTATGCTATACTGACCGTTTGATTGGTCGTGTCCTTTATGGTTACTTGTCCATAGTTCCAGTTGTTTCCGTAGTTTCCCTGTTTCTGGAACAGGATCATGATATTTGAGTTTCTCTCTGCATGTACCGATAGACGCCGGACGTTCTCGCCAAACATGTGATACCTCAAAGATCAAAACACGAACGCCGTTGGTTAATATTTGAAGATCATATTTAATATTTAGCCTTTAAGCTCAGTGATTGTAGTCTTTAGACAGACAGACAAAAGGCACTAACCAGAACCTCAGACACATAGATTCTGTTGCGGGAGCCAGTGGGACGCTGCGGAGACGGAAAATCTTCTCCCAACTTCCGGGACTCGTCGGAGTTATGATGTAGTACCCTAGA